>CM060705.1:117813493-118140993 GCA_030686995.1 Artemisia argyi | reverse complement strand
TGCCCAGTTATCCCTTTAAAAACTTTTAAATGAAAAATCTTTTTAAGCTCAACCTGCTCATTACAAGCTCGAGCTTGTGATCAAGCTCATGTACGTACGAGCGAAGTTTCCTAAAATAATAAAAGATAGTTTTTGTTAAAAAAAAAATAATAATGAATCACACAACTCTTGAAATTCAAAGGTTGATAAAACCAAAATATAGGCATCCCTCTAAAGTGATATATATATATATATATATATATATATATATATATATATATATATATATATATATATATATATATATACTCCCTCCGTCCCATTTTAATTGTCCGCGGGCCCGAATTTGACCGTAAATATTTTTTTTTGTATTATATAACACTTGATGAAATTTATATCATTGAAAAGTTCGTTATATCATTGAAAAGTTCGTTAACGAACTTTTCAATGATATAAATTTCATCAAGTGTTATATAATACAAACAAAAATATTTACGGTCAAATTCGGGCCCGCGGACAATTAAAATGGGACGGAGGTAGTATATATATATATATATTTTACTGTTGTTTAGATATGTTGTTAAAATGTTGTTATATTTACAACTTAAAATATTCTATTAAAAAATGAAACCAGTGAGATATTATGAGCTTAATTAATAGGCCGTGTGGGCTGAATTTTGATTACCTGAATTCACAATACAAATAAGGGATAATACATTGTACATATATGTAATCTGATTTAGCCGCGTACACTTGAGTAAAAAAAGATGACCTCCCCGAGTAACCTGAACATGCGGGAAAGCCTCATCCCTTTAACCATTTACATAAGGCGTAGGGGACTGCGGAATCCTTTTAAGCCATATTTTAAAACAACATTTGAATGAAAATTCAACTAGTTTAATAATGAATCACACATTATTCATTCCCTTTTTAAATAATAAAAGTGTTTTTGGAATTCCAAAACAGCCTGAAGAAGATGCTGAAAACCAATTTCGGGCCATAAGATAGATGGCGAATATAAGAGACAGTTACTGCTCTGCCACAAAAGAAAATTGCTCAACCGTGTCTCACCAGATGTACGTATGATGACATCAGGGTCAGGCACAACTCCCATGTACATATGCTTCTGGATATCCAACACGTCAACTCTTCTCAACCCATCATCCAAAACTCTGTCTTGGTGCCATCTTTCTTCATAAGATTCTTGAACAGCATGCAAAATTTCATCAATGGAGGTATAAGCAACACAGATCGATAGTACGAATTTGTTGTGTCTGGATGTTGCATGCATAGCCCTCTCGGCTGCCAATCTTGTGGATTTGCTTAAAAGTTTAAGGTTTCCTATGAAACGAACCCTAACTCCATATTGGCTAACTACGTTATCATCGTTTATCAGCTGTTCAATCTTTTCCTCTATCAACTCCATCAAAGATTGGACTTCTTCAGGGTTTCGTTTAAAATTATCTATACTGAAGGCATAAACTGTTACATGCTTTACCCCCATCTCAAAGCAGTACCTAACCATTGACATTAACGTTGAATACCCGACCCTATATCCAGCCACATCAATCAAATTGTTTTTCTTGGAGTATCTTCGATTACCATCCATTATAAAGGCAATGTGATTAGGTATTGCACCTACGGAAAGGATGCCATAAATACAGACCCTTATGAAACCTCCCAATAACTCAGATATCGATAGCTTAGTTAAATGTTTAACATTCATACTGAAATTCCAAAAAGTTTGAATAACCTTGAAGCCTGTGATGAGCTTAGTTAGTTAAATCGATCCAAGAAAGAAACGTGAATTAGAAACAAATAATTAACTAGGAAAGGAGGAATTTTAGAACTCAAAATTGATTGCCATATGATGAGACATTTATAGTAGCCATTGTAGCCAGTTTTGTACAGTGTAATCAGATTTGTCAAACAAACTAAATTTTTTCTTATTATCTATTATATCCTCTTATAATCAGATTTTCCAAATAATTGTTTTTTCCTAAAAAATAAAAAAAAGCACACTCAGCAAATAGCTGTTTTTGTTACAATTTATGTGATCTGATATTATTTTGATATATATATATATATATATATATATATATATATATATATATATATATATATATATATATATATAGGGGGCTTTATTTTCAGAACCCTGTTAAGTGCGGGAACTGCGAGAACTCCAATTTTGCATTAGAAAACATGCATGTTCATATAAAACATGTATGTTTTCATACATACACCTTAATACACATACCTGCGTAACATACATGTTCATATAAAACCATTTTGCATTGATATGTTGCACTTAACAAAGTTTTATATGAACATGTATGTTACGCAGGTATGTGTATTAAGGTGTATGTAAGAAAACATACATGTTTTATGTGAACATGCATGTTTTCTAATGCAAAATTGGAGTTCTCGCAGTTACCGCACTTAACAGGGTTCTGAAAATAAAGATACACTATATATATATATATATATATATATATATATATATATATATATATCTCGTAATCACTTTAGCCTCCACCATCAAATTATTGTTTTTTTTCCTATTTCTCAAGATTCGTCTTTATGGTCAAAGTTCATTAAAGCTGTTCATGGAGCTAAAGGATCTCTTGATAATGTAAGGGGCGTAGCTACATGGGTTCTTTAGTGGGCCATGGCCTACCCATGAAAATATGTAATAATGTATATTGTATCACTATTTGTATTAGACTATTACAAGTTATACAAATTCATAGCATTTTGGTTTAACCAAAGGCAAATTTATATTACAACTATTGCTAATTTGTTTACCAACTATGTTATATTAATGATGACCGCTTGTACCATTGTTTTATGGTACATCTCGGCCTACCCTTAAGTAAAATCTTGGCTAGTAGCCAGCTTCAAGAAGATCTCCTTGGTTGGACATTTTACGGGAGGTGTCATCTCTTAAGAGCAAAGGTATTGATCTTCTAAGTTATGCTAGGAGAAAGATAGGAAATGGAGCGGAATCCATGTTTTGGGAAGATTTATGGATAGGATAGACAACCTTAAGAATTCAATTCCCTAGACTCTATTCTCTTGAATTGCATAAGGACATTAGTGTGGCTGAAAAATTGGGTCATCCTTCGCTCGTCTTCTCTTTACGTAGACATCCTAGGGGAGGGGCTGAAGAGGAGCAATTCCATTCTCTACTTTCTCGTACTGAAGCCATTACGCTTCCGCAAATGAACGATCGTTGGGTTTGGTCGCTTTCCTCGTCGGGAGATTTTTTAGTGAAATCGGTTCGCACTCTTCTTGATGATTTTTTGCTTCCAAAGTTTGATGTGCCTACTAGATGGATCAACGTTGTTCCTATTTAAGGAAAATATCTTTGCTTGGAGAGTTCGTCTTGATAAATTGCCTACGAGATTAAATCTTTCTCTTAAAGGCATGGAGACTCCCTCCATTTTTGTCCGTCATGCAAGCTTTCGGTGGAATCCTCATCCCATTTATTATTTTCTTGCTCTTTGGCTCGTCAAGTATGGTGTCAAGTTCTGAGATGGTGGGAGCTTGTGGATAATTGGTGTACCTCATACGATGATTGGCTCAATTGGTTTAATAATATCCGGCTTCCAAAGGGTTCGAAGGAGATCTTGAAGGTGTTTGTTACGTGACTTGGTGGGTTCTTTGGCGATTTAGAAATAGTAGTTTGTTTGACAATATTCATCTTAGAAAGGAGACTTTCTTTGAAGATATTGTCCAATTTTCTTTTTTTTGTTGCTCTAATAGATGTAAGTCTAATTTTGATTTGGTCACTTGCTGAAAAACCCAAATCTCATTAGCTTGTAATTGTTTCTAGCTCCTTGCCAGTTTCTTTTTAATAATATCCGCCATTCAAAAAGAAGAAGAAGAAGAAAAAAAAAAAAAAAAAAAAAAAAAAACCAAGGTGACCGAGACCCTGATGTCCTTGCACAAGAGGTCTCACCTTTTCAGGTTCACACCTCATGACTAGGTATACACATTTTGGGGTGGCCGGGGAAAGAGTAAAAACATAACGTCCAATAAGTTATATTTTTAGAAAGTGGTGAAAAATTACAATGAGATATTGGGATTTATTGATTTAAAATAATTGGCCCTTTAGTGAATAGGTTAACACATAACTAAGAGTATCATGCATGCATGCATGAAGTAAGTAGTATTATGACAGCTATAGCAAACTTTACAATATAAATTAAGGTTTCATCAAGATAAAAAAAAAAAAAAAAAAAAAAAAAAAAAAAAAAAAAAAAAAACAGCAACATCATATATAATTCGAGTATAACGAAATGTAAGAATTAATGTCTCTCTGCACTAACGGTGTGTGAGAAAGCAAAAATTAAAAATACTTGCCTTGAACTTGGAGTAGTAGCAGATGGATGCGGGTGGATTTCGAAAACAATCAATTCTGCATTTTAATGTGGTTCAGGCCAGCATCTCCGGGATAATCATGGCCAGCACATTCCTTTCTTTCCAAAATTCATTTCAATTCCTATACTTTTGGAGGGTTAATTACGCAAGCAGCTTAACTGTCAGCTTTATTATTCGGGTATTTAATGGTAGGTTTGATGCTCCTTCTCGCTCATGTGGAAGGCACGTGACAATGTGAGGAGATTCTACTTGTTGTGTTTGTCAAACCATATCTTAGTGCGTAAGGAGTAAGAGATGAGTCAGATGACGTAATTTATTTGTTAGCACGATTCTTCTAATATGCCAACACCATAAGTTCAACAACCACCATCTTCTAAGCCCAAGCTGGCGTCTAGAAGAAAATGGATGTTGTCTTAACCGAACTATTGTTTAGCCTAGTTAGTTTATGTTTATTGTTATTGGATTAGGCTCATTGAGGGTTTTGGTATGTATCGGTATATTGTGATTACATATATTGAATATTTTTGTTTAATGAAATGAAGGCGAAATTACTCATTCTAATATGGCCATCAAAGCCCCAAATATTCACCACCAAAAACCCTAAACTGCGGGAAAAGAAAAAGAAAAAAAAAGAATATATATATATATATATATATATATATATATATATATATATATATATATATATATATATATATGCCTTCGAAGGAGATCTTGAAGGTGTTTGTTACGTGACTTGGTGGGTTCTTTGGCGATTTAGAAATAGTAGTTTGTTTGACAATATTCATCTTAGAAAGGAGACTTTCTTTGAAGATATTGTCCAATTTTCTTTTTTTTGTTGCTCTAATAGATGTAAGTCTAATTTTGATTTGGTCACTTGCTGAAAAACCCAAATCTCATTAGCTTGTAATTGTTTCTAGCTCCTTGCCAGTTTCTTTTTAATAATATCCGCCATTCAAAAAGAAGAAGAAGAAGAAAAAAAAAAAAAAAAAAAAAAAAAAAACCAAGGTGACCGAGACCCTGATGTCCTTGCACAAGAGGTCTCACCTTTTCAGGTTCACACCTCATGACTAGGTATACACATTTTGGGGTGGCCGGGGAAAGAGTAAAAACATAACGTCCAATAAGTTATATTTTTAGAAAGTCGTGAAAAATTACAATGAGATATTGGGATTTATTGATTTAAAATAATTGGCCCTTTAGTGAATAGGTTAACACATAACTAAGAGTATCATGCATGCATGCATGAAGTAAGTAGTATTATGACAGCTATAGCAAACTTTACAATATAAATTAAGGTTTCATCAAGATAAAAAAAAAAAAAAAAAAAAAAAAAAAAAACAGCAACATCATATATAATTCGAGTATAACGAAATGTAAGAATTAATGTCTCTCTGCACTAACGGTGTGTGAGAAAGCAAAAATTAAAAATACTTGCCTTGAACTTGGAGTAGTAGCAGATGGATGCGGGTGGATTTCGAAAACAATCAATTCTGCATTTTAATGTGGTTCAGGCCAGCATCTCCGGGATAATCATGGCCAGCACATTCCTTTCTTTCCAAAATTCATTTCAATTCCTATACTTTTGGAGGGTTAATTACGCAAGCAGCTTAACTGTCAGCTTTATTATTCGGGTATTTAATGGTAGGTTTGATGCTCCTTCTCGCTCATGTGGAAGGCACGTGACAATGTGAGGAGATTCTACTTGTTGTGTTTGTCAAACCATATCTTAGTGCGTAAGGAGTAAGAGATGAGTCAGATGACGTAATTTATTTGTTAGCACGATTCTTCTAATATGCCAACACCATAAATTCAACAACCACCATCTTCTAAGCCCAAGCTGGCGTCTAGAAGAAAATGGATGTTGTCTTAACCGAACTATTGTTTAGCCTAGTTAGTTTATGTTTATTGTTATTGGATTAGGCTCATTGAGGGTTTTGGTATGTATCGGTATATTGTGATTACATATATTGAATATTTTTGTTTAATGAAATGAAGGCGAAATTACTCATTCTAATATGGCCATCAAAGCCCCAAATATTCACCACCAAAAACCCTAAACTGCGGGAAAAGAAAAAGAAAAAAAAAGAATATATATATATATATATATATATATATATATATATATATATATATATATATATATGCCTTCGCATGCTTGCTGCAATTTAATTGCCCATCAATAGCTCATTTAATATTGCTTGCATAGTCCAACAGCCGGTTGGTGCGGCTTTTAATTATTTTTTAATTTGCTTGATGTCTTTTAATTCATATTGTTTACCATCCAATCATCCATTACTAAAATCCGATTCATTTGTCTACTAGCCATTTATTGTTGCCATTTATTTCTTTTTCAATTCGCTTTATACTTATCACCAATGATTGGTGACGCTACAATGAATAACCGAACCACTCCACAAGCATCCTCGCAACTCCACTACGCCAACAAGTTTTTAGTTATACTCCACAGGCTTTATGACCCAACCCAAGTATGCAGGCTGCCAGGCTCAACCACATGTTTCATTTTATTATGGACACGGGTGCCTCATCACATCTAGCGGACAACACAGGCATACTCACTACCCTTAGTAATTCTTGCATTTATCCATCGGTGTATGTTGGAAACGATGAATCTATACATGTTACATATACTGGACATAACTTATTGTACACCTCTACTAAACCATTGCAACTTAATCAGATACTTGTCACACCTCACATAATTAAAAACTTGATTTCTATTCGTAAATTTACGTGTGATAATGACGTATCTGTTGAATTTGACGCTTATGGTTTTTCCATAAAGGATTACTAGACAGGCCGAATTCTTCTCCGTTGTGATAGCACGGGTGATCTTTACTCAGTTACGCAACTCTCATCTACACATTTTCCTTTTGCTTTGTTTTCGTTCAGTCATACTACGTGGCACAGACGCCTCGGGCATCCAGGTGAAGATGTGCTTCGTCGTTTGGATTCTAGTAATTTTATTTCTTGCAATAAGTTAAAGTCGTCCGCTTTGTGTCATGCTTGTCAATTAGGAAAACAAATTAAGTTTCCTTTTTATAGTTCAGACTCAAATGTTGCATCTATTTTTAACATTATCCACTAAGACGTATGGACATTCCCTATTCCGAGTGAGAGTGATATTAAATATTATGCTATCTTTTTGGATCATTTTTCGCATTTTGTTTGGGTTTATCCGTTGCATAAAAAATCTGATTTGTTTGACAGTTTTGTTACTTTTCGTACTTATGTAAATAAACAATTTGGTGTGGACATTAAGGCTTTACAATGTGATCATGGTTCGCAAAGCCGGCATTCACTTTCGATTTTCTTGCCCTCACACATCACAACAAAATAAAAAATCTGAACGTATGTTGCGTACCCTTAACAACATTATCAGCACATTGCTTTTCTAGGCTTATATACCACCCTCTTATTGGATGGAGGCTCTCAACATGGTTGCTTATATCCTAAATAGTATTCCCTCCACTGCCATTCAAAATGAAGTTCCCTATACTAAGCTTTATCACAAACTGGCCTCTTGCGACAATTTGCGTGTATTCGGCTGCCTTTGTTATCCCTATATCCATGTTGATCATAAACTTTAACCATGATCCACTCCTTGTCCGTTTCTTGGTTATCATGCCAATCATCGTGTTTATAGGTGCCTTGATTTATCATAAAATAAAATCATATTATCACAGCACGTTAGATTTGACGAGGACACTTTCCCCTTCGCCTCATTACACGAGTATACACCAACGACTTATGATTTTATATCCACAATACCATTACCCATTCAACCCATTACCCGTCAAACGACTCCCACCATGCTAGATCCATGATGAGTGTCTAAATACTCATCATTTTATACCAATCTGAACTGCCAAAACATCCAAAAATACTCAAATATGCATCAAAATACTTAAAATATCTTAGAAGTGTTTCATATGTTTCAAATGCAAAATATGCAAAAACAGATGAAAAACGTACAAAGTTTGCATAATTGGCAGTTTCAGTCCCTCAAGTTTCATAAATTGGCAAAACTAGTCCCTGGTTATTCAAAACATGTTAAATATCATCAAAGGTCCTTGGGGATTCATAAGTTGTCAAAATAAGTCCTTTAAAGTTAAAAATTGCAAAATTACAAGTTTAGTCCCCCAAGTTTCAAAAATGTCAAAATTAGTCCTCAGGTTTTAAAAAATGGAAAATATTAAAAACAAACCTTGTACTATTCATTAATGACATAATTGGTCCTTGTGGTATTTATTGAGAATTTACAGGTTCAACCCTTCACAAATTCAGAAATTACAGATTTGGACCCTGGAGTTTGAAGATTTGGCATAATTAGTCCCCGGGTGTTCAAAATGGGAAAATTATTATTAAGGGTCCTTGGGTGGAAATTTTAACAAAATTACAAAAGTGGTCCCTGAAGTTTCAAAATTGGCAAGAATAGTCCCTGGGTATTCAAAATTGGAAATTTATCTTTACTACCCTTGTACTATTTACAACTGACAATATAAACCCTTTTGATAAACTTTGAGAAGTTTACACTTTCCACCCTCAATTTTCAGCTTTTGGCAAAAATAGTCCTTGTACTATTAACAAACCAAACCGGACCCTCTTTGTTAATCCATAAAATTAATAAACCCCAAGTCCAAATATAAACCCACCCAATTTTAACCTTACCCCTGATCCATGTACCAGGCCCAACAATACACCAAGCCCATATCCACGTTTTATACTAAAACGGGGTCAAACCCCATTCCCTGGTCAACACCTTCTTCCACCTCCCAACCCTACTACCCTGCTACTCCATACACCACACCATCTACCTCCACTTGCTTTACCTTTCCACCTCATACACCCTCTGTCACCTCCTCAACCAAACCCACCTCCTAGGTTTACCCTAGGAGGTGCCACCTAGCAAACCTACACCCTGCCACCACCCCTCTACCCTGCAAACTTAATTCAACACTCCAACTCCATACCCCCAGCCCACCAGCTCACCTTCATGTCACCTCCACCTCCAAATCCACCAATAAACCCTTCACAGCTTCCAATTGCTTTAAATATATTTTCCCGCCAAATTCAATTGAAGGCCAGGATCACTTCAAACTCATCCAATGGTGATGGGAAAGTCTTATGGGACCCACAAGACATGTTTGGAAGCTTATAAAGAGAAGATGAAGCAGAAGGGAAAGAGAGTAGTTTAATTTAATATAGAAGTAGTCTAGAGTAGTGTAAACTTTAATTTAATGTCATTTCAAGTTTTATTAGTTGTAATCTGTCTTTATTTTGTAATTTAAACTTAATGCAAGTTTTAATTTCAAGTTTTATTTATTAAATTCAATTTTAGCAATTTTAAGGAATTTGACAAATTTGCTTAAGTTTGTTAATTATTGTTGTTATAGACTCTCTTAGCTCATATAAGCTCTGACAAAAGCTTAGATAAGCTTTTAGAAATTTTTTTTTATCAGCATCATTAAAAATAGAAAATACCAAAAAGAAATAAGAAAATAGAAAATAAAAATAAAAATCAAGAAAAGAAGATGAAGAAGCAAGTGAGCAAGGTTAATTATGGATTGCCTTTGGTTTAAAAGCTTTTGGAAGCTATTAGGACAGGTGTGATACAAGATTCCTTGGTCTTAGTTTGAAAAATCAATTGTAAGCAATTCTTTAATTTTTAGCTTTACTAGTTTTAATGTTTTTGTAGTGTAATTTTAATTCAAATAGCTTTAATATAGTTTACTTAATCTGTTTTAAGCTTTAAATTAATAGTTATAGTTTTAGATTTAAAAGTTGTAGTGTAAACTGTCATTTTAAAGGGTGTTTGGATCAGGGTAATACCCTTTGTTCCTGTTGTTATTTTGATGTTAATTAAGCATAAGTATACTGCATCACATGTATTTAGAATAGTTAGGCATAAAAATTTAGCACTTGTTCTTTAAAAAAGTCAAAATGAATCTTATGTACCATATCTGCTTATCTGTTAGAATTTGGCTTGGAATAATCATGCATATTAGTATAATAATTGTTTATATAGATTAAATCAGTTGCATATTAGTTTAGTATAACATATTTAATTAGTTTAGATCACTATAAATCCACAAAAGTCAAATATTAGTGTTTACTTAAAAAGTCAATTTTCTTTGTAAACAATTTTTGAATAAAATAGTTGATTTAATTGTGATCTCATTATTAGGTTTTAGAGTTTAAGTTTGTAGGATATTAAACTTTTGCTGCTTATCTTCATTAAGATATTTTTAATAATTTTTATTAGCTTAATTTAACTGCTTAATGTATGGCTTTTTGTTAGCTCTTTTTCTAAAAAGTGCCCTGTGCACAGTTTTTATAGCATAGTTAATAAGCTTGCACAAGCTTCAATTGTGAGCTTTAGCTTGTGAGTTTTGTTGTTCTTAGAAGCCCTTTTGGCCAATGTGTTATGTGCATGCTTACTTTTTTATTTTGTGCTTATTTAGTGTGCTTATTATGCTTATTTTGTTTTCTCAATTCAACTCACTACACTGAGTCATCAGTGTAGTTGAGCACATTTCATAAGCTCCTAAAAAGCTCAATACTTGGACATAGTTTGCAATATTTGGCTTCTTGTGAAGCTTATCCATCAAGCTCAAAGGCTCAAAGCTTGTTGTTCATTTTCAAGCTTATTCTATAAGCCTGCTAGTGGCTTTTGTCTTGTCCAAATCACTACACACACTGAGTAATCAGTGTATTTGTGGATTTTTCACAAGCCCTTCATAAGCTCACCTGTGGGTCCCACAGGGTGAGCTTTGGCTTTTTGGAAAGCCCACAAGCTCAGCTTGACCAATCAGTCCTTAATTTGTCCTTTTGAGCTTATTTAATAAGCTTAAATAGCCCTTAAATTTTACTGCAGGCCTGAGTAGGGTCAAAGTAGGAATTGGAAATGCTTATAAGCTCATTTTGAGCTTATTAGTGCCACTCCTGGTCATTCCAGCTTATTTCCATAGTCCTTGAGTTTTTTTTAGCTTAATTAATCCTTAGGTTTTTAGTTTGTAGCTTATTATAGCTTCATTAGTTTTTAAAATCCTCATTTTAGCTTTTTAGTGTAACTGTTGGTATAATAAGATTGTAAACAGCTTATTTAGCTTTTGTAAAAAGTTTTCCTTTTTTAAAGTTACTTATAATTAGCTGTTATTTAGTTTTGTAAAATAAAAATTAGAAAAAAAAAAATAAAAAGGCAAAAATGTGGGGTGTGGGATTCGAACCTTGGACCTCTCGCTAGTATAACATGCATCAATACCCACACCCCCTTCCAACTGCTCTGGGGCACCAGTTCCGTTGGAAGAGGGAGGGCATATGTATTTAATATAGTCCTTGTGAAGTTTGCTTATTCCATACGATTAGCTTATTTCACAGCTTATTAATAAGCTTTTGTTCCATATTATGTTTTTCCTACATTTCTGCCAGCATTTAATAGTTAGATAAAAATTTTCAGATTTTTAGAAGTTAGTTTAGTATTTATTATAATTAAAAGTAGTTGAATTAGGTATTAAATAATAATTAGTATTAAATTATAAAAATAGCTTATTAATTAGTATTTAGGAGTTTTTATATTTTTATAAAGTTTTTATTAAATTAATATAGTTGTATAAAAATTTTATAATTTTAACTTTCCATTTAGTATTTATTATAATTAAATTAGTTTAAATAGTTTAATTAAGTTTAAATAGTTTTTAATTAATAAAAAAATAGATAAAAAGTCTTAAAAAATATTTTATTTTTTCTAATAATTTTATTTAGTTATTAGGATTCCAAAAATATAAATTTCACATCCGTGGGATTTATATTTGACAGAATTCACGTTTTGTTTCGTACGTTAACGTAAATTTTAATTTAAACGTACGCGTTTTAGGTTTTAAATAATTTAGGTTTAAGTTTTAGTTAAAATAGTTTACATTAGTTATTTTATTTTATAAAACCTTAGATTAATCACTCACACGCACTTAATTCATATCCCATTCAATTCACTCGATCACAAATTCGTTTTGATACCATCACAACCTCGTTGGGACATTACGACCCGGGGAAACACTGTATTCCACGGAAGCATTTGCCTCAGCTGTTTGACTATTATAATTGACCATTCACAAGTGGTTGACCAATAATTATCTGACCGTTTGAGGCGAATCAAATTTTGGCGCCGCTGCCGGGGAGGTTGTGCGCTTATTCTAAACGATTTTGCGTATTAGTGAACCTGAATACACGCTCATTGTATATTTACCCATCCTTGTTCATATTATTATCATATAAAAACAAAACTGTTCCCGAAAACTTTTTAAAATCAGTTTTCAACGAACACAAAAAAAACCAAAAAACTATTTTCCTTCTTATTAGTACTACAAAAATTTTCAAAAATACCAAAAATATTCACCTTTACCCTCCTACCTTTTTGATTCTTCATTTCTCACCCTCAAAAACCTTTTGATTCTTTCTATGTCTTATTCTCACCTTCTTGTCTGTCAATGGTGTGGTAGTCCTTATAATGGTGGTAATTGCCCCAATTGTGGCATGGTAGAGTCAGGAAACGGGTCTGTCTATAACCAGAATCCCTATTCCTACCATGATACGACTGATTCATTCCATCAGCTTCCACACCATGAGACTCAGCAGTTTTACTGTTGTGAGTACTGTGGTGGTTTGTACTGCAGTTATGATTGTCAATCAGGAAACACGCTTGTCAATGAGAAGTTTCCTGATAACAATTATGACTCGAACACATACGACTCACAGCCACATCAGTTCAACTGTTGTGAGTACTGTGGATGTCCACACTTTAGCTCTGATTGTCAAACAAGGAATCCATTTCCTTGTAACAATTACGAATATTCGTTTCAAGACCCACCTCCACAGTGCCAAATGATTCAAGCAACTCCTCACATCCAGCAAGACCCTTATATAGAGGTTCTTAAGAAACTTAAAGATCTTAAGGAGGAGTTGGCTAATATTTCTCTTTGCCACGATCCAAGTTCTTCTTGTGTATATTGTGGGGGTTCTCACAATGATGATCAATGTCAACCTTCCGGTTTTGACACATCCACACCCCCACAGTTTCCACTCATTCAAAATTCTCGTGATAAATCTATCACTGAATTACTTGCTGAAGAACGTGATTCTGGAAAAAGCATGGAAGAATTACTTGCTGAGCAAAGAGCAGCCAAAATACGTACCAATCTTCGCTATGCTGCTCTTTGTGATGACGATGATGACAGTGATGATGATGATAACATTGTTATCATTCAAAAAGATTCATCGAGTTCATCATTTGTGATTCCTTCCATGGAAAATCAGGGAGATAAGAATACAGAGAAGTTACTAGCAAATGAACGAATGGAACTTGTAAAATCCATAACTGCTAGTCCTTCTCAACTCCCTCAGTCTGTTGTTATCACACCCGAAGTTCACACTCACTCTCTAAACATGGGGGATGAGCATCTTAGCACTATTCCTAATAAGGAATCGGACGAATTAATAAAGTCTAGTGTTGAGATCCTTGTCCAAATCCCGAGAGAGTCACAGGGAATTTCTGATCAAGTGTGTGATATTCCTTTCACCCATAATAATCCAAATGATCAATTTGAGAATGTCTCTGATTCCAGTGATGATTGTTTATCTTATGGAGACATTGAGTATGATGAGGTTTCACTTCCTTATTCTGATGTTGACCTCCTTCTTGAGGAGTTCACTAATAAGCGTACTCACATTGATTCACTTCCATCAGGAAGTAATGATTATCTCTTCGATCTCAAAGCTGATCTAGACGAGGTCGAAGCTTTCCTTGCCCTAGATAGTTCAACTTCGTATGAAGTTGATAAAAACTATCTTGATCCTGAGGGGGACATTCTTTTTCTAGAAAGTTTGTTAAACGAAGATCCAATTCCCCCTCTTCCACCCAAACAACTTCATAATGAGGAAATTAAATCAGTTGAGGAAACTGACAAATTTCCTGAGATCAAGCTTAAGGGCTTGCCTCCTCCACTTGAATATGCATTTCTTGAGGAGGAAGTTCTTATCTTAATTGCTATTCAGATCTCCCTACTTTCCTTCACCTACCAGGTGATTTCTCCTCTTCTTCACTCCCTCGGGAATGAAGACACTATCTTTGACCCCGGCATTCTCATTTATAAATTTTGAACCAGGTGTCTGTATATCTCATCGGTGTGGAACTTTCACGTGCTTCAAATGTTTATCCAAACATTTTGAATGAAAGTCCGATGGAGATTGTTTCTTCCACATCATGCTTCCCCATGGACAAATGAATTCGGGGTCGAGTCAAGCTAGCGACTCGGTAAACAAAAACAGTAGCATGCTTATAGGGTTTTCACCCTAAGTGTGGGGGAGTCCCCCATGCTATGGTTACTTATGAAGTGAAAATACAAAATGGTGTTTTCCATGCTTAGCTTGTAATGTTGCCCTTTTACGTTCAAAGAGTCGGCATAATAACCGGGACTTTGAATATTGAGGACAATATTCAATTCTAAGTGTGGGGGGGAAATTCTAGCGAATTTTATCACATTATATCTTCTAGTACCCCCGTTTTTGGCAAAAATTTAAAATTTTTTCACTTGAGCTTCAAAATTTTTGTGGTAATCAGTCCGCCAAAGTCTAAATGACAAATGGATTGACTAGTCCAGGAGCAAACGGCTCTTGGTAAAGACATCTCAAACCCGTTGATGGCTTGCAATTTGCCAAAAATTGTATGGTTCCTCAACTCCCCATATCCCATAAAGCAAATGAGTTGGCTAGCCCGCAAGATTATGGCTTGTGGTAAAGGCCGTGGAAAATCCATAATTGGTAATCAGCTCACCAAGATGTTGACTATTCCATCAAGAGTTGGCTAGTCCAGAAGCAAACGGCTTTTAGTAAAGACTAATCAAATCCGTTGACAGCTGGTGGTTTGCTCAAAATCACACGGTTATCAGGTGTACCACAGTTCTTACATCTGGCTACTCCAGAAGTGATGGCTTTTGGTAAAGAGTTTCAAATCCATTAAGTTTTTCTCAAAAGATTGCTAGGGACTAGCAATGTTTTAGTGTGGGGGATTGATGAGTGTCTAAATACTCATCATTTTATACCAATCTGAACTGCCAAAACATCCAAAAACACTCAAATATGCATCAAAATACTTAAAATATCTTAGAAGTGAGTTTTATATGTTTCAAATGCAAAATATGCAAAAACAGATGAAAAACGTACAAAGTTTGCATAATTGGCAGTTTCAGTCCCTCAAGTTTCATAAATTGGCAAAACTAGTCCCTGGTTATTCAAAACATGTTAAATATCATCAAAGGTCCTTGGGGATTCATAAGTTGTCAAAATAAGTCCTTTAAAGTTAAAAATTGCAAAATTACAAGTTTAGTCCCCCAAGTTTCAAAAATGTCAAAATTAGTCCTCAGGTTTTAAAAAATGGAAAATATTAAAAACAAACCTTGTACTATTCATTAATGACATAATTGGTCCTTGTGGTATTTATTGAGAATTTACAGGTTCAACCCTTCACAAATTCAGAAATTACAGATTTGGACCCTGGAGTTTGAAGATTTGGCATAATTAGTCCCCGGGTGTTCAAAATGGGAAAATTATTATTAAGGGTCCTTGGGTGGAAATTTTAACAAAATTACAAAAGTGGTCCCTGAAGTTTCAAAATTGGCAAGAATAGTCCCTGGGTATTCAAAATTGGAAATTTATCTTTACTACCCTTGTACTATTCACAAATGACAATATAAACCCTTTTGATAAACTTTGAGAAGTTTACACTTTCCACCCTCAATTTTCAGCTTTTGGCAAAAATAGTCCTTGTACTATTAACAAACCAAACCAGACCCTCTTTGTTAATCCATAAAATTAATAAACCCCAAGTCCAAATATAAACCCACCCAATTTTAACCTTACCCCTGATCCATGTACCAGGCCCAACAATACACCAAGCCCATATCCACGTTTTATACTAAAACGGGGTCAAACCCCATTCCCTGGTCAACACCTTCTTCCACCTCCCAACCCTACTACCCTGCTACTCCATACACCACACCATCCACCTCCACTTGCTTTACCTTTCCACCTCATACACCCTCTGTCACCTCCTCAACCAAACCCACCTCCTAGGTTTACCCTAGGAGGTGCCACCTAGCAAACCTACACCCTGCCACCACCCCTCTACCCTGCAAACTCAATTCAACACTCCAACTCCATACCCCCAGCCCACCAGCTCACCTTCATGTCACCTCCACCTCCAAATCCACCAATAAACCCTTCACAGCTTCCAATTGCTTTAAATATATTTTCCCGCCAAATTCAATTGAAGGCCAGGATCACTTCAAACTCATCCAATGGTGATGGGAAAGTCTTATGGGACCCACAAGACATGTTTGGAAGCTTATAAAGAGAAGATGAAGCAGAAGGGAAAGAGAGTAGTTTAATTTAATATAGAAGTAGTCTAGAGTAGTGTAAACTTTAATTTAATGTCATTTCAAGTTTTATTAGTTGTAATCTGTCTTTATTTTGTAATTTAAACTTAATGCAAGTTTTAATTTCAAGTTTTATTTATTAAATTCAATTTTAGCAATTTTAAGGAATTTGACAAATTTGCTTAAGTTTGTTAATTATTGTTGTTATAGACTCTCTTAGCTCATATAAGCTCTGACAAAAGCTTAGATAAGCTTTTAGAAATTTTTTTTTATCAGCATCATTAAAAATAGAAAATACCAAAAAGAAATAAGAAAATAGAAAATAAAAATAAAAATCAAGAAAAGAAGATGAAGAAGCAAGTGAGCAAGGTTAATTATGGATTGCCTTTGGTTTAAAAGCTTTTGGAAGCTATTAGGACAGGTGTGATACAAGATTCCTTGGTCTTAGTTTGAAAAATCAATTGTAAGCAATTCTTTAATTTTTAGCTTTACTAGTTTTAATGTTTTTGTAGTGTAATTTTAATTCAAATAGCTTTAATATAGTTTACTTAATCTGTTTTAAGCTTTAAATTAATAGTTATAGTTTTAGATTTAAAAGTTGTAGTGTAAACTGTCATTTTAAAGGGTGTTTGGATCAGGGTAATACCCTTTGTTCTTGTTGTTATTTTGATGTTAATTAAGCATAAGTATACTGCATCACATGTATTTAGAATAGTTAGGCATAAAAATTTAGCACTTGTTCTTTAAAAAAGCCAAAATGAATCTTATGTACCATATCTGCTTATCTGTTAGAATTTGGCTTGGAATAATCATGCATATTAGTATAATAATTGTTTATATAGATTAAATCAGTTGCATATTAGTTTAGTATAACATATTTAATTAGTTTAGATCACTATAAATCCACAAAAGTCAAATATTAGTGTTTACTTAAAAAGTCAATTTTCTTTGTAAACAATTTTTGAATAAAATAGTTGATTTAATTGTGATCTCATTATTAGGTTTTAGAGTTTAAGTTTGTAGGATATTAAACTTTTGCTGCTTATCTTCATTAAGATATTTTTAATAATTTTTATTAGCTTAATTTAACTGCTTAATGTATGGCTTTTTGTTAGCTCTTTTTCTAAAAAGTGCCCTGTGCACAGTTTTTATAGCATAGTTAATAAGCTTGCACAAGCTTCAATTGTGAGCTTTAGCTTGTGAGTTTTGTTGTTCTTAGAAGCCCTTTTGGCCAATGTGTTATGTGCATGCTTACTTTTTTATTTTGTGCTTATTTAGTGTGCTTATTATGCTTATTTTGTTTTCTCAATTCAACTCACTACACTGAGTCATCAGTGTAGTTGAGCACATTTCATAAGCTCCTAAAAAGCTCAATACTTGGACATAGTTTGCAATATTTGGCTTCTTGTGAAGCTTATCCATCAAGCTCAAAGGCTCAAAGCTTGTTGTTCATTTTCAAGCTTATTCTATAAGCCTGCTAGTGGCTTTTGTCTTGTCCAAATCACTACACACACTGAGTAATCAGTGTATTTGTGGATTTTTCACAAGCCCTTCATAAGCTCACCTGTGGGTCCCACAGGGTGAGCTTTGGCTTTTTGGAAAGCCCACAAGCTCAGCTTGACCAATCAGTCCTTAATTTGTCCTTTTGAGCTTATTTAATAAGCTTAAATAGCCCTTAAATTTTACTGCAGGCCTGAGTAGGGTCAAAGTAGGAATTGGAAATGCTTATAAGCTCATTTTGAGCTTATTAGTGCCACTCCTGGTCATTCCAGCTTATTTCCATAGTCCTTGAGTTTTTTTTAGCTTAATTAATCCTTAGGTTTTTAGTTTGTAGCTTATTATAGCTTCATTAGTTTTTAAAATCCTCATTTTAGCTTTTTAGTGTAACTGTTGGTATAATAAGATTGTAAACAGCTTATTTAGCTTTTGTAAAAAGTTTTCCTTTTTTAAAGTTACTTATAATTAGCTGTTATTTAGTTTTGTAAAATAAAAATTAGAAAAAAAAAATAAAAAGGCAAAAATGTGGGGTGTGGGATTCGAACCTTGGACCTCTCGCTAGTATAACATGCATCAATACCCACACCCCCTTCCAACTGCTCTGGGGCACCAGTTCCGTTGGAAGAGGGAGGGCATATGTATTTAATATAGTCCTTGTGAAGTTTGCTTATTCCATACGATTAGCTTATTTCACAGCTTATTAATAAGCTTTTGTTCCATATTATGTTTTTCCTACATTTCTGCCAGCATTTAATAGTTAGATAAAAATTTTCAGATTTTTAGAAGTTAGTTTAGTATTTATTATAATTAAAAGTAGTTGAATTAGGTATTAAATAATAATTAGTATTAAATTATAAAAATAGCTTATTAATTAGTATTTAGGAGTTTTTATATTTTTATAAAGTTTTTATTAAATTAATATAGTTGTATAAAAATTTTATAATTTTAACTTTCCATTTAGTATTTATTATAATTAAATTAGTTTAAATAGTTTAATTAAGTTTAAATAGTTTTTAATTAATAAAAAAATAGATAAAAAGTCTTAAAAAATATTTTCTTTTTTCTAATAATTTTATTTAGTTATTAGGATTCCAAAAATATAAATTTCACATCCGTGGGATTTATATTTGACAGAATTCACGTTTTGTTTCGTACGTTAACGTAAATTTTAATTTAAACGTACGCGTTTTAGGTTTTAAATAATTTAGGTTTAAGTTTTAGTTAAAATAGTTTACATTAGTTATTTTATTTTATAAAACCTTAGATTAATCACTCACACACACTTAATTCATATCCCATTCAATTCACTCGATCACAAATTCATTTTGATACCATCACAACCTCGTTGGGACATTACGACCCGGGGAAACACTGTATTCCACGGAAGCATTTGCCTCAGTTGTTTGACTATTATAATTTACCATTCACAAGTGGTTGACCAATAATTATCTAACCGTTTGAGGCGAATCAATCCACTAAGACCACTTCCTCATGCTACACCGCAACCCAACACCTCACTTCACCGTGAGCATGATACCCAGCATACCGACCCTCCATCTCCTCTCCATATGCAACAACTCACTTCACCACAACCCGCTACTACACAACCCACTTCACCACCACCCGTTACTCCAGAGCTCACTTCCCCACAACCCGATACACAATAGCGTGCCATACCTACAAACACCGTCAACATTCATCCCAGGGTCACACATGCTAAAGCCGGTATTTCTAAGCCTCTCGAGCGTATGAATTGTCATGTCATTACCATTTCTTCTCTTCCTCGGTCCCATGTTCGTGCTTTTCCTGATCCTCAGTAGAAACAGGCTATGTTAGATGAATACAATGCTTTAATTACTAACGGTATGTGGGTACTTGTGCCCCGTCCAGCTATTGTGAATGTTGTTTATTCTATTTGGCTTTTCAGGCATAAGTTTCATGCCGATGGTTCATTGAGCAGGTATAAGGCACGGCTTGTTACAAATGGTCGCAATCAACAGCATTGGATAGATTGTGATGAGACTTTTAGTCCCGTGGTCAAACCAGCTACTATTCACACTATATTGAGTCTTGCAGTGTCTCGTGATTGGCCTATTCACCAGCTTGATGTGAAGAATGTTTTTCTTCATGGTCACTTATCTAAGACAGTTTACATGCAGCAGCCACCTGGGTTTGTAGATTCTGCTCATCCAGATTATGTTTGTCATTTGTAGCGTACATTATATGGGCTTAAGCAAGCTTGAGCTTGGTTTCAGCGGTTTGCAGGATTTGTTACTCATATCAGTTTTCAGCATAGCAAAACTGATGCGTCACTTTTTGTCTACCAAAGTGGGCCTGATACGGCTTACTTGCTGTTATATGTGGATGATATTATCATAACTGCTTCTTCCACTACATTGTTACAATGTATTATTACTGCTCTTCATGGTGAATTTTCTATGACCGATCTTGGTTCTCTTAATTATTTTCTTGGTATTTCTGCTACATGGATTGCGTTTGACATGTTTTTATCGTAGTCCAAATTTGTTGAGGAGATTCTTGAAAGAGCTCATATGCAGAACTGTAATCCGTGTTGCACTCCTATTGATACAAAGTCCAAGCTTGGACTTGATGGTGAGCCGTTTTGTGATCCTACATTGTATCGTAGTCTAGCTGGTGCACTTCAGTATCTTACCTTTACACGCCCGGATATTTTGTATGTGGTTCAACAAGTTTGTTTATATATGCACGACCCTCGTGAGCCACATTTCATAGCTTTGAAGCGTATATTACATTATGTTCACGGTACTCTTAATCATGGTCTTCAACTACATGTTTCTTCTATGGCTCAGCTTATTGCTTACACGGATGCTGATTAGGTGGGGTGCCCGGTAACTTGCCGCTCCACTTCAGGTTATTGTGTTTTTCTTGGTGAAAATCTGTTATCTGTTGTCTCGGTCCAGTGTTGAGGCCGAATATCGTGGTGTTGCTTATGTAGTGGGTGAGATAGCTTGGATTCGCAATCTGCTGAGTGAGCTTCATAACCCTTTATCTACAACTATATTGTTCATTGTGATAATGTTAGTGTTGTATATTTATCAACGAATCCTATTCAACATCAACGTACCAAACACATTGAGATTGACATTCATTTCATCCATGATTATGTTTCTTAGGACAAGTTCGTGTTCTTCATGTTCCATCTCGTTTTCATTATGCTGACATCTTTACTAAGGGACTTCCTGGTGCTTTGTTTCTTGATTTTCGCTCCTTTTGAATGTTCGAAGTCCTCCCGCTTAAACTGCGTGGGTGTATTAACCAAACTATTGTTTAACCCAGTTAGTTTATGTTTATTGTTATTGGATTAGGCCCATTGAGGGTTTTGGTATGTATCGGTATATTGTGATTATATATACCGAATGTTTATATTTAATGAAATGAAGGAGGAATTACTCATTCTAATATGTTGGATGAAGAGGCGAAAAATGAACCGTTTTTAGGGGGTCATTTAAGTCTGGATTTGAATTTATTTGATCAAATATTGCCCTAAATCGTTCCTTTTGTCATTTTAGGTACTTTTGGAGTGAGTTCTGGAAAAGGAAGTATTTTGGACATTTTTGGAGCATAAAAGTGAGAAAACGGCAAAGTCTTAATTTTCCTTGCTGGGAACAGTACTTGACGGCGTCAAGAGGCTTCATGTGACGGCGTCAAGAGTTGGAAGTGGTGACGGTCCAAAGAAAACGTGACGGCGTCATGGCTCAAGATATGGTGACGGCCCAGAGTAATATAACACATGAGGGCGTCAAATCTGGATCTAGGCAATCCGATCTCATTATGGGAGGCGAGTTGACGGCGTCAGAAATTCCTTCTTGACGCCGTCACCCTGTAATATCTATATATAGTTTTGCAATTTTCATTCATTAGTGTGTAACTTTAGAGGGTATAACTTTGGAGAAACCCTAGCACGAATTTTACTGCTCTTTCAAGAGTTTTTACCCTTTGAAACCTTTCACGTTCAATTGAGATAAGTATCCTTTCAATTCATTCAATATGTCTATGTGTTGTTTGAATATATCTTACACTTGTCTTGAATTTAACATGCTAGG
Source organism: Artemisia argyi (assembly GCA_030686995.1). NCBI lineage: Eukaryota > Viridiplantae > Streptophyta > Magnoliopsida > Asterales > Asteraceae > Artemisia > Artemisia argyi. The sequence continues at coordinate 118,118,597 of CM060705.1, read as the reverse complement.
CTAGATCTCTTGTGTGTTTGCTTAGATGTAGTGAAACCTAGATGTTGATTATGGGTTGAATGTTTGTTTATAGTTGTTATGGATGAATGATTTCGATGTTAGGCTTAAGAAAACTGGAAGACTTCCATAGGGTAACATGCTTGAACGTCTTAAGAAACATGAACCAATACGTACTAGGTTATTATGGTTGTATTTAATGCATGAGCGAATTCTAATGATCCCATGTTAGGAGCTTCTTAGCAGGCTCGACATAGGAGTGAAGTAGGAGCTTGATGAGTGCTTAATCACACATCCTTTTTAGACCTTATTTCAGACCAAAAACACCAAATACTAACCAAAAATGCCAAGAGAATGCGTGTTTTTGTATTTGTGTATGTGCAGGTACGGATATGAGAAAAAATGAACAAAAACAAAGCAAAATCGACAAAAACGAGCACGAGATTGGAAAAAGGTCAAAAGGCGAAGCCGGGGAAGCAAAATGATAAAGGAAAGCTCAAAATGTCATAAGAAGTCCTCAGGAATTTATAAAGTTTCATAAATGGTCCCTGGACAAAGTTTGAGAGAAATGGTGAATTTAGTCCCTCAAAGTTTCAGATAATTACAAAATTGGTCCTTTGAGGAAATATTTGAAGAAAGTCATCATGAACCCTTCATGATTCAGAAAATTACAACAATTACCCTTGGAAGATATTTTTGAGATTTGACAGTTTTGGTTCCTAAGATTTCAGATTGTGCATAATCAGTCCTTGTCAATTTTTACTAGTCTTTACTCCTTAAAAGAAAACTAAACGAATCAAATTATAAATCCACAACCCATTTAATCTTACCCTGGCCCAACATCAACACAACAGCCCACCACCACTTTACCCATTACCCGATCCAATCCAATTTTTACCCCGGTCAACCCTATTAAAACCCACCGGTCAACAAAACAAACAAAATACACCCAAAAAAAACCCGCCCCTTTTTATCCCCAAATATTCCCAGTTTTACTGTTCAGATGAACCCTAGAATTACCAACACACCAAATTACCCCGATTGGGTAATAATTACCCAATGATTAGCTTCTAGAAGGTGTCAGAGAATGTCAGAGATTGTGACACGTGGGCCAATGAGCAAGTATACGGAGGATAGGTCACATCACAATTAATCCAACGGCTAAGGATAATTAGAAGCATCAGGAACGTGATCAATGGCTCAGAGGGTACTCAAAGAAACACAGAAGCACACGGATAGGTGACGTGGACATCTAGGACATTCTCTCTTTCATCAGGCTATATATACCCCCTTCATCACATCATTTGGGGTTGGTTAGTTTTTAGGATTAGATTAAGTTAGGTTAGGAGTAGGTTAAGTGATGTTTAGCTTATTGTAATTCTGACTTTAAAATTGTACTCTTATTTCAGTTTTAATAAAAATTTTATTTTCATATCAATTTCATTGCAATTTACTTTTTCAGTATTCAGTTATTTCAATTCTGTTTTAAGAAATTCATAAATATCAGTTTGAAATAGTTGGTGTTTGATTGTAAACCCTTTTTCAATTCTGTTTCAAATACTGCTTTGTCAATTGTGGTTCAAATAGCTTATTTAAATAAGCATAAGCTTATTCCTGGGAGTGAAAGGCAGCCAAGAGGAGCATTTGGCCTGTCTTAAAGACAGGCTGTGTGGGAGAGCCTCTCTGTTTGGCTGAGAGGTTGCGTGTAAGCTTTCGTTTTAAATTTTCTTACCTTCTTATTGCAGTCCTAATAAACTAGTGTAGATCTGTTTGGTGATGATTATTTCTATCTCATTCTAGTTTTTTGCTTTATTATTATCAGTTAGGAGTTATTGTCTAGTTATTTCATTGTTGGTTGTAGTTTATTGTTTCATTTCTGTTTAATGTTACTATCATTTTCTTAGGATTAAGTTTCTGTTACTTATTTTTCTGTTTTGAGTTTGGTTCATTGAATCAGTTGATTATCTGAGTTTGATTGATGTTTTAGATTTGTTGGATACTAAGTAATGCTGTTTTGGAGTTTATATTAGGCTTAGGTTTAATAACTACCTGATTAGTTTACAAGTTCATTCCTACTGCTCATTCATAGTATAGATTGCATTATTGTGTTGCTGTGGTTTTTTGTGATATTTTAGTGATCATCTGGCGTTTAATACAGTTAGGTAATTTAGGTTTGTCATTAGTTTAGGCATTTGAGTTCAAAATCTCTTAATCTTAGTGCTTACTGCTTGTATCAGGGGTGTTTGGAATTAGTTAGTTCACTATGAATTTGATGCTCCTTAGTTGTTATTTCTGCATTTGTAGTTTATCATAGGCATATGTAGGTTAGATCAAGCTTAAATTTCATTAGTCACAAAGCTATAGTCAAAAATCCATTCTCAATCTCAGTTACTATTGCATAAGTGATAGATTGGATCTGTGATCATTGCATACTATTAGATCTAGGTCGCATCTAGGAATTATTCATTAGAACAAGCTTAATATTACCTTTATCACTAGTATTGATCATCAGAAGTTGGGATTAGTCAACGTAGAAGTGCACACAAAATAGTCAAATCAGCAGCCTGCAGGTTCAAAAGCTGCTGATCTCAGGTCCATTCAATGGTTTAATTTGGTTTGGAAGTTTAATCTTTCTGGTTTTCTGAGCTCCCAGTAGTGTAGGCTAGGATTTTCCCCCTTAGATTTCTGTTTCAGCTTATCAGAAAGCTTAGTAATAAGCTGTGAAGTAGGTGTACTTGAGCATTCATATCTGTCTCACTTTGTATTTGCCAATCTGCTTAACAGCTTATTCCTAGTGTTTCTTTCAGTCATAAATGTTGTGTTAAGTTTATTATAGTAATTTGAACCTTTTGAGATCACTGAGTGCTTATTTGAATATTCACTGCTTATTCATCCTTATGCTTATTCAGTCTGTGTTGCCCATTTCTATGTTTCTAAGTACCAATTGGCATTTTATCAGCTTATTTGAGTTCAATATAGTCCAAAATCAGTTGGTCAAAGTTTGGGATCTGTTCTGGTCAAAGTGCTTATTAATAAGCACTTTATTTTAAGCAGTTTAGAGCTTTTCAGCACTTTCCTAGCTTATTTTATTTTCAAATTTTTTTCTCAAGTTTATTTTATTATTTTAGATTTTCTGTAATTTTTTTAAATTTTTCTGAGTTAATTTACTATTTTTCCTATTTTATTTTCATTTTTAATCAATTTTAAATACTTTTTAATTACTAAAAAATCCAAAAAAATCTGAAAAAGTCAAGAAAAATCCAAAAATATTTTAGAAAATTATTTTTAGTTATTTTAGAATTTTACAAATTTATTTGGTATTTTTCTCATTTATTTTGAATTTATTTTGAATTTTTAATTAGATTTAATAGTTTTTAATTTCCAAAAATTACATAAAAAGCCAAAAAAAAAAATTAGTTTTTAGTTTTAAAATTACTTTTTAGTTATTTTATAATTTTCAAAATTTATTTTTCATTTTTCTCACCTTATTTTCATTTTCTTTTAATTTTTAATTAGTAAAATTAGTTTTTAATTCATGAAAAATAAATAAAAAGTCAAAAAAAATATTTTTCTTTTTCTCAAAATTTTCTTTTATCATTTTTAACTTTTGAAAATTATTTCCAAGTCCGTAGGAGTAGCGTAGCTTAAAAGTCGCGTTTTATTTCGTACGTTTATGTTTTATTTACGTTTTAGCTTACGGTTTTCGATTCTACGTTACGTTTTTGATTTGTTTACTTAAATTACATGTTTAGTTGATTATTTGTGCTTCATTTACTATTTCATTAGTGTAATCTTTTTCAAAATCACTTTTTACCACTTTCACGACACATTTCACGAATCGGGAATTCGAAATTCCATTCACACCTTCACACGGACTACGACCTCGGGTTATCCGTATTTCTTTGCGGATCTCTTGAGTAATACTATACTTATACTATAACTTGATTTTCACGAATCAAATTTTTGGCGCCGCTGCCGGGGAAGGTTGAAGTGAATTTTTCGTTTTCGTTTTTCGAAATTGTGTTTTGAAAACCTTCCTTGTATATATTTTCTATAAAAACTATAAAAATTGAAAAATCAAAAACACTTTTCCTAAAGTGTTTTCAAAAACACCAAAAAATAATAAAGTTACAGCCTCGACTCGACCGAAAGGAAGGGCGTTGTAAACCAAATAAGCTTCCCAATATAACTACGCATGAAATTAGTTGCTAGTCGGATTACTTTAATTCTACAACCGAATAAGCGGAAAATACAGAAGCTTTGACATTAAATTGCAAGCTGAAGAGAGATCCATTCTTCTCTCCCGTTCCGTCGCGAGTAGATTTGAGGGAAACGGTTTACGATTAACGTAACGTTTAAAAAATCAAAAGAGAATAAAAGTTTTAAGTTTTTGAATTTTGTTTTCTAAAAATAAAAATACAAAAAGATTTTCCTTTTCCATTTTGATTTTCCTTTTATTTGATTTTATGATAACTAAAAACCAAAAATAATCTTCTTATCCTCTTATTATTTGATTCTTCTTCTTTAACCCTCTATAACCGATAATTCTTATGGATCCTATTTGTTTTAAATGTGGTGAACCATTTTTTGAAGGTTCATGTGTTTGGTGTACGTGCAAACAATGTGGTAATGATATTCACGATGGAGTTTGTTTGTTTTGTAATACTCCCGAGTATGTTCGAAACACAATCTTTCAAAACATTCTCGATTACTATCCAACTCCACCGCCGTCTCCATTTACTTGTTTTAATTGTGGAAATCCATCCGACGAAGGATTACCGTGTGGACAATGTTTTTGTACTCAATGTGGATACACGAATTGTATATGTTACGCCCCGAGTGCTGAAACGTCTTACGCTTGTGATACGAGTTTTGATAATTATCCTCAAAATGATTTTAATTATCTTTTTCAAAACTTTTATGAGCAAGTACCATATTTCAATGATAATTCGTTCCAAAGTTCATCGAATTTTGAAAATTGTGTAGGATCGTTTGAAAATTTGTATGAGCCGAATTCGTGTTACGATTCTCATGGTTTTAACCAACCCCCACAAAATTCCGATTTTGCTAATAATATTTGTGAAATTAAATCCATGATTGAGAAGTTAAAAGAGTTGGTAGCTAATCGTTATACGCATACTTCCGAGCCTCAAGTGAAATCGATGGAAGAACTTCTTGCCGAAGAACGAAAATCTAAATTTTGTGAGTGTTGTATGTACGACGACGACGATGATTCCACGATTACAATCGTTCTTAACCCTCAAAAAGAATCTATCTCTACCTCCGTAGAACCCGAGGACTCTCTTACAATGGGGGACGAGCATCTTAACACTATTCCGGCAACGGAATCGGACGAATTCAATAAGTCTAGTGTTGAGAACCTCGTCCCAATCCCAAGTGAGTCCGGGGAAATTTCTAATGGTGATTCTGAAATTGTTTCTGATACTTCTTATCCTTCTTTCACACCGGTTGAGAGGAGTGATGTCGTTTTAGATGAAATCGAAGCTTGTCTTGCTAATTCTAATCCGACGATGGTTGATGATACTAATTTTGATCCTGAGGGAGATATTCGTTTGATTGAAGAATTATTGAATGAAGAACCATCAATTTCTCTCCCTCCGATGAGCAATGAAGATTTTGATGAAGTTGAAAGTTATTCCAATTCTCACAATGAGTATACTACGAGTGATGAAGATTCTTGTGGAGATATCGATGATAATGATGAAGAAGATGATGCGGAAATTCAAGATGAAACCCTTCGTTACAAATTATCCAAAATTAATATTCTCATTTCTAAGATCGAGGCGTTAAATGATCCTCCAACTTTTTCTCCTATCCCCGTTATGGATAGTGATTCTTTACCCGAGCTTGAAATTTTTCAATTTGAAGAGACGAGTAGTGGCAATCCCACTATTCATGCTGATATCTCTCTTCCGGATTATGAGCGTTTTGATTTTGAAATTGATTTTGAGCTTATTTCCGATAATCCGTCACGTGACCCTATTTTAGAGGATGTTGATCAATTTCTTGCTACGGATGACTTGATACCACCGGGTATTGAGAATGACGAGAATGGCCTTCAAAGCAATATTCTTTCCGATTTACCTTCTTCTCGTCAACTGGCGAAACCACCGGATGTAGTTTTTGAAACCGATACGAATGATGATATTTTTGGAGTGGTGGACGCGATTTCTGATTATGTGCTTGATATTTCATTTTCTATATTTTCTATTTTCTAATAACGTGACGTGAGGGGGGCGACCCTTTCCAAATTCGTGTTTTCGTGGTTGTTGTTTATGAATGTTCTGGAATTTCCCCGAAGTTTGAGGACTCTCGTGCTCATGGTTTGTCGTTCTCTCCACTCGAGTCTCATCCTTCGCTGCTCTTTCGGAAATTCACCATATCCAAAATCTTATCGACTAACGTTTATCTCTTGGCATACTTAATAAACGGTCTTAGATTTTACGTAGGATTACCCGTACCCTTAAAACATTGAGGACAATGTTTCACTTTAGTCTGGGGGGTGAATCTTCGATTCGATTTGACCTGTACCATCGTCTGAGCTGTTAACTTACGCAACTCCGTTTTCCATCAAAAATTTTAATTTTTGTCACCACTTTATTATGAAAAAAAAAATGAATGAAAATGAATATATATATATATATATATATATATATATATATATATATATATATATATATATATATATATATATATATATATATATATATATATATATGATATGAATAATAAGTTTTGACACTTTGTTTTGACTTTCCTACCGGCGAGAGTAGAAATAAATGTTCCGACTTGACCGGGCGTGTTGAGCCCTAGCTCGTCTCCCTTAACCAAAATAATCAAAAGATTATGGCTAAGCATCCGCGGATCTCATTATTTGGGATTTTAAATTTGCGGAGATCGAGGAATGATAGAGTTTATTTTGAAGTTTCGTGCTATACACGGATCGCATTATTGGGATTTAAAAAACCCACGAGAGGTACTTGTGGCCTCCTTGTTCCCATCAGAAACGTCACCAATATATAAATAGATGTTCTAGGTTAATTAGTGGTATTTTGGTTTGAATAATATTTAGTTCTTTATTTTCTTAAGAGAATTTTTGCTTTAGAAGTTAGGTACATATCAAGGAACATCAAAAATAAGAGCAAAAAGTGAAAAAATCAAAAGTCAAAAGTTGATTATCTATGTGGTTTTGGAGCTACCCGATAAGCTTCCATTGATAAAAAATCAAGAAAGAAAGAAAAAAGTGAAAAAGAAAAAAATGAAAGTTGAAGTATTGTTGAATAAGAGCTATGTATGTATAAATAAGTTGTTGGCGCGTGAGGTGCATGTGATAAGTGATTAGTAATCAGTCACATGAGGTGCATGTGATTGTACTCCGCAACTTATATCTTTGATATTGTATGTACCCCAAATTCCTTGATGTGGACTGAATTCCTATTGCAGTGGTTCTTAAGAGAAAATGAATAACTACTTATCGTTTTAACTTAGGTATCACTATCGGACTAACAAATATCGAAACGAGAAAATATGAAGCAATTCATTTCTCACAAATTAAAATCTTTAGATACAAAACTTAGGACCTGGGGACAAGAGGTAATACACAAGTAACTTTTGTGGGCAGTGTTAGCATCTAACTTCTGGATAAACAATGATTTCGATTTTACGCTTAGTTTGGGAGCTTGTGAAAAATCAAGGATGACGATTTTTATCCGTACGGTCTCTTCTCTGTGAGAAGTGTTTCTACTCGTTGACCCTGAAAGTTATCAACAGATAAGAATTGATAATGAAAGTCAAGGCAAACCGTCACATATATAAATGAAAAAAAATACAAAAAGAGTAGTTGTAGTTGTTATTTATGAAAATCAGAAAACGGAGCGTTTTTGAGAATAAATGATTCTGACATCTCTTTTGAACATCATTGCTACTTTACAACGTCAGTAAAGAGAGATTTTGAAATTATTTATCTCTTAAAGCGTGAGGTGATGACATTGCGTGAGGGCACGGCAATACCTTAGTCTGGGGGATTTTGATGAGTGCTTAATCACACATCCTTTTTAGACCTTATTTCAGACCAAAAACACCAAATACTAACCAAAAATGCCAAGAGAATGCGTGTTTTTGTATTTGTGTATGTGCAGGTACGGATATGAGAAAAAATGAACAAAAGCAAAGCAAAACCGACAAAAATGAACACGAGACTGAAAAAAGGTCAAAAGCCGAAGCCGGGGAAGCAAAATGATAAAGGAAAGCTCAAAATGTCATAAGAAGTCCTCAGGAATTTATAAAGTTTCATAAATGGTCCCTGGACAAAGTTTGAGAGAAATGGCAAATTTAGTCCCTCAAAGTTTCAGATAATTACAAAATTGGTCCTTTGAGGAAATATTTGAAGAAAAGTCATCATGAACCCTTCATGATTCAGAAAATTACAACAATTACCCTTGGAAGATATTTTTGAGATTTGACAGTTTTGGTCCCAAAGATTTCAGATTGTGCATAATTAGTCCTTGTCAATTTTTACTAGTCTTTACTCCTTAAAAGAAAACTAAACGAATCAAATTATAAATCCACAACCCATTTAATCTTACCCTGGCCCAACATCAACACAACAGCCCACCACCACTTTACCCATTACCCGATCCAATCCAATTTTTACCCTGGTCAACCCTATTAAAACCCACCGGTCAACAAAACAAACAAAATACACCCAAAAAAAACCCCGCCCCTTTTTATCCCCAAATATTCCCAGTTTTACTGTTCAGATGAACCCTAGAATTACCAACACACCAAATTACCCCGATTGGGTAATAATTACCCAATGATTAGCTTCTAGAAGGCGTCAGAGAATGTCAGAGATTGTAACACGTGGGCCAATGAGCAAGTATACGGAGGATAGGTCACATCACAATTAATCCAACGGCTAAGGATAATTAGAAGCATCAGGAACGTGATCAATGGCTCAGAGGGTACTCAAAGAAACACAGAAGCACACAGATAGGTGACGTGGACATCTAGGACTTTCTCTCTTTCATCAGGCTATATATACCCCCTTCATCACATCATTTGGGGTTGGTTAGTTTTTAGGATTAGATTAAGTTAGGTTAGGAGTAGGTTAAGTGATGTTTAGCTTATTGTAATTCTGACTTTAAAATTGTACTCTTATTTCAGTTTTAATTAAATTTTTATTTTCATATCAATTTCATTGCAATTTACTTTTTCAGTATTCAGTTATTTCAATTCTGTTTTTAGCAATTCATAAATATCAGTTTGAAATAGTTGGTGTTTGATTGTAAACCCTTTTTCAATTCTGTTTCAAATACTGCTTTGTCAATTGTGGTTCAAATAGCTTATTTAAATAAGCATAAGCTTATTCCTGGGAGTGAAAGGCAGCCAAGAGGAGCATTTGGCCTGTCTTAAAGACAGGCTGTGTGGGAGAGCCTCTCTGTTTGGCTGAGAGGTTGCGTGTAAGCTTTCGTTTTAAATTTTCTTACCTTCTTATTGCAGTCCTAATAAACTAGTGTAGATCTGTTTGGTGATGATTATTTCTATCTCATTCTAGTTTTTTGCTTTATTATTATTATCAGTTAGGAGTTATTGTCTAGTTATTTCATTGTTGGTTGTAGTTTATTGTTTCATTTCTGTTTAATGTTACTATCATTTTCTTAGGATTAAGTTTCTGTTACTTATTTTTCTGTGTTGAGTTTGGTTCATTGAATCAGTTGATTATCTGAGTTTGATTGATGTTTTAGATTTGTTGGATACTAAGTAATGCTGTTTTGGAGTTTATATTAGGCTTAGGTTTAATAACTACCTGATTAGTTTACAAGTTCATTCCTACTGCTCATTCATAGTATAGATTGCATTATTGTGTTGCTGTGGTTTTTTGTGATATTTTAGTGATCATCTGGCGTTTAATACAGTTAGGTAATTTAGGTTTGTCATTAGTTTAGGCACTTGAGTTCAAAATCTGTTAATCTTAGTGCTTACTGCTTGTATCAGGGGTGTTTGGAATTAGTTAGTTCACTATGAATTTGATGCTCCTTAGTTGTTATTTCTGCATTTGTAGTTTATCATAGGCATATGTAGGTTAGATCAAGCTTAAATTTCATTAGTCACAAAGCTATAGTCAAAAATCCATTCTCAATCTCAGTTACTGTTGCATAAGTGATAGATTGGATCTGTGATCATTGCATACTATTAGATCTAGGTCGCATCTAGGAATTATTCATTAGAACAAGCTTAATATTACCTTTATCACTAGTATTGATCATCGGAAGTTGGGATTAGTCAACGTAGAAGTGCACACAAAATAGTCAAATCAGCAGCCTGCAGGTTCAAAAGCTGCTGATCTCAGGTCCATTCAGTGGTTTAATTTGGTTTGGAAGTTTAATCTTTCTGGTTTTCTGAGCTCCCAGTAGTGTAGGCTAGGATTTTCCCCCTTAGATTTCTGTTTCAGCTTATCAGAAAGCTTAGTAATAAGCTGTGAAGTAGGTGTACTTGAGCATTCATATCTGTCTCACTTTGTATTTGCCAATCTGCTTAACAACTTATTCCTAGTGTTTCTTTTAGTCATAAATGTTGTGTTAAGTTTATTATAGTAATTTGAACCTTTTGAGATCACTGAGTGCTTATTTGAATATTCACTGCTTATTCATCCTTATGCTTATTCAGTCTGTGTTGCCCATTTCTATGTTTCTAAGTACCAATTGGCATTTTATCAGCTTATTTGAGTTCAATATAGTCCAAAATCAGTTGGTCAAAGTTTGGGATCTGTTCTGGTCAAAGTGCTTATTAATAAGCACTTTATTTTAAGCAGTTTAGAGCTTTTCAGCACTTTCCTAGCTTATTTTATTTTCAAATTTTTTTCTCAAGTTTATTTTATTATTTTAGATTTTCTGTAATTTTTTTAAATTTTTCTGAGTTAATTTACTATTTTTCCTATTTTATTTTCATTTTTAATCAATTTTAAATACTTTTTAATTACTAAAAAATCCAAAAAAATCTGAAAAAGTCAAGAAAAATCCAAAAATATTTTAGAAAATTATTTTTAGTTATTTTAGAATTTTACAAATTTATTTGGTATTTTTCTCATTTATTTTGAATTTATTTTGAATTTTTAATTAGATTTAATAGTTTTTAATTTCCAAAAATTACATAAAAAGCCAAAAAAAAAATTAGTTTTTAGTTTTAAAATTACTTTTTAGTTATTTTATAATTTTCAAAATTTATTTTTCATTTTTCTCACCTTATTTTTATTTTCTTTTAATTTTTAATTAGTAAAATTAGTTTTTAATTCATGAAAAATAAATAAAAAGTCAAAAAAAAAATATTTTTCTTTTTCTCAAAATTTTCTTTTATCATTTTTAACTTTTGAAAATTATTTCCAAGTCCGTAGGAGTAGCGTAGCTTAAAAGTCGCGTTTTATTTCGTACGTTTACGTTTTATTTACGTTTTAGCTTACGGTTTTCGATTCTACGTTACGTTTTTGATTTGTTTACTTAAATTACGTGTTTAGTTGATTATTTGTGCTTCATTTACTATTTCATTAGTGTAATCTTTTTCAAAATCACTTTTTACCACTTTCACGACACATTTCACGAATCGGGAATTTGAAACTCCATTCACACCTTCACACGGACTACGACCTCGGGTTATCCGTATTTCTTTGCGGATCTCTTGAGTAATACTATACTTATACTATAACTTGATTTTCACGAATCAGAGCTTATAGAGTTGGGGAAGTACGTATGCCACCACACGAATGGTATTAAGGAATATAACCCGTCATTCATGCAATTGTAACAAACTATTAACCTGTAAAAGATATCTAGGGAGTAATGAAATCTAAGTAAACACAATTCTCCCCATTATTGTTCACACCACTAGTTTAATTAGATTTATTTTCATTTATATTATTTTATTTCGATTGCATCTTAGTTATTGGGTTAGTTGACTAGCAACTAATTCCGCCCACTCTTCCAAAAACCCGAAATTTTAATTGCTTTCATAAAAATATAAAAATACAAAAAGAATCCTCCCTCACCTCTAGAACTAGTTTTTAGGCTTTCTAATCCTAGCGACACTATTTGTGGAAAACTAGAAGGGGGGGGGGTTGAATAGTTTTACGCCCGTTTTATAATTTATAAAAGCAAGTTTGTTTTAAAAACTTCGATTCTAGTTTATGTGATCTCAATACTTGCACTATATGAACAATTATATAGTAACTAACTAACTAAGCTAATATTGTATAAGTAAATAAGTAAGTAATGAAAAGAGTTGGAAAGATCAAACCACAACACAAGGATTTATAGTGGTTCGGCTACAAGGTCACCTTCCTTGTTCCTACTCCACTCCCCGAGTCACCTACTCGAGAGTTTTCTTCACTATGTCAACAAACTCCCTTATGGGGGAGAAAACCTTACACACTAATGTACACACCACAACTTCGTCACAACTTAATCACAACTTCTACACAACTTCTTCACACCAATCTACTTCACACCAATCTTCTTCACACCAATCTTCTTCACAACTACACTACTTCACTACTAAATAACTTCTTCTCCCTACACAACTTCTATTTCTTCTAAACTACTTATTACAAGCACAACATAACTTCACAAATAATATACACAATATACACAACTACTCTTCAATACTTCTTAAACTTAGTTGTAGAAGGAGTATTCTTATTTTGCACTTTGGATGAGGATGGATGAGAAGGGATTGAATCACTTGAAACAAGGATTAGTATTCTAATGATCAAAGGGTTTTGAAAGATGTTTAGAGAGCTTTAGATCTGAAATTTTTGTGCAAAAGGTGGGAAAAATTCCAGATTTAAGGTGGTGTTTATAGAAAAAAAATTCTGACAGATTCTGACACAGGAGCCTGGCCAGTCCCCTTAGTTCATGGCCGGTCCCCTTAATTTTAAGGGGACCGCCCCTTATAATTAAGGGGGCCGCCCAGCTGTAACGGACAGAAAATCTGTCATTTAATGGGGAAAGTTTATTTGGTGAAAAACTAACTGATTTTGGTTAAAAATTTGAATTCATATATTTAGTATGATTAAAACATTTTTCTTTATTACCAAAAGTGTTTTTCAAAAATATATAATATGTTTATATAATTAAATAAACTTTGTAATAATTAATTACATACCCCTTTGATCATGAGATGTATTAAGCACTTGTTTATCCATACCTTTAGTGATTAAGTTGGATATAATGATATAAACTAGCTTAATACTTGTTTACGTAGTAATCTTACGTTTGATGATTTTACATTTTGTAATCGTCAAAACATAGGAATATCGAAAAATATAAATAACGTTTTTATGCATTATTTATGTCAACAATCTCCCCCTTTTTGATGATTACAAAATCTAAACTCATTTAGCGAAAATTAGTATATATACAAGTATTATTTTGAGTTTATATCAATTCTCCCCCTTTTTGTTAGTGATGCGTAAGGATTGCACCAGGCTTTACCTCTCAAGGGATCTCGAGAAGCTTACAACCCCCACCAGACAGTGTACCTGATCGATGTAGTATAGTATAATGACAAGTACCGGGGGATTGATCGTTCAGCTAGGAATAGTGTCGCTAGGATTAGAAAACCTAAAGAATAGGTCTAGAGATGAGGGATGATTCTTTTTGTATTTTTATATTTTTTAGAAAGCATGTAAAAATCTCGGGTTTGAAGGAGTTGGGCGAAATTAGTTGCTAGTCAACTAACCCAATGCTAAGATGCCATCAAAATAAAACACTAAAATGAAAATGAACTAAATTATACTAAAGTTGTGAGCAATACGTGGGAGAATTCTGTTTACTTAGACTTCACTACTCCCTAGATATCTTTTACATGTTAATTACTTGTTATAGTTGCGTGAATGACGGATTGTATTCCTTAATACCATTCATGGGGTGGCGTACTTACTTCCCCAATCCTATGAACGCCTACTTCACTCCTATGTCGAGCCGGATAAGAAGCTCCTAACATGGGATCACTAGAATTTGCTCATGCATTAAATACAACCAATAAAACCTAGTACACATCGGTTCATGTTTCCTAAGACGTTCAAGCATGTTACACAATGGAGATCTGCCAGTTTTCTTAAGCCTAACATTGAAATTATTCATCCATTACAACCATAAACAAGTAATCAACACATAATTAACATCTAGGTTTCATTAGATCTAAGCAAACACAAGATAGATCTAGCCAAGTATGTTGATATTAAGACAAGCATAAGATATAATCAACCAACACATAGACATATTGATTGAATTAAGAGAAGACTTATCTCAATTGAACATGAAAGGATTCAAGGGGTGAAGACCCTTGAAAACACTATAAACTATGACCTAGGGTTTACAAAGTTCGGCCCTAGTTTTCTCCACACAAGTTCCTCTTTAATGAATGAAAAATAGAAAACTGTATATAGATTTTGATAGGGGACGGCGTCAAGAACAAATGTCTGACGCCGTCATCTCGCCGCCAAATAGTTTCTTGGACTGCCTAGATCTGGGTCTGACGCCGTCATGTGTTTCCCTTGTGCAGGCCGTCACCAAATTAACTCTTGACGCCCTTGTTGTGACGCCGTCAGGTTTGCACTGGGTCGTCATGGTTTTTACTCTTGACGCCGTCATGATATTCCTCTTGACGCCGTCAGGTACTGTTCTTAGCATGGAAAATTAAGTCTTTGGCGTTTTCTTCACTTTTATGCGAGTTAATTACGTAAATGGTCACTGTGGTTTGGCCTTTTTTGCACTTTCAGTCACCGAACTTTTTTTTTGACTGATTTAGTCACTGTGGTTTGCATATGTTACAGATCTAGTCTAAATTCGAATAAAATGACCAAAAAGCCCTTGCCTCTTCTTTTCTGTTAACTGTCCGTTAACTAGCATTGCAACGTTAGTCCTTTTCCGTTAAATTTTATTCTTCTAAATTATTTTTTTAGAAAAATATTTTTTATCGAAAAATTATTTTATCTGAAATAATTTTTTCAAAAAATTAATTTTTTCTGAAATAATTTTTTCAAAAAATTATTTTTTTTCGAAAAATTATTTTTTTCTGAAATAATTTTTTCAAAAAATTATTTTTTTTCGAAAAAATATTTTTTTCTGAAATAATTTTTTCAAAAAATTAAATTTTTTCGAAAAATTAATTTTTTTCGAAAAATTATTTTTTTCTGAAATAATTTTTTCAAAAAATTATTTTTTTTAGAAAAATTATTTTTTTCTGAAATAATTTTTTCAAAAAATTAAATTTTTTCGAAAAATTATTTTTTTTTTAAAATAATTTTATCGAATTTTTTTTTATTCTAAATTATTTTTTTAGAAAAATATTTCTTTTTCGAAATAAATTTTTTGAAAATTTACATTTTTCTGAAATAACTTTTTCGAAAATATTTTTCTAAAAAACGGAGGAAAACGTGTAAAACCGGAGGAAAACAAAAACTTGTACACGTTTTTTCCAGTATTTACACGTTTTCGTCCGTATTTACATATTTTCGTCCACGTTTTCCTCCGTTTTTACACGTTTTTGTCAGTATTTGCACTTTTTTGAAATAATTTTTAGAAAACGTGTAAATACGGATGAAAACGAGTAAAAACGGACGAAAACATGTAAAAATGGACGAAAACGTGTAAATACAGACGAAAACGTGTAAATACAGAGGAAAACGTGAAAAAACGGATGAAAACATGCAAATACGGACGAAAACGTGTAAAAATGGACGAAAACGTGTAAATACAGACGAAAACGTGAAAAAACGGATGAAAACGTGTAAAAACAGACGAAAACGTGTAAATACGGACGATAACGTGAAAAAACGGATGAAAACGTGTAAAAACGGACGAAAACGTGTAAATACGGACGAAAACATGTAAATACGGTTGAAAACGTGTAAAAACGGATGAAATCGTGTAAAGACGGACGAAAACGTGTAAATATAGACGAAAACGTGTAAAAACGGACGAAAACGTGTAAATACAGACGAAAACCTGTAAATACGGACAAAAACGTGAAAAAACGGATGAAAACGTATAAAGACCGGACGAAAACGTTAGAAAACCAAGTTTTCGGTTGTTCTCTAACGGTCGTTAGTCTAAAAGACTAACGGTCATTAGTCCAAAGAAGATGACAAGGGCTGTTTGGTCATTTCATTCGGAAAAAAAAAGTTCAGTGACTAGGCCCGTAATAACAGCAAACCACAGTGACTAGGCCCATCAAAAAAAAAGTTCAGTGACTAATAGTGAAATTTCAAGCAAACCACAGTGACCATCTATGTAATTAACTCCTTTTATGCTCCAAAAACGTCCGAATTGCTTCCTTTTCCAGAATTCACTCCCAAAGTACCTAAAATCACAAAAGGAACGATTTAGGGCAATATTTGATCAAATAAATTCAATTCCGGGCTTAAATGACCCCCTAAAAGTGGTTCATTTTTCGCCTCATCATATACCCTTACACTTGAGATTTGCTTGTCCTCAAGCAAATGCGCTTTTATTCTAGTCAAAATACAAGTTAGGGGTCATTTAACACTAATATAAAAGTAATTACAACAAATAATCGTTCTACTAAAGACCAAAGACATGCACGGAGGTCATACACTAGCACCTCACAAATAGTGTTTAGATACTCACATCTCTCGGGTGTAATAAAGTATATATCACAATAAGGAAATGGAAACATCTCTCACTACCTGTCATAGCAAAATAGATTACCATAGGCTTGGAAAAGGATCAAACCTCCACCACATGGCGTAAGCACCTAGGATAAACTATCAAAGAGGTCTTTTAAAGGGTTGTAACGTTAGGTGTAGGGATATGGAATACACGGTTTTGTTGGATATAGGCAGTCTTTACTGGTGGCGAGTTAACAATCTTGGTTAATTGCATGTACAATATGGCGTTGCTAAGCCAAGACTAGACTCGACTTAAGCTAATAAATGAAAAATAACAAAAATTTAAAATGAACATAGAATGAAAAGGGATGGTAGTCCGTATGTTTTTTCTCTTTTATTTTTCAATTTTTTTTTTTTTTTTTTTTTTTTTTTTTTTTTTTTTTTTTTTTGTTGCATACACTCTTACCCTACTATCCAAAATAATACATCATAGGGAATGTAAATTCCCCTAACACTTGAATTTTTACATACTTTACAATAAACTAATCTGATGACTCGAATTAAGAAAATCAAAACACTTGGAGTACTTTTAAGATTAACGTACATATGGGGGTAATAAAATGATGTTCTTTCCCATTACTCCATAAATAAGTACTTTACCCATGAGTCCCAATCGTCCCAAAACAATATGTACAAGGATATGACTCGACTTAGCAACCATGTAATCAATTAGATAATTAACTTAGGGTTTAACAAATAACAATAATGCACTAAAAATGAATGCATACACGGAAGGCTAAGGCGATTTGGGTGTACATTTAAGTGGGGTGTAACAAATTCTTCCTTTAAGTAAAATGCTTAAAGTTAGAAACACAAAGATAGGCTCGGAGGGCTGTACTAGGGGTTTCCTGTACTAAAAATGAGTACAACGCTAAGGTGTGGGAAAAATTAATTGACTTAACTAGCCAAGTAATATGACATAAATGGTCAAGTAATTATGATACGGGTTTAACACAAGGGTGATCCTAATGCCTCTTATCATGTAGTAAATACTACTACACGAATGTAGTCTCACTAGCGGTCTCGGGATGCATCACTAACGCAAGTTCTAGAATCTAAATGCTACCGGTACACTCATAAGCACTAATAGTAAATGCTTTTCCTATCAAATCTAAAGGTGAACCTCACATATTTGGGTGGAAAATTTTTCTGAATGGTACGGTTTTGTGCTAGTCATACAATCTCCTATCCATGAGACGCTTGCTATGGCTAAAGTTTCACTCCTAAATGTTGTAAAAAATTTTAAATTTGGCGCTAAAATTGCACTAACAAGTATTTCTCATAGTTTTATTACACATCTACCATCAAACAAACAAACTCAAGCGAAAGTGTATCTGTAAGATATCATCATTTTACCCTCCCCTTACACTTAGGATGAACATTGTCCCCAATGTTCAAGTAAAGAATGTAAAAGTGAAATAAGTAAAACGAATGAAATCAAATACTCCCCTGATTCGCTCGGTATGGATAATAAGGTGGCCAGGTTAAATCTTCCTCCAAGAAAATGAACAATCAAAGCTTCCCTTCCAGAATAATAATCATCTTCTTGTCATACATAACCTGTTAAACCTGAGAAAACACACAAGGCAACCTCGCATAAAATCGGCGGCAATCTACATACGCTAATAAATCCTAGAAAACAAAATAAGATATAATGCTTGTGTTATGATGTTTGCAGATTTTCTGGAGATTATAAAACTAATAATTCAACAAAAACTTTAAGACTCCGTTAGAAAAACAAAACTGGTAAAATTTCCAGATTTTTACACGTGACGCCGTCAAGAGTAAACTCGTGACGCCGTCAGAAGTGACCTGCAGAAATTCTTATGTTAAGTTTCCGGAAAATTTCTGGAAAAACTTGGTCCTACTTCCTGGAAAATCCTGCAAAACTTCATTATGACTCGATACAAGCATTTGACTCTAACAAATACGAATATACATGTTCACTTAATATTGTGGAGAATCATGATCGGTTTTGTTTCTTAAAAACATATTTGGGGTTTCCCCTTACACTTATTTTTTGCAAAAATACCTTTGGGTGAAGTTAAGACTAGGCAAAAAAAAAGTGAAGTATTTCCACTATTTTAGTTTTGAAACATGATCTACCAACAATTAAAATAAAGCATGCATATGGAAGCAAATAACAAACAAATAAATAAAAATCACATAAAACATGGGTTGCCTCCCAAGAAGCGCTTTTCTTTATTTACGAGTCTTGTAGCTAGACTCAAGGTCATGGGTTACTACGTGATACGGGTGAGTTCCTCATTGAGGACATCTTTGGGATCAAATTTAGGTTTCAACTTCCTATCGCTTTTCTTAGTACGGTATGACCTTTCAAACTTCTCTCCATCCGGATCATACAAAGTCATCTTCATATGCCATGATCCGTCACCTTCTTTAGGTGGCTTGTCCCACCTCCATTTACACTTATCTCCCTCTCTTTTCCACTTATTCATTTCTATATTAATAGGCATTACGCTTAAGAACTCAATCATCTTCCTAAAGACTAAGGGGTCCTCAAAAGGATCTAGCTCTTCATCTCTAGCTATGAGTTGTTCCACCGAATGTGTCTTTTCGATGAAATCTTTTTCTAGATAGAATGGGCGTTGAGGTCCTATAAAGTTCCTTTCTATCCAAGGTCCATATCTAGATGGTCTCCTATTCATCTCTACCCAATGTGGTGTCGGTTCATCCTCACAATCATAGCTATGTTTCTTAACATCGTACACCGACCAAGTATCGCCTTCACCTACCGCTATCTTAGACTCCTTACAATCTATCATGGCGCTAGCGGTTGCTAAAAATCCCCTTCCTACCAACAATGGGCATGTAGTGTCACTAACCATGTCTAGGACGTGAAAGTCCGCTAAAATAGTTAACTTCCCTACGTGAACAACTACATCCTTAATCATTCCAACCGGGTGGGCAATACTTCCATCCGCTAGACCTATCAATACCTCCGTCTCCTCTAACTTTCCAAGCTTGAGAGTGGTGAAAAGGGATAAGGGAATTAAGTTGAGGCTTGACCCTAAATCGGCTAGTGTGTCGAAAGCTTTGGATCTTCCTATCTTACAAGGCAAAGCAAATATACCCGGATCATCAAGCTTTTTAGGCAACTTGTTTTGAACGAAGGCGGCCCCATTTTTACCTAGTTTAAACTTCTCATACTTTTCTAGGAGGGTACTATAGTAGGAAGCACGGGCTAAGACATCAATGACGGGGCGTTCAAGGTGAAGCTCCTTGAATTCATCGTCAAGGTCTTTCGTGGGAGGTGTTTCAATTATGCTTTTGACCGGTTTTATATCGGGTGTTTTATTCGATTGGTCCTTTTGAAAAATTTGGTTTTGCTTGAAACACGTGCTCGTTGATTTAACCGAGCAGTATTGCGGACAAGAAGTGGGTGACGAAACTGATGATATGGAATTAACGTTTAGTTTCGGGTTCTTGACCGTGTCGCGTGGGAGTGCTCCCATTTCTCGGTCATTGAGAACTTTCAACAATGTGTCAATTTTGGTGGTCAGATCGCTTTGCTTTTGTTTGAAATCGGCTTCAAACTTAGATATGCGAGCCTCTTGAGATGCCATGAACTTAGACATCAATCCTTCAATATTGTTGGTACTACCATAGTTGTTAGAAGGATTGTTGTTGAAAGTACGGTTGGAGGGTGGACCGTTTGGTTGGTAACGATTAGGCGGATTGGAAGAATTAGCTTGATTTTGTTTCCACCTAAGGTTTGGGTGATTTTTCCAAGAGGGGTTGCAGGAATCACCGTAAGGGTTTGGCTCGGGTTTGAAAGTGTACCACTTATATCCCGCTTCGTTAGTACGCGAGGATGCGTAGTCCGCAAAAGCTGTTCCGGGGAGTTCCACACAATCACGAGTGTCATGAGGACCACTACATAATTCGCATGAAGAAGTGATTTTGTTCACTTGGCTTAAAGGCTTAGGAGCTTCGTAAGATTTCATGAGAAACTTGACTTGGTCCTCAAGTTCCATGATCCTATGGTCGGGAGTGCTAGAGTTGTTCGAAGGCAAAGATATTGCCTTGACCGTTTTGTTCAAGTCAACGGGGATCATTCCAACTTTCGTTGTCATAGAGAGCAAGATCTTCTATGAGTTCCCATGATTGTTCCGCACTTAGATCACGTAGCTTACCACCAGCCGATTGGTCAATGGCTCGCCTTGTGGAGAGATCGATATGGTCCTAGAAGATTTGGACTTGGAGCCAAAGATCTATGCCATGATGAGGGACTTTTTGGAGTAAGTCCTTAAAACGAGTCCATGCTTCATAAAGAGCTTCATTTTGACGTTGTTGGAACATCAAGATGTCATTTCTAAGCTTGGTATTTCTCCCCGGTGGGAAAAATTGAGCGAGGAAACGAGTGGTGAGATCATTCCATGAGGTGATGGATCCCGCGGGTAAACGTTCAAGCCATTGACTAGCTTGATCACGTAGAGAGAATTGGAATAGGCGTAATCGGGTTGACTCGCTAGTTGTAACATCAAGGTCTATAGAATCTACGATTTTAAGGAAGTCCTTGAGATGTTGGTTTGGATCTTCAGAATGAAGTCCATGGAATGCACATCCGCTTTGCACCAACCGGATGGTGTCGGATCGCAAGGGGGTCACATTGGCTCCGGTGAGCTCAATGGTGTTTCAGTAGCCTTGGTGGCTAGGTCGGGAATACTCTCCTAAGGTTCGGGGCCTAAGAGATTCTAGTGGTGGGTTTTGTTGTGGTGGGATGATGGGTTCAAAGATGTTCCCATCGTCCATGATGTCGGGTGGTGAAGAGTTACGAACAAAAACACGAAGAAATAAGATAGACTAAAGAGATCCTAAAAATAAAAATAAAATCTTACTAGAAAGGAATCTAGCAAGTGGACCTAATAAAAAGAGATTCTAACCTAGACAATAACTATTCCCCAGAAACGGCGCCAAAAACTTGATGCGTAGGGATTGCACCAGGCTTTACCTCTCAAGGGATCTCGAGAAGCTTACAACCCCCACCAGGCAATGTACCTGATCGATGTAATATAGTATAATGACAAGTACCGGGGGATTGATCGTTCAGCTAGGAATAGTGTCGCTAGGATTAGAAAACCTAAAGACTAGGTCTAGAGATGAGGGATGATTCTTTTTGTATTTTTATATTTTTTAGAAAGCAAGTAAAAATCTCGAGTTTGAAGGAGTTGGGCGGAATTAGTTACTAGTCAACTAACCCAATGCTAAGTTGCAATAAAAAAAAAATACTAAAATGAAAATGAACTAAATTATACTGAAGTTGTGAGCAATATGTGGGAGAATTGTGTTTACTTAGACTTCACTACTCCCTAGATATCTTTTACATGTTAATTACTTGTTATAGTTGCGTGAATGACGGATTGTATTCCTTAATATCATTCATGGGGTGGCGTACTTACTTCCCCAATCCTATGAGCGCCTACTTCACTCCTATGTCGAGCCGGCTAAGAAGCTCCTAACATGGGATCGCTAGAATTTGCTCATGCATTAAATACAACCAATAAAACCTAGTACACATCGGTTCATGTTTCCTAAGACGTTCAAGCATGTTACACAATGGAGATCTGCCAGTTTTCTTAAGCCTAACATTGAAATCATTCATCCATTACAACCATAAACAAGTAATCAACACATAATTAACATCTAGGTTTTCATTAGATCTAAGCAAACACAAGATAGATCTAGCCTAGCATGTTGAAATTAAGACAAGCATAAGATATAATCAACCAACACATAGACATATTGATTGAATTAAGAGAAGACTTATCTCAATTGAACATGAAAGGATTCAAGGGGTGAAGACCCTTGAAAACACTGTAAAATATGACCTAGGGTTTACAAAGTTCGGCCCTAGTTTTCTCCACACAAGTTCCTCTTTAACGAATGAAAAATAGAAAACTATATATGGATTTTGATAGGTGACGGCGTCAAGAACAAATGTCTGATGCCGTCATCTCGTCGCCAAATAGTTTCTCGGACTGCCTAGATCTGGGTCTGACGCCGTCATGTGTTTCCCTTGTGCAGGCCGTCACCAAATTAACTCTTGACGCCCTTGTTGTGACGCCGTCAGGTTTGCACTGGGTCGTCATGGTTTTTACTCTTGACGCCGTCATGATATTCCTCTTGACGCCGTCAGGTACTGTTCTCAGCATGGAAAATTAAGTCTTTGGCGTTTTCTTCACTTTTATGCTCCAAAAACGTCCGAATTGCTTCCTTTTCCAGAATTCACTCCCAAAGTACCTAAAATCACAAAAGGAATGATTTAGGGCAATATTTGATCAAATAAATTCAATTCCGGGCTTAGATGACCCCCTAAAAGTGGTTCATTTTTCGCCTCATCAGTTAGCATCAAAAAGGTTATCCCGATTTAATTGGAGCTCCCCCTTGATGTATACTCCCCCTCGTTATGAGGTCAAAAAGGAATCGAGATATGGAATTCTTGCAAAAATTATTTAGTGGACAAGCAACATACATATAGCATGCAAGAAAAGAAACTAAACATAACCATAATCATTGAAAGAACAAAAGGTTACACCAAGCATTAAATCAACAAAATAAAGGATTAAACAAGTAGTGCAAATAATAAAAGCCTTGAAGGCTTACAATCATAACTAAAATAAACCATAGCTCTATCATGAAGGTCCTGTCTAGAGCTCGCCATCCAAAATGGTTTAAGACAATTTTATTTGCAAAATACCAAGCATGTTTAATTGGGTGGAATGGATGGTGAACATGGAGATGGTGATGGTGGAGGAGTGTTTGTTGATGGTGGTGGAGGAGATGTGTTTGTTGTTGGTGGTTGATGCAACAAGTTTTCAATGTGTGAAAACATGTATTGTATCTCATCTCTTAGTCCGAACACAATTGTTCGGTTGTGGATGCAACAAAGGCAAGTGTCATCATGAGCTTCAAGTAAGCTCTATGGGACGGGGTTATAGGTTGGTGGATTGATAGGGGATGATGAGAAGTGTGCATCAAGAGGTGTTAATGGTGATAATTAGAGAGTTAATGCAAGAGTTGTGTTTTCAATGGTAGGTTGCGGTGGTTGAACTATTGGTGGAGGAGATAAGTGGGTGTTTATGTAGTCATTTATGGATGAAGTGGATGGTATGGAAGAAGTGGAGGTTCCATTTGTTGATGGTGTTTTAGAAGGTGCATTTGGTGCACTAGGTGATGAGCATTGAGGTGGTGGTGATGGAGTGGTGTTGTCTTCATTGGTGAGATCAATGAAGAGTTGTTTTGGTGGAATAATGACAAGTTTTTGTTTCTTGGCATTGTTTGAGTATGTGGTTCTTGGTGATGACATGATGAAAGTGTTGGGAATTATACTAACAGTTACCATGGTTAAGAGAGGATTTTACAACTGCAAAAGATTGTACTTGCAGTGAAAACTCATTACCACTGCAAGAACATATATTACCACTGCTTATTAGATAACTGTTAGGAAACGTGTTTAGATAAATATAGAATAGATCTTGTGTATATCTTATTCTATTAGCATTATACTTATCTTGTAGAAGAGGACTCCTTGTGCTATAAAAGGAGATCCTAGGTTAAAGGTTTGATATACGTTTTCTAGAGCTTCAAGGTGTAACCCTAATGATATCAAGATCACTCGTATTATTATCATTAATAATATTTGAGTTAATAGTTTGTTTACATACATTGTTTATATACAACTGTCTTACTCATAATCAAACTTCTAAGTGTTACTAAGTAGATTCCGCATACTTAGTGATATAATTCAAAGTATCAATCTAACACAAGTTCAAGGTGTAAAGATCCATCAAGTGGTATCAGAGACAGGCTTTGATACTTTGATTTAGAAGACTCTAGTTCACTCAGAAGAATCAATGGAGACAGAAACCAGTAACTCAAACATTGCTGCTAAGCTTCCAAAGCTTAAGTTGAATGACTTTGAGATGTGGAGGCTAATGATCGAACAATTCTTTATGGTCCAAGACTACACACTTTGGGAGATCATTATGGTTGTAAATTCTTTCAAACCAAGTTCTACTTCAGAGATGGTTGGTGGCAAGGAAGTAATTAAGGTTAACACTGGACCTGTTACTAATGATGAAAGACTTCAACTGAAGAATGATCTGAAGGCCAAAGGTTTGTTGCTGATGTCACTTCCCAGAGACCAAGTTCTAGCATTCAGCAAGTTCAAGACTGCAAAGACTCTTTTTGATGAGATCTGTGAAGTTTTTGGTGGTAATGATTCCACCAAGAAGACTCAAAAGACCTTACTAAAGCAGACTTATGAAAACTTTGGTTCAACAAGTGATGAATCTCTTGATAGCATCTTCACAAGGCTACAAAAGATTGTTACTCAACTCATTGTTTTTGGAATAGAGGTGGAAAGGGAAGACCTTAATCTAAAGTTCTTAAGAAGCTTACCCTCTGAGTTTGGAACCAATGTTGCTGTATGGGAAGATAAGCCAGAGTTGGAGACCATGAAACTTAATGATTTGTACAATAACTTCAAGGTTATTGAACAAAGATTGAAGAAAGCTAGCAAAATAAGCTCAAGTTCAGGAAGTGTAGCACTCATATCATCATCTATTGATGATAGTTCAGATGAAGAAAGTGATAGTGATGATGACTGTGCTAACATTGTTGTTTCCACTGGTAGTGGAAGTGCTTCCACTGGTAGCTCAAAGAGACAGATTGCAGGACTTAGTGACACTACTTTTTATGCCTTTATATCAAGTCAAGTGGGTGGTTCAATTCTCAATCATGAGGATTTGGATCAAATTGATGAGGATGATATGGAGGAGATGGACATCAAATGGAAAGTGGCATTACTAAGCCTAAGGACAAAGAAGTTTTGGAAGAAGACTGGAAGAAAGATCAACATCAGTGGCAATGAAACAGTAGGTTTTGACAAAAAGAAGGTGGAATGCTATAATTGTCACAAGAAGGGGCATTTTGCCAGGGAGTGTAGAAAGCCAAGGAAATCTGACAACAGGTCAACTTGGTACAAGCAGGACAAGAAGAAGGAACCTACTACTGATGAGCCAAAGGGGCTATTGGCTATTGATGGAGTGAGCTTTGATTGGAGCTTTATGACTAAGGAAGAGGAAGATGATTCAGAGTCTGCAATGGTTGCTACAGAGCTGGCACTAATGGCTTTTTCTGACTCTGTACAAATTGATAATGCTTGTTCTAAATCTTGTAAGGCCTTAAAAGAATATGAGAAAATTAAAGCACAATATGATGAACAATTGCTAGAGTTAACTCATTAATTACAACTTAGCAAATCATAAAAGAGGCCTAGGTGTTTTAGAAACTCAATTAGAGCATTATAGGGCAAATGAATCTAAGTTCAATGATGATATTGCAGTATTAAGAAGAGACTTAGATTATCAGGTTGCTGTTAATAAGGTTCTTAGAGAAGAACTAGAAAAGGTTAAGATGGCTAGTGAGAATATAATGATAACTAAGCAAACACTGGATCATCAATCCAAGTGTATTGACAAGATTTGGGAAGCCCAAGTTGTGAGCAAAGCCAAATCAGGAGTTGGATACAAAACTGTTCCACCACCTCTAAGAGGTGTTCCATCACCTCCTGGCATTGACTTAGCTCACACAGGATTAGAAGAATTCCAGGAACCACCTATGACCTATGGACCAAAATTTGTTAAACCAGTTGAAATTGAAAAGGTTCAGGTTGAGGTTGATGTATTTGATAGTGCTAGTGACTCATCTCTTAAAGATGAAAATTTAAATGTTGAGTCTAAACCTAGTGTTCCTGAGAATGTTAAAGTGGAGGTTAAAAGAAGTATTCCTGATGTAGTCAAAGAGAAGCCTAGGTCACAACCTAATTTCACTAGGACCACTACTAGATATGCAGAGATGTACAGAAGTAGGTCACCAACTCCTAGGGGTAATATGAGGAGTTGGAATCATGTTAAATCTAGGCAATTTGGTAGTGACTTTGTGTTCAATAACAAACCCTGTCATATATGTGGTAGCTTTGACCAATTGTCTTATAGCTGTACCTACCACTTGGGAAGAAGGGAAGTGTTTGGGAATACTAGGGTGCATGGACAAAATGCTAATAACTTAACTCACCCAAATCCACTTAGCAAGATGATTCCCAGGTCTGTTTTGCTTTATTTTGGCATAAAACCAATTTCCACTGCTAGACCAGCATTTTCCACTTCTAGACCAGCAGTTGCCACTGTCAGAAATAAAAACAGAGTTTACCCTAAGCCCCCTGTTACTACTTTTGTTAAATCTACTCAAACAGAGAAAAAGACCAATTTCGAAAAGAAAGTTAACAATAATCAGAAGTGGGTACCCAAAGTTTCAAAACAAGCAGTTTCCACTGCTATGCCAGCAGTTACCACTGCAAGGCCAAAGGTTACCACTGGTAGGTCTGTTAACAAGAAAATGGTAAATATGGGAAATGCTGTTAAGGCCTCAGCACGTTGGGAATGGAAACCAAAAGGAACCATCACCTCAAACAATCCCAATGGTGTATCAATGACCTTTGATAGATATAATTATATTGATACACGAGGCAGATCCAAGTCATTTGTGGCTTGGGTCCTCAAAAGGAACTAATTCCTTTATTTTGTTTGCAGGAACATTCAAAGACTACAAATGATCAAGGATACTCAGACAGTGGATGTTCTAGGCACATGACTGGCAATAAGTCCTATCTTTCAGACTTTCAACCTTATGATGGACAATTTGTCAGCTTTGGAGGAGGAATTGGTGGCAAAGTTTCTGGCAAAGGAACAATCAAGGCTGGAAACATTGATTTTGAAGATGTGTAGTATGTGAAAGAACTCAAGTACAACCTTTTTAGTGTGTCACAGATGTGTGACAAGAAGCATAGAGTTCTATTCACAGAAGATGAATGCTATATCTTATCTAAGGATTATATGCTCCCTGATGAAAGTGACATTTTGCTTAAAATCCCTAGAAAAGGAAATCTATATAGCATTGACATGAAGAACATAGTGGCTAATAATGATGTTACTTGCTTACTTGCTAAAGCCACTTTGGATGAATCAATGCTTTGGCATAGAAGATTGGGTCATGTTAACTTCAAGACCATCAACAAGATTGTGAAAGATGGACTTGTCAGAGGTTTACCAGAGAAAAGATTTGAAAATGACCAAACTTGTGTTGCCTATCTCAAAGGAAAGCAACACAGAGCTTCATGCAAGACCAAAGCATTCAATTCTATTGATCATCCACTCTTTATGCTGCATATGGACTTGTTTGGTCCTACTTCTGTGAGCAGCATCAATTTGAAGAAGTATTGTCTTGTTGTGACTGATGATTTTAGTAGATTCACATGGGTTTTCTTTTTAAGAACCAAGGATGAAACCACTGGCATCCTTAAGACATTCATCACTGAAGTTGAAAATCAATATGAAAAGAAGATCAAGATCATCAGGTGTGACAATGAGACAGAGTTCAAGAATAAAGTTATGGATGATTTCTGCAGAGACAAAGGTATTAAAAGAGAATTTAGTGTTGCAAGAACTCCTCAACAAAATGGAGTTGCAGAAAGAAGAAACAGAACACTAATTGAGGCTGCTAGAACCATGTTAGCTGATTCCAAGCTTCCAGTAACTTTTTGGGCTGAAGCAGTTAACACTGCTTGTTACATTCAGAATAGAGTTTTAGTGGTCAAGACAAAGAACAAGACACCTTATGAGTTATTCAGAGGAAGACCTCCTACTTTGGAGTTTATGAGGCCATTTGGGTGTCATGTTACTATTCTCAATACCATTGATCATCTTGGTAAATTTGAAGAAAAGTCTGATGAAGGCTTCTTTGTTGGATACTCTATGGTTAGCAAGGCTTTTTAGAGTATATAACTTAAGAACAAAGAAGATTGAAGAGAACTTGCATGTTCAGTTTCTTGAAAATAAAGCAAACATGGCAGGTTCAGGACCAGATTGGCTATTTGATCTTGAAACATTATCAAATACAATGAATTATGTTCCTCTCACTTCAAGCACTGGAGACAAAGATCTTAATGATTCAGACGAATTCATTGATGAAGATGAAGCTTGTAAAGATGATGAAGATCAAATTGTTATGCCACTTTGGGACTTTGTTGATAGTTCTGAAAAGACAAGTGATGCAGATGGTGTGAATTTTGATGTTAATAAAGATATTCCTACTAGCAGTGGTAACTCCATTCCCACTGCTACACTAGAAGTTTCCACTGTCAGCCCAAATGTGGAACATACTTCTCAGGAATCACCAAGTGATGATGTAGAGATCTCAAACATGCCTACAACATATGATATCCCTAGCACATCAAAGTCTTCAATTCACAAAGTGCATCCACTTGATAATGTTATTGGTGAACTTCAATCAGGTGTGAAGACTAGAAGACAGACAAAGAAAGATGATATTCATGGGTTCATCAGTGAAGTGTATGAGTCCAAGAAACATAGAAAGAAGAATGAGTGTTTGTTTTTCTATTTTCTCTCACAGGTGGAGCCTAAGAATGTGTACATGGCTCTAGGAGAATCTAGCTGGGTTGAAGCTATGCAAGAAGAGTTGCTGCAGTTTAAACTTCAAAAGGTTTGGGTTCTTTGTGACTTGCCTGATGGTATGAAGGTCATTGGTACTAAATGGGTTTTCAGAAACAAGAAAGATGAAATAGGTATTGTAATAAGGAACAAAGCTAGATTGGTTGCTCAAGGATACACTCAAGAGGAGGGTATTGATTATGAAGAAGTTTTTGCTCCTGTTGCAAGGATTGAGGCTATTAGTTGTTTTTAGCCTATGCATCATTTATGGGCTTTACAGTCTATCAAATGGATGTTAAGAGTGCCTTTCTGTATGGAACTATTGATGAGGAGGTATATGTCTCTCAACCTCCAGGCTTTGAAGATCCTCAACACCCAAATAAAGTATATAAAGTGATTAAGGCTCTTTATGGCTTACATCAGGCTCCAAGGAAGTGGTATGAAACCTTAGCCAATTATTTGTTGAATAATGGGTTTCATAGAGGCAAGATTGATCAAACTTTGTTCATCAAGAAAGACAAGGGTGATATTCTACTTGTGCAAGTATATGTTGATGATATTATCTTTGGGTCTACTAAACAAGAGATGTGCAAAGAGTTTGAGAAACTAATGAAGGATGAATTTCAAATGAGTTCTATGGGAGAACTTACATTCCTTTTGGGGCTGCAAGTACAACAGAGTAAGGAAGGCATATTTATCAGTCAAGACAAATATGTGGCTGAGATTATTAAGAAGTTCAAGTTTACTGATGCAAAATCCTCAAATACCCCTGCTGATAAGACCACTCACCTATTGTTGAAGAACGCTAGTGGTGCTAATGTTGATGTTCACACTTACAGATCTATGATTGATTCTTTGATGTATCTTACTTCATCAAGGCCAGACATTATGTTTGCTGTATGTGCTTGTGCAAGATTTCAAGTGACTCCAAAGACATCACATATGACAGCAGTGGAAAAGATTTTTAGGTACTTGAAGACTTATCCTAATCTAGGATTATGGTATCCAAGAGACTCTCCAATGGAATTGATCACATACTCAGATAGTGACTATGCTGGTGCAAGTTTGGATAGAAGATCAACTACTGGAGGATGTCAATTTCTTGGATGTAGATTGGTGTCATGGCAGTGCAAGAAGCAAACTATGGTTGCTACTTCAACCACTGAAGCATAATATGTTGCAGCTGCTAATTGTCGTGCTCAGATCCTTTGGCTTCAGAATCAATTATTGGATTATGGGTACAATTTCATGAACACCATTATCTATATAGACAATAGTAGTACCATATGCATTATTAAAAATCCTGTGCAACACACTAAAACTAAACACATTGAAATTAGACATCACTTTATTAGAGACTGTTTTGAGAAAAAGCTTATTAATGTTGTCAAAATTCATACTGATGACAATTATGCTGATTTATTAACAAAAGGGATTGATGTGGGTAGATTTCAATACTTGGTAACAGGTATTGGAATGCTAAATCCATAAATTTTGATGTCTAATACTTTTCAGTGTTGTAGGATAGTTTTTAGGTACTAGTATTGTTTGTATTGTTTGTATGGTTTTCTACTAATTTGTATGCAGAGTTATCAAGAGTACAGTGGAAATAATCATACAACAGTGGAAAGTTTGGTGATATAAGCTAGAAGAAAGAGGTACTTTTATTGATCATAAGCAGAGTACATTACAACCATCAAGAAAAACATTGTCACCATCACAGAAAACCATCACAAAAGACATGAACCTACAACCTAACACCTACTCCATAGGTTTCTTTCCCTTTCCTTCATACTGATGCTTGCCCTTAGAAGCTCTCTTTCTCTTGTCATCAAAAAAAAGTTGTTTCCTTGGACAAGCCAGTCCCAGAACTTGCTTGGGAGGCCTTGGTGCTTGAGTAGGCTTTTCAACAGCTGGCCACTTCATGTTGTTGATAGCAGTTGTCAATGCTGTGGTAAGGGCCTTGGGAAGCTCTTTGGAAAGATCAAAGGTTGGATCATTCTCATCATCTGATGAAGAGCTTGAATAAAACTCAAGAGATGGAGCATGATCAGTTGAAATCTTCTTGTTGGGCTTCATGCTTGAAGATGTAGCAGTTGCAGCACTTGGTGGAAAATATCCACTCCATCCAGTTGACAATTCTTCAGAGTCTGAATAATAATTGATTTCCTCATCTGAAGAGTCATCAGAAGAGATGTAGATTAAAGGAAACCAGCTCATTGTGTTGATTAAGGGTTTGTGTTGTTGAAGTTGTTTGTTGATGAAAGATAAAAGTTATGAGCCCCCTTTTATATGCAAAGTCAAGGTCGAATTCTAATTAATGAAGAATATTTACTCCTACTTGTTTTGGTAGGTTGGAGGAGTAAATTTGGTTATTATCGGGTTGACTTTTGGAAGATATTTTTGTGAATAGTAACTTGGTTAAAAAGTTACTTTGGGTTAAATTTTATGGGTTAAGTTGAGTTGCTGAATAAAACCCATATTATTGGAGTCATTGGAGTAATAAGGTGTGTATCATAGCCACACAACAAATGGTTATTGATTCACCATGTCTAATCCACATAAGAATCAACTAGTCCAGAGCAAACGGCTACTGGTAAAGACTTATCAAATCCGTTTATGATTGATAGTTTACCAAAAACTAGGTTATCAACTCACCATACATCCAAGTGATCAAGAGTTGGCTAGTCCATAGCAAACGGCTCATGGTAAAGACATATCAAATCCGTTGATAGCTGGTAGTTTGCTAAAAACTATGATAAGAGCAGCAAATTTTCATGTTTTATTCACCACTGCTCTTTGATATGTTGTGAAAATTTTACCACTGCTAGTTCATTAGTTACCACTGCAAGAGTAATTTTTCCACTGATGAACTAGCCGTTACAACTGTTGTGTCAGTAATCCATTTTTTACTAGCCGTTGTAAATAACCGTCTTTCCTTATTAATAGGATAAAATCTTTTGTGAATTATCTACTTACTTATTATAAATTATTCATTTTCCAAAGATAATTCTTTCTAAAGATAATTCACATTGCGCAACCTCCTCAAACCCTATTAGTATAAATTGATCATCATACGGCTTGCTTTTTATCTTGATTACTAACACTTTTATTCTCTTTTTCACAAATATCATGGCGATTCTAAAATTTGTCGAGGAGCACAACCAAGTGGCCTACTTACAAAAGTCAAACGAGAAGAGTGGCCCTATTTTTCATCAGATTGTGGATTTTCTAAACATAACTCATATAAGGTATGCCTTAACTATTAATCCCACAATCTATGTCTCTCATATCAAACAGTTTTGGAACACTGTGGAGTCCATAACTCTTGAACAGGGAGACACACATGAATCTATGGATGCTTTAAGAGCCACAGTGGATGGGGTAACTATTGATGTTACTGAATCATCCTTAAGGAGAATTCTCCAATTGGATGATCTCAATGGTATCATCACATTACCCAATTCAAATATTTTTGAAAATATTGCTTTAATGGGGTATGATACATCTGAACAAAAAGTCACTTTTAGAAAAGGATGTTTTTGTCCCCATTGGAGATTTTTAATTCACACTCTTTTACATTGCCTGAGTCCTAAGAAAACATCTTATGAACAATTTGCATCAACCATGGCTTATCCTTTGGTTTGTTTGGCAACAGATAGGACTTTCAATTTTTCAAAGTTTATTTTCAATAATATGAAAGGCAATGTAAAGAGTCAATATAAATTTTTGATGTATCCAAGGTTTGTGCAAGCAGTGTTAAATGAGTTTCAACTGCACCCTCACAATAGAATTTATGAACCTTCTTGTCTTAAGCTAAAAGTTTTTCAAAACATGAGTAAGGCTTCAGATCTTTGGAATGGGGAGGTTCATCCACTTTTTCCTCAAATGCTTGCTAAAATTGCTCAAGTACAGGGTGAATATGCAACAATCCCAGTTGTATTCCAAAACACACCCACTATTGTTGTTCCACCAATTCAACATACCCCTGCTGTAACTCACACTTATGAGAGAAGGTCTAAACAGCCAACTTCTCTCATCTGAACATTGCATGTTGCTGAACCTTTTGGTTTAGGGACAAGCAGTGGTGGTTCAAGGCTTAATCCTAGTCCAACTAGGGAAGAGCCTGAATCAATGCCTCATGATTCACCTCTCCCAGCAGGTTACACAGTTGGAAGTGATGAAGGCAGTGTGCAACTACCTGAATTGATGGACATTTGTACCAAATTAGTCAAGCAGGTTCAAGCTCTGGAGAAAGATCTGGCACAGACCAAAGAACAACATGCCACATAGCTGAATCAATTGAAGGCTGAGATTCAAAGATTGCAGAATGAAGTCGAGAATCTCAAGAAGAAAATATCTAAAGTTGTGTTATCTTCATCATCTTCACCTCAGGATGATTTTTCTGCAAGTTCTACTAAAGTTTTGGGAGATTCTTCCAAACAGGGGAGGAAAATAGATGCAGAGCTTAAGGGGAGGAGTAAAAATTTTGAAAAAGAGTTTGCTGAGCTCACTGATTCTGATTATGCTCAAGCAAAAGATGATGTAGCTGACACTGAGGGGAGGAAATTGGATTTTGAAGATATGGATGCTGATGCTGGTTTTAACTTTGATGATTTAGTTGGAACTGCTCAACCAATTTTCACTGAAGCAGAACAAGTTCCCACTGATCAACCTTTTTCCACTGCAAGAGAAAAAGTTACCACTGCTACTCAAGAAATTATCACTGCAGAGGAAGAAGCTGCCAGAATAAGACCAGTTAAAGGAAAGGCTATTGTAATTGCTTCAGATCAAGAGACAAGAAAGATTTCTAAGTATGAACAAGCTCAGATTGACTTTGATGCAAGATTAGCAGAGCAACAACAAGCTGAAGAGAATGAAAGAAAGAGAAAGCTTGAGGAATATGAAGTTGCTATTTTTATGGAAGCTAAGAGGTTGGATAAACTTGAAGCAGTAACGGCAGAACCAATTTCAAGTGTCTCACCAACTGTCATACATGAGAAACCTCCATTGTTCACTTATGTGCCTACAGAAGAAGAGATTGACTACTTGATTAACAATGATCAAATAATTAGGAAGAAGGCCATTAATCTGATTGCCAATACAACCTTGAATGAAGACCAAAAGTCTGCTCAACTTAAAGATTTCATTCAAATGAAGAATCAGCAGGCTCTTGATGAAATCAATAGGGATGTTAGAAAAGGCCAAAAGAAGCCAAGAAAACCTACAAAGGCACAGATTATTGCTGAGATGAAGACTTTTTGTTGCCATGTTGGTAATATGAAGATGGCTCAATTCAAAGGAATGTCACATGATCAGATTGAAGGAATTTATTACAGAATCAAAAGACAAGATAGTAAATTCATTCCAATGGATCAAGAACCAATAACATTGAAGGCAAAAAGGACTGGAGTGAGTCTTGAATCAAAAGATGCAAAGAAGTTGAAGACTCAAAAATAATCTCAAGCAGAAGAGGGTCCTAGCAAGTTGACAGAAGAGCAAGTTACAAACATGGTGTTCATAGAGACTGATGTACTTAATCTTGAACCTCTACAAGCAAGATATCCAGTAGTTGGTTGGGAAATCTTTTCTGATAGTTTTGGTGTAGATTGGAAGATCATCAGAACTGGAAGTGTCACAAGCATTTGCAGAGATTTTGAAGATATTGTTAGATCTTGTGATAGAGAAGATTTGGATACTTTGTGGAGAATTGTTCAAGATCAGTTTAAGAAGGATGAACTTGTTGATGTCAAAGCTAAGGAGTTATGGGTTCACTTCAGAAGATTATATGAACCTGACCCAAGTGATAGATATTGGAGATTTGAAGCTCATGGTACAAGAACTTTTTGGAAATTCTATGATTCAAGTTTTGTGCATCATATTTCTACTCAAGATGGAGTTGATGTCTTTATGCTGGCTGAGAAAGAATATCCATTGAGAGCTGGAGTATTGACAGTGATGTTGACTGAGAAGCTTAGGTGCTGGGAAAGAACTCAAGTCATAGATGATTTGATACAAAGGATTTATGATCAAAGTGTGAGAGCTGATAAAGAGTTATTAAGAAGAAGATAAGTGTTTGGAAGAATTCCTATATCCTCATGGTTGCTGCATACTTGAAGAAACTTATTGATTTATTTATTAATTATAAGTTAGGGGAGGATTGTTGGGAATTATACTAACAATTACCACGGTTAAGAGAGGATGTTACAACTGCAGAAGATTGTACTTGCAGTGGAAACTCATTACCACTGCAAGAACATATATTACCACTGCTTATTAGATAACTGTTAGGAAACGTGTTTAGATAAATATAAAATAGATCTTGTGTATATCTTATTCTATTAGCATTATACTTATCTTGTAGAAGAGGACTCCTTGTGCTATAAAAGGAGATCCTAGGTTAAAGGTTTGATATACGTTTTCTAGAGCTTCAAGGTGTAACCCTAGTGATATCAAGATCACTCGTATTATTATCATTAATAATATTGGAGCTAATAGTTTGTTTACATACATTGTTTATATACAACTGTCTTACTCACAATCAAACTTCTAAGTGTTACTAAGTAGATTCCGCATACTTAGTGATATAATTCAAAGTATCAATCTAACACAAGTTCAAGGTGTAAAGATCCATCAGAAAGGATGAGGTTTGATGAAAGTTGATGATGATGGAATGTGAATTAAACATGCATGGGGATTATATAGTATGAAAACATGTTTTGAAATGGAATTAATTTGAAATTGCATTGTTAGATTCCAAAATCAGTCTAGTTTTTAAGGGAAATGGTAGCTAGGACTAGCAAAAGAAGTCATAAGTTGCAAAAGAAAACAGTGTAAAGACTGTTCCAGATTGCCGGTCCCCTTAAATGGAGGCCGGTCCCCTTAAATTTAAGGGGCCCGCCCCTTATGAATTAAGGGGGTCGCCCATCTGACGACCCATAACTCAAAATTTTTCTGGAAAAACGTTAGATTCTGTTTTGTTTTTGCAGCAAGCTCTATTTGGACATTTCACATTTGTTTTGGTCTATTAGAAAGCATACATGTTATTTGTATATATATACATAAGCTAAGCATGCAAGCAAATATATAGATTAAGTGATAAAACATGCAATCATAAGCATATATTAAACATAATTAAGCAAGTTATCAACATAGTCAAGTATCCAAACAATTATCCAAGAGAATAACAAGTACTTCCGAATATAGTTCGGACAAATAGCACATAAATATCCACGATCAAAAGTCATAAAAGTAAATATTGTTCAACAATCATAAGCAAGTCTCCATCATTTCTTTTTCTTCCCGAAGATACCCTTCAACGTCTTCCCGATGGATTTGAAGCCACCTCTAACTTCTTCGTGCAAACTCTTTTGTCGTCTAAGCACCTCGATTGTTCGTTCATGTAGTACTTCGTCGGTTTGATCGCTAGGAGATGGGGTTGTATACTCCGGATAGTCGAGATCCTCTAGATTATCAACGAACTCGGAGAACGAAGGGGTACTAGCACCATGGATGTTTTCCTCCTCATCGTCATCGTCTTGTCGAGAAGATGAACCGTGAAAGCTATGACGACAAGATTTTCCCTTGTCACTTCGAGTTCGTCGGGCTTGTTTTAGAGCGAGAGGACGCAAGGTGGGATAGATGGACTCGTAGATGCTATTGTCAAGATTGGGGTAGAACTCGATAACATGACGATAGAGACAAGTTAGAAACATTCCATATGGAAGATTGGCTTTGGGAGTTTTTCTAGCACACTCAATCCGCTTGATAAAGAAGTAGGCCAAATTGTATGGCTTTTCTACAGCGATACAATACAACATGTGAGCAAGGCACGCCGGGAGATGGTCCCGGTGACCTCCGGTACCGAACGCATTCTCATGAATGAGTTCTCCCCAACGCTTCATGTGGGGGCCTAATTCCTTGAGGAGAATTTGGTACGAAGAGATTGGCCATTTTTGGATTTTATTTTTCGGGTTGTAGTGTCACGCTCTACACCAAGGACTTGGCGAATTTCGTCGGGATGAGGGATGTCGGAGAGATATGGACCAAAGGTTGGTCAACAACGATGTAGAGATTCGAGGTCCCACTCATTTGTGAAAACGGCTTGAACTTGATAGAACTCATGCACACCATCTTCTATAAGTTCTAGGACCGTTTTGGACTCCATGTTGTTTAGACATTGATCTAGGATAAACTATAAAGCACAATGATAATAATAAGCACAGCGGAATAACATAAAGATTATTATTATTATCAATAAGGTTCTTCGTCATCATCTCTAACATAATATTCACAGCCCCAATTCTACTTGATCAAGGTAGAACGACTTAATCTTGAGGCTGAACTAACTTAAACACTAACCACTAACCCTAGGCGTTTTCCCAAATCCCTACGCCTAGGTTCCCACACACACACACCTTTGGTGTTTTACATCTTGTACGTACAATAAAATTAATGACCCTATGTCTCTTTATATACTAGAGACATCTAGGGTTTACAAGAGGAATCATAATACAATTAGGAAACTAAATATTCTTCTAGAATCTTCCAAATCCTCCATCTTTTTGTAGTTTCCCTTCTTGTCACTTCAAGCCCTTCATGTTTCATTCTTCTTGTTTTTTATCATCAAATCAATAAATATAATTCCCAACAGACCTCTAAAAGGAATTTGAAGGATTTGAGTGAATTGGTCGAGAGTTAAGGTGATAAATTCATTTTGGATCATGAAGGAGATGGTGATGGCAGCAAGATCATTGGTTTGAACCGCGACTTGGCTATAAAAATCAACTATGAAATGAGGAACGATGGGTTCATTGATTTCAAAGAGGCAATTGAAGTTGATGCTTGTAAACAAGCGATCAATGTAGTCGGATTGTGCAAAAGCTAGATCTACTACACGTCCCTCATGAACGTTTCTATCTTCAATTTGTCGATATATACGTCCAATGGAAGGAGATGTAGTAGGGAGTTGGGAAACTTTAGGAATGTAGTTTTTAGTGTGGGAAAGATCTTCGGTAGTCGCTTTTGGCATTTTCACCTAAACACAACAACAATACAAAAGACCAAAATAAATATAAAGAAGAATAAAAATGTATATATTGTTAAGACTTATGTTGGAACGTAAACATACTTCGACTCTAAGACGATAATCCTAAGAAGTAGTTTACCATGTTCCTTAATTTTTATTTTTAACTCGTTCTAGATATATTTTATGATGTTTAGCAAGTAGTTATGGACAAATCCAAACGCCCTTTTAAACATCTTAATATATCATGAAATTTACTAGATTTACTTTAGGTTGTAAAACTAGCTATTTCTTACGAGTTTCTTATGCATGTGATTTGTTTTCGAAAATGATGGTTTATGTTTTGACTCAAAAATGCCATTTTTCTTACTAAACCAAACGCTTCCTTAACTAGACACTTACACTACTAGTATGTCAATATATATATATATGAATTATATATCTTGACAAGTGATTGATGCTAAACCGTCAACTTATATTGACTAAAGGATGGTCAACAAGGTCAAACTGCCTAGAGTCAATGCTCCGCGGAATATAGTGTTTCCCCGGGTCGTTATGTCCCGACGAGGTGTGATGGTTAACAAACGACTTCGTGATCGGGTGAATTTGGACAGGAAAAGGGTTTGTGTGTGATTAAGCTAGGGAATCTACAAGGAAATAGCTTAAACAAGCTATATGAACAAGACTGGAAGTTTGGAAAAACCAGACACAATTTAAACCTAAAATGTATACGTTTACATTTAAATAAAACGTAAACGTACAAAATAAAACGTGAAAAGTGAAATCTGAAAACCCCCAGGGGGTGAAAATGACTTTTTAACAAACTAAAAGATAAAATAAAATTTAAAATGAAAATAAAGTTATTAACTTGATTATTTTAATATTTAAACACTAATTAATTAATTAAAACTATTTTAAATCTAATTTACAATAAACTAAAAATGATAAAGGTTACAAAATAAACTAAGAACTTACAAAAATATTTTCTAAACCTCTAATTGAACTTGAAGAAAGTATAAAAAATAAAAATAAATATTTTTGTCTTTTTATGGTTTTCTTATTAATTAATTACTAATTAAACATTAATTACCTAATTAAACTATTTAAATTATAAAAAATAGAAAATGAACAGTAAAAGTTCTAGAAAAATTCCTAAAATTATATTATATTATATAAAAGCTAGGAAAAATATAAAAACTAGGTCTTACTTAATAAAAACTAATTATGCTATTTAAAACCTAATTATTAATTAATTATTAATAAAACTAATATTAATTCTAATTAATACTAAATGATAAAATAAAAATCTGAGAAAATTATTAAAATTACTTTAACTTAAAAGGAAATTAAGAAAAATATAAAAATGCCAAGTTCTTAATAAAAATATAAAAATGAAAATTAAAATTTAATTTACATTAAATAGAAACTATCACTTAAAAATTAAATTGTTTTTCTAGGTTTTTTTGTACAAAGCTATAAAAATACTTAAAACATAAAACTTTTGTGAAAACAAAATTTACAAAGCTTAAAAATAAGCCAAATACAAGCAATAAGCTTTGGCAGTTGACTAAAGTTGACCAAATAGGGAAATAAGCTAAAATCAGCTTAGGTGGGACCCACAATGGGTAATTCTGATTCAAACAAGTTATTGGGACATAAATGAACCAGAATAAGCAATGGGATAACACAGAATAAGCAAATAAGCTTGAATAAGCACATCCAAAAACCAAATACAACTCAGAAAAGGGACAAGTTTTTGTGACCAATTCAGGTGGGGTCCACCGGTCTTGGGGTCAAACCATGGGTCAAACTTAAAAGCCTGGTAGGAGGAGGGTTGGAAGGAACAAATTTTGAGGGCTGTGGACCACTATGGTGGCCAGAAAACCACCACCAAGTGGTGGTGGTGGGTGACTGTTCTGTGCAGCAGAGCAGGCAGCAGCCCTGCAAGCTACTTTGGGGGCTTGTGGGGCCCAGGAAAAAATCACAAAAATGTATGGAGGAGGGGAACACAAAGCTGAGCTGGGGGACTACTAGACCTAAAAATTTCAAAGCTTGAAACACAATACAAAAATCTATAAAATTCATGCAAGTTTTGCAAAAATCTGAAATATGAACATTTGACTTTTTTCAATAACATACATGGGTTGACTTATTTGAACTTTTGGTGATCCTAGATTACTGGATATTGTTTGTTATGCTAAAATAAGGTTATATGGGACTAGCATAATAACCATTAAGCTGAATTGGGGAATTGTGATCATAAAACCTCAACAGATGGCAGTTAAGATGATCAAATGGTCATTTTGACTATTTTGCAAATGAGGTGTGGATTTAAAAGCTTACATGACCTATAACAACCTAATGTGACTTGAGCAAACTGAATTCAACAAGGAATAATGGCTATATCTCAGGGAACAAGTCTGTTCCAAACACCCCTAAAGTGACTGAAAATGAGATTTTATAAAGCAAACCAATAATTTAAACCATGAAACTAAAATCTGAACTTAAACTAACATTAAATAAACCTAAATGAACTGAATTTAGCAATAATTGAAGTACATGAACTTTTGAATGCCAAAAAAAATGAAAAGTGCTTACACTAGTATCCAACTGAGATAAGTGACCAAAGCACCAACCCACTTTCTAATGCCTTTTCTGAGGCTTTTAAACCAGATTCAACCCAAATCCATCTTGCATCTTGATTCAATCAACTTCCAAGTGACCCTTTTTTATTTTTAAACTATTTAACTTATATTTTTGGTATTTTTAGTTTTCTTATCAAAAACTGATTTTATTGCTTTCCAAACTTTACAAACTTATACATAAACCTGATTGAGCCTAAGGAAACAGAAATGAGCAACTTTCAAATTATTAAAGCCAAAATGAGATTTTTCAATAAAAATGTAAAAACTGAGTGAACTAATAAGCTTGGAATTAATAGCTCAAAAACATTAAAAGTACAACATTACATTGAGAATACACACTGAAAACTAGTTTTATCAACTACAATTGAGAATTACATGAAAATGAGATACTAAAACTAAATTACACCTATACTAATTAACTACTACTCTATTCTGCATTTTTTTCACTTTTATAGATCCTGGAGTCCCTCTTGGACTTTCCCACTTCTGTCTCAGCCGTAGGATGGCCTCAATCCAATCCTAGCCTTCAAAATCAAATTGGTGGGAAAAGTTAAAATTGGCAGTTGGGGTAGCTTGGAGTGGATTAGGGAGCATTTATTATATCTTGGATGGTTGTGGTTTGGAAGGGGGGACAAGTTATGGGAAGAGGAGGGGGAGGTTGAGTGTAGCAGTGGGTGTAGCAGGGCAAGTTAGGAGGTTGATACGTGGGAATCGCACCAGGCTTTACCTCTCAAGGGATCTTGAGAAG
Organism: Artemisia argyi; assembly: GCA_030686995.1. Lineage (NCBI taxonomy): Eukaryota > Viridiplantae > Streptophyta > Magnoliopsida > Asterales > Asteraceae > Artemisia > Artemisia argyi. The sequence goes on along the minus strand of CM060705.1, from coordinate 118,076,944 downwards.
CTTATAACCCCCAACAGGCAGTGTACCTGATCGTTGTAGTATTGTATAGTGACAAGTACCGGGGGATTGATCGTTCAGCTAGGAATAGTGTCGCTAGGATTAGAAAACCTAAATACTAGTTCTAAAGATGAGGGATGATTATTTTTGTATTTTTATATTTTTTTAGAAAGCAAGTAAAAATCTCGGGGTTGAAGGATTTGGGCGGAATTAGTTGCTAGTCAACTAACCCAATACTAAAGATACAATCAAAATAAAATACAAGAAAGGAAAATAAACTAAATTAACTAAGGTTGTGAGCAATAAGTAGAGAAAATGTGTTTACTTAGATTTCACTACTCCCTATATATCTTTTACACGTTAATTACTTGTTATAGTTGCGTGGATGACGGATTGTATTCCTAAATACCATTCATGGGGTGGCACACTTAATTCCCCAATCCTATGAGTGCCTACTTCACTCCTATGTCGAGCCGGCTAAGAAGCTCCTAACATGGGATCATTAGAATTTACTCATGCATTAAATACAACCAATAAAACCTAGTGCACGTCAGTTCATGTTTCCTAAGACGTTCAAGCATGTTACCATTTGGAGATCTGCCAGTTTTTTTAAGCCTAACATCGAAATCATTCATCCAATACAACCATAAACAAGTAATCAACACATAATTAACATCTAGGTTTCATTAGATCCAAGCAAACACAAGATAGATCTAGCCTAGCATGATGGAATTAAGACAAGAACAAGATATAGACAACCAACACATAGACATATTGATTGAATTAAAAGAATACTTATCTCAATTACACATGAAAGGGATCAAGGGCTAAGAACCCCCGAAAAACCTTTAAAATTCGTACCAAGTTCGTACTTAGGGTTTCTCCAAAACTTCTCATTTTTTATGTGAAAATTAGAAAACTATATATAGGAAATAGGGTCTGACGGCGTCAAGATAAAATTTGTGACGCCGTCATCTCGCCGCCAAAATACTCCTCGGACTGCCTTGATCCAGATCTGACGCCGTCAAGTGTTATGTGTTTCCAGGCCATCATGCATTTTCCTCTTGACTCCCTACCTTGTGACGCCGTCAAATATGTACTGGGCCGTCATGGAAATTACTCTTGACGCCGTCACCTACTGTTCCCAGCAAGGAAAATTAAGACTTTAGCGTTTTTTCACTTTTATGCTCCAAAAACGTCCGAATTACTTCCTTTTCCAGATTTCTCTCCCAAAGTACCTAAAATCACAAAAGGAACGATTTAGGGCAATATTTGATCAAATAAATTCAATTCCGGGCTTAAATGACCCCCTAAAAACGGTTCATTTTTTACCTCATCATATACCCTTACACTTGAGATTTGCTTGTCCTCAAGCAAATGCGCTTTTATTCTACTCAAAATACAAGTTAGGGGTCATTTAACACTAATATAAAAGTAATTATAACAAATAATCATTCCAATAAAGACCAATAGACATGCACGGAGGTCATATACTAGCACCTCACAAATAGTGTTTAGATACTCACATCTCTCGGGTGTAATAAAGTATAAATTACAATATGGAAACGAAAGATATCTCTCACTACCTGTCATAGCAAAATAGATTACCATAGGCTTGGGAAAGGATCAAACCTCCACCACATGGCGTAAGCACCTAGGATAAACTATCAAAGAGGTCTTTTAAAGGGTTGTAACGTTAGGTGTAGGGATATGAAATACACGGTTTAGTTGGATAAAGGAAGTTTTACTGGTGGCGAGTTAACAATCTTGGTTAATTACATGTACAATATGGCGTTGCTAAGCCAAGACTAGACTCGACTTAAGCTAATAAATGAAAAATAACAAAAACATAAAATGAACATAGAATAAAAAGGGATGGTAGTCCGTATGTTTTTTTTTTTTTCTTTTTCTTTTTCTTGAATTTTCAATTTTTTTTTTTTTTTTTTTTTTTTTTTTTTTTGCATACACTCTTACCCTACCATCCAAAATAATACATCATAGAGGACAAACATTCCCCTTACACTTGAATTTTTACATACTTTACAATAACTAATCTAACGACTCGAATTAAGAAAATCAAAACACTTGGAGCACTTTTAAGATTAACGCACATACGGGGGTAATAAATGATGTTCTTCCCCATTACTCCATAAAATAAGTACTTACCCATGAGTACCAATCGTCCCAAAACAATATGTACAAGGATATGACTCGACTTAGCAACCATGTAATCAATTAGAAAGTTAACTTAGGGTTTAATAAATAACAATAATGCACTAAAAATGAGTGCATACACGGAAGGCTAAGGCGATTTGGATGTACATTTAAGTGGGGTGTAACAAATTCTTCCTTTAAGTAAAATGCTTAAAGTTAGAAACGAAAAGATAGGCTCGGAGGGGTGTACTAGGGGTTTCGTGTACTAAAAATGAGTACAACGCTAAGGGTGTGGGAAAAATTAGTTGACTTAACTAGCCAAGTAATATGACTTAAATGGTCAAGCAATTATAATACGGGTTTAACACAAGGGTAATCCTAATGCCTCTTATTATGTAGTAAATCCTACTACACGAATGTAGTCTCACTAGCGGTCTCGGGATGCATCACTAACGCAAGTTCTAGAATCTAAATGCTACCGGTACACTCATAAGCACTAATAGTAAATGTTTTTCCTATCAAATCTAAAGGCGAACCTCACATATTTGGGTGGAAAATTTTTTCTGAATATACGGTTATGTGCTAGTCATACAATCTCCTATCCATGAGACGCTTGCTATGGCTAATGTTTCACTCCTAAATGTTGTAAAAAATTTTAAATTTGGCGCTAAAATTACACTAACAAGTATTTCTCATAGTTTTATTACACATCTACCATTAAAAAAAACAAACTCAAGCGAAAGTGCATATGTAAGGTATCATCTTTTTACCCTCCCCTTACACTTAAGATGAACATTGTCCCCAATGTTCAAGTAAAGAATGTAAAAGTGAAAAAGTAAAAAGAATGAAATCAAATACTCCCCTGATTCGCTCGGTATGGATAATAAGGTGGCCAGGTTAAATCTTCCTCCAAGAAAATGAACAATCAAAGCTTCCCTTCCAGAATATAAATCATCTTCTTGTCATACATAACCTGTAAATCCTGAGAAAATAGACAAGGCAACCTCGCATAAAATCGGCGGCATCCTATATAAGTTACTAAATCCTAGAAAACAAAATAAGATATAATGCTTGTGGAATGAAGTTTGCAGATTTCCTGGAGATTATAAAACTTAATAATTCACAAAAACGATAAGACTCCGTTAGAAAAACAAAACTGGTAAAATTTCCAGATTTTTACACGTGACGCCGTCAAGAATTAATTCTTGACGCCGTCAGAAGTGACCTGCAGAAATTCTTATGTTAAGTTTCCGGAAAATTTCTGGAAAAACTTGGTCCTACTTCCTGGAAAATCCTGCAAAACTTCATTATGACTCAATACAAGCATTTGACTCTAACAAATACGAATATACATGTTCATTTAATATTGTGGAGAATCATGATCGAGTTTGTTTCTTAAAAACATATTTGGGGTTTCCCCTTACACTTATCTTTTGCAAAAATACCTTTGGGTGGAGTTAAGACTAGGCCAAAACAACAAAGTAAAGTATTTCCACTATTTAATTGAGAAACATGATCTACCAACAATAAAAATAAAGCATGCATACGGAAGCAAATAACAAACAAATAAAATAAAATCACACAAAACATGGGTTGCCTCCCAAGAAGCGCTTTTCTTTATTTACGAGTCTTGTAGCTAGACTCAAGGTCATGGGTTAACGTGTATCGCTTATGCTCACATATCCAAGTGTGAGCCAACTAATAGTTGCCTCATCTCTCTTATAATCATCTCCTAACTCTAAGCATCCGCGATAGTACCTTTTATTCTTTTCGTGAGTATATTTAAGTCCTTTTCTCTTATCATTTTCACTTAACATTTCTATGGGCGGATACCTACTACACTTTTCCATGGAAAAATCCTTGAACCTAGGGTGTGTGTGGGGCATTCGATAGACAAAATCTTCATCCCCATCCGAGAATGTAATTAACCCTTTTATGAGTTTTTCATCGAGGTTGGTCAACCGTTTGAAAGGTTTTCCAAACACAACTTGGGTCAACTTATCATCAATAAACTCTCCTAGATTCTCCATAACCATGAACTCAACAAGATAAACCAAGCTTCCTACAAACACATGTAATGGTATTGCCCTAGCAATAATGTTTTCTCCTTTGTACTCTAACTCATCTACCATGATTTTATTGTATTCATTACGCGAGATTATGTTCATTGGGAGAGATGAGTTAAGATAGGCGTTAAAGCTCTTAAATCCGATCTTACAAGGAAATTGCATGTTAAACGAACTATCACACTCAATCCTGGTTCTAGGGTCGACATACATAAGAGGATTTATTTATTCTTCCATCCTATTCTCATTAATCACATCACCATCATCAAGATCCTTATCGGAGTCTGAATAGTATAAAGGACTAGCCCTACAGTCATCATCATGATCAGACTCTTCTAACTCAAAATTATTGTCAAAGTGGTGGTTGGGTGAGAGGTTAGGTGGGTTCTCATTCTCCACTAAAGGGAGTGGGGCTGGCATTTGGAAAATCCTACGACGAAAAACACGAATAACAGGAATCAAACGATCAATGTTATTGTTATCCATAGAAATAATTTATGAACAAAGGACACAAAGAAATAAGATAGACTAAAGAAAACCTAAAAATAAAAAATAAAATCTTACTAGAAAGGAATCTAGCAAGTAGACCTAATAAAAAGAAATTCTAACCTAGACAATAACTATTCCCCGGCAACGGCGCCAAAAACTTGATACGTGGGAATCGCACCAGGCTTTACCTCTCAAGGGATCTTGAGAAGCTTACAACCCCCACCAGGCAGTGTACCTGATCGTTGTAGTATAGTATAGTGACAAGTACCGGGGGATTGATCGTTCAGCTAGGAATAGTGTCGCTAAGATTAGAAAACCTAAATACTAGTTCTAAAGATGAGGGATGATTATTTTTTGTATTTTTATATTTTTTTAGAAAGCAAGTAAAAATCTCGGGTTTGAAGGATTTGGGCGGAATTAGTTGCTAGTCAACTAACCCAATACTAAAGATGCAATCAAAATAAAATACAAGAAATGAAAATAAACTACATTAACTAAGGTTGTGAGCAATAAGTGGAGAAAATGTGTTTACTTAGATTTCACTACTCCCTATATATCTTTTACACGTTAATTACTTGTTATAGTTGCGTGGATGACGGATTGTATTCCTTAATACCATTCATGGGGTGGTGCACTTAATTCCCCAATCCTATGAGTGCCTACTTCACTCCTATGTCGAGCCGGCTAAGAAGCTCCTAACATGGGATCATTAGAATTTACTCATGCATTAAATACAACCAATAAAACCTAGTGCACGTCAGTTCATGTTTCCTAAGACGTTCAAGCATGTTACCATTTGGAGATCTGCCAGTTTTCTTAAGCCTAACATCGAAATCATTCATCCAATACAACCATAAACAAGTAATCAACACAAAATTAACATCTAGGTTTCATTAGATCCAAGCAAACACAAGATAGATCTAGCCTAGCATGATAGAATTAAGACAAGAACAAGATATAGACAACCAACACATAGACATATTGATTGAATTAAAAGAATACTTATTTCAATTACACATGAAAGGGATCAAGGGCTAAGAACCCTTGAAAAACCTGTAAAATTCGTACCAAGTTCGTACTTAGGGTTTCTCCAAAACTTCTCATTTTTTATGTGAAAATTAGAAAACTATATATAGGAAATAGAGTCTGACGGCGTCAAGACAAAATTTGTGACGCCGTCATCTCGCCGCCAAAATACTCCTCGGACTGCCTTGATCCAGATCTGACGCCGTCAAGTGTTATGTGTTTCCAGGCCGTCATGCATTTTCCTCTTGATGCCCTACCTTGTGACGCCGTCAAAAATGTACTGGGCCGTCATGGAAATTACTCTTGACGCCGTCAAGAATTTCTTCTTGACGCCGTCACCTACTGTTCCCAGCAAGGAAAATTAAGACTTTGGCGTTTTCTTCACTTTTATGCTCCAAAAACGTCCGAATTGCTTCCTTTTCCAGATTTCTCCCCCAAAGTACCTAAAATCACAAAAAGAACGATTTAGGGCAATATTTGATCAAATAAATTCAATTCCGGGCTTAAATGACCACCTAAAAACGGTTCATTTTTCGCCTCATCAGAGGTTAGGGGTGGTCAACGAAGGGGTTGACTGAGGTTTAAATAAAAATGGACGAGGGAGTTTATTAGTGGTGTGTGGGCTGAGGTTTTGTGGGCTTGGGAAGGGTGTATTGGACTTGGGTTTGGTTTTGTTTGTTTTGGGTAATAATATGGAAGGGTCCGTTTGGTTTGTTAGCAAAGACACCACATGGACCAATTTTGTAATTAATGAAAGTGAGGGGCTGATTTTGCCAAACATCCAAAGTTGTTACAAGGGTAAAATATGCCACAATTCATTAGTACATGGACAAAAAAAATGCTATTTTTCCATTTTGAAATTCACGGGGACCAAAATTGTCATTTTTGCAAAGTCCAGGGACCAAACATGTAATTTCATAAAACTTTTCACCCAAAATCCATTTTTGATAACTTTTGAGTTTTCAAGGACCAAAAATGATTTTTCTTTCAAAAATATCCCACCAGGGACCAAATCTGCCAAAATCTGAAACTCCAGGGACTAATTTTGTAATTTTCCAAAACTTTTCCAATTTTTCACCAAAGGATAAAATATGACAACTCATGATTTTAAAAAGACCTTTGGTGATAATTTTCCATATTTTGAATGACCAGGGACTAATTTTGTAATTTTATGAAAGTTGGGGGACTGAAACTGCTAATTTTGCAAACTTTGTACGTTTTTCATCTGTTTTTGCTCATTTTGCATCTAAAACATATAATACACAATTTTGAAATATTTTTAGTATTTTGATGCATTTCTGAGTGTTTTTGTATGTTTTGCAGTTCAGATTTGACTAAAAATGATGAGTGTTTGAGCACTCATCAATCCCCCACACTAAACTATTGCTAGTCCCTAGCAATACTGTTTTGAAAACTTGATGGATTTGAAAACCTCTTTACCAAAAGCCATCACTTCTGGAGTAGCCAGGTGTGAGAACTGTGGTACACCTGATAACCGTGTGATTTTGAGCAAACCACCAGCTGTCAACGGATTTGATTAGTCTTTACCAAAAGCCGTTTGCTTCTGGACTCGCCAACTCTTGATGGAATAGTCAACATCTTGGTGAGCTGATTACCAATTATGGATTTTCCACTGCCTTTACCACAAGCCATAATCTTGCGGGCTAGCTAACTCATTCGCGTTTTAGGATATGGCGAGTTGAGGTACCATACAATTTTGGGCAAATTGCAAGCCATAAACGGATTTGAGATGTCTTTACCAAGAGCCGTTTGCTCCTGGACTAGCTAATCCCTTTTGTCGGTTAGACAAGGTGGACTGATAACCACAAAAATTTTGAAACTTTAGTGAAAAAATTTAAAATTTTTTGAAATTTTGGCAAAAAACGGGGGTATAAGATAGTAAAATGTGATAAAATTCGCTAGAATAGCGAAATACCCCCCACACTTAGGATGAATATTGTCCTCAATATTCAAAGTCCCAGCTATTATGCCGACTCTTTGAACGTAAAAGGGCAACATTACAAGCTAAGCGTGGAAAACACCATTTTGTTTTTCACTTCATAAGTAACCATAGCATGGGGGACTCCCCCACACTTAGGGTGAAAACCCTATAAGCATGCTATTGTTTTTGTTTACCGAGTCGCTAGCTTGACTCGACCCCGAATTCATTTGTCCTTGGGGAAGCATGATGTGGAAGAAACAATCTCAATCGGACTTTCATTCAAGATGTTTGGATAAACATTTGAAGCACGTGAAAGTTCCACACCGATGAGATAAGTATCCGGCTCAAGATAATGATACATGAAAATGCCGGGGTCAAAGATAGTGTCTTCATTCCCGAAAGAGTGAAGAACAAGAGAAGTCACCTTATAGGTGAAGAAAAGGAAGAGAACCATGATGTAAATCATGATTTGATATTCTTCCTCGAGTGCAGGCTCAGTAGCCTGAATTTGGATATCAAAGGTTAAGCTCATAAACATCCTGGGAGGGTGGGTGGGAATTTGCAAATCCTCATTATTGAGTGCATCTCCCCCGGGATATCAAACTCCGGAGGAGTCATGACATGATGAGTGAGTTCACCGGAGAACTCCTCATGAAGAGAATTATTCACAAGATGTGAATTTGTGAATTCATGTTCCGGAATAGACTCATCACAATCCTCACTCTGAATACCAAAGATTGGATTATCAGAAATCGAAGTGAATTCAGATTCGAATTCAAATAGAGGATTGGTGAGAGTGGTATTGAATGTTTTGGGAACAAAGTGAATATTATTCTCTGTTGGACTGCTGGGATCAGAAGTGAGTGACGGATCATGATATAGGAGACTTTCAATTTCTCCCAGATCGGCTTCAAAGTCGAGGAGACCATCATCACTTTCCAGTGAAAGTGGATTGATGTGAGTAAGTTCATCGGCGAACTCCTCAAGAAGATGATCAGCATCAGAATGTGGAACTGATGCCTCAACATACTCGATGTCTCCATGAGATGTACAATCATCATTAAAATCTGAGAAAGTCTCAAAATGATCGTTTGAACACTCAAGAGGGGAAGGAATATCACACATATGATCAAAAGTTCCCTGTGACTCTCTCGGGATTGGGACAAGGTTCTCAACACTAGACTTTATGAATTCGTCCGATCCCTTTTTAGGAACAGTGTCAAGATGCTCGTCCCCCATGCTCAGAGAGTGAGTGGGAACCTCGGGTGTGATAGCAGTTGTTTGAGATGGAATCTCAACTGCTGGGATATCAACAGATGAACTTGATGAAGTTTTATAGAATTGAAGGATATCAAGTGTATCCTCATCATCACTGTCATCTGTAATAAAATGGAACTGAGAGCTAGATTTGGCTGCTTTTTCTCTTGCAATTGATTCCCTAACAGATTTTTCATAGGCATCTTGGGATTTTATTCTAGCAGCCTGCTCTTCAGGTAGCAATTCTTCCATGGATTTTTGATGAGTATGTCTTTGGGCAAAGTCTTTAACTAAACCCTTAAGCTCATCAATGATTTTCATCATATTTTGCATTTCTGGAAGAAGTGGTTGATACATATCATACTGTGGAGGTTGGTTGTAATAAGGTGTGTCAAAATTGTCACAAGGATATGGATTCCCCGTTTGACAATCTGAACTGAAGTGTGGACCTCCACAGTAATCACAACAGTAAAACTGTTGAGTCTGGGCTGGTGAATCATATGGCTATTGGTCATAACCAAAGTTCTGAGCATCACCGGAAAACTGTTCATAGACAAACATGTTTCCGGCTTGACACTCAAATCCTTGGTGAGGACCACCACAAAACTCACACAGATATGTCAGTATCTCATGATGTGGTGGCTGGTAGGATGAATCAGATGTATCATGGTAAGGATAGGGAGCTTGGTTATAGACAGACCCATCTCCTGACTCTACCATGCTACAGCCGGGACAATTCCCACCATTATGAGGGCCACCACACCATTGGCAACCGCAATGGTATGGATACGACATATGAAAGAATCAAAGATTTACAGAGGGGTAGGGATGAAGAATCAAAGATGTGAGAGGGTAAAGGTGAATATTTTTGGGTTTTTGAATGAACATTTTGTACAAATAAGAAAGAAAATGTTTTTGTGTTCGTTGAAAACTGAGTTTAAAATGTTTTCGTGAACGGTCTTGTTTTGATAATAAGAAAATATGAACAAAGGATGGATAAATGTACAATGGAACGAATTCCAAAATCACTAATCAGAAAAACCGTTTAGAATAGCGCGCACACCTCCCCGGCAGCGGCGCCAAAAACTAATTGATGCTAAACCATCAACTTATATTGACCAAATGATGGTCAACAAGGTCAAATTGCCTAGAGTCAATGCTCCGCGGAATATAGTGTTTCCCCGGGTCGTTATGTCCCGACGAGGTGTGATGGTTAACAAACGGCTTCGTGATCGGGTGAATTTGGACAGGAAAAGGGTTTGTGTTTGATTAAGCTAGGGAATCTACAAGGAAATAGCTTAAACAAGCTATATGAACAAGACTGGAAGTTTGGAAAAACCAGAAACAATTTAAACCTAAAACGTATACGTTTACATTTAAATAAAACGTAAACGTACAAAATAAAACGTGAAAAGTGAAATCTGAAAACCCCCAGGGGGTGAAAATGACTTTTTAAAAACTAAAAGATAAAAGAAAATTTAAAATGAAAATAAAGTTATTAACTTGATTATTTTAATATTTAAACACTAATTAATTAATTAAAACTATTTTAAATCTAATTTAAAATAAACTAAAAATGATAAAGGTTACAAAATAAACTAAAAACTTACAAAAATATTTTATAAACCTCTAATTGAACTTGAAGAAAGTATAAATAATAAATATAAATATTTTTGTCTTTTTATGGTTTTCTTATTAATTAATTACTAATTAAACATTAATTACCTAATTAAACTATTTAAATTATAAAAAATAGAAAATGAACAGTAAAAATTCTATAAAAATTCCTAAAATTGTATTATATTATATAAAAGCTAGGAAAAATATAAAAACTAGGTCTTACTTAACAAAAACTAATTATGCTATTTAAAACCTAATTATTAATTAATTATTAATAAAACTAATATTAATTCTAATTAATACTAAATGATAAAATAAAAATCTGAGAAAATTGTTAAAATTACTTTAACTTAAAAGGAAATTAAGAAAAATATAAAAATGCTAAGTTCTTAATAAAAATATATTAAATAGAAACTATCACTTAAAAATTAAATTGTTTTTCTTGGTTTTTCTTTTACAAACCTATAAAAATACTTAAAACATAAAACTTTTGTGAAAACAAAATTTACAAAGCTTAAAAATAAGCCAAATACAAGCAATAAGCTTTGGCAGTTGACTAAAGTTGACCAAATGGGGAAATAAGCTAAAATCAGCTTAGGTGGGACCCACAATGGGTAATTCTGATTCAAACAAGTTATTGGGACATGAATGAACCAGAATAAGCAATGGGATAACACAGAATAAGCAAATAAGCTTGAATAAGCACATCCAAAAACCAAATACAACTCAGAAAAGGGACAAGTTTTTGTGACCAATTCAGGTGGGGTCCACAGGTCTTGGGGTCAAACCATGGGTCAAAATTAAGAGCCTGGTAGGAGGAGGGTTGGAAGGAACAAATTTTGAGGGCTGTGGACCACTATGGTGGCCAGAAAACCACCACCAAGTGGTGGTGGTGGGTGACTGTTCTGTGCAGCAGAGCAGGCAGCAGCCCTGCAAGCTACTTTGGGGGCTTGTGGGGCCCAGGGAAAAAATCACAAAAATGTATGGAGGAGGGGAACACAAAGCTGAGCTGGGGGACTACTAGACCTAAAAATTTCAAAGCTTGAAACACAATACAAAAATCTATAAAATTCATGCAAGTTTTGCAAAAATCTGAAATATGAACATTTGACTTTTTTCAATAACATACAAGGGTTGACTTATTTGAACTTTTGGTGATCCTAGATTACTGGATATTGTTTGTTATGCTAAAATAAGGTTATATGGGACTAGGATAACAACCATTGAGCTGAATTGGGGAATTATGGATCATAAAACCTCAACAGATGGCAGTTAAGATGATCAAATGGTCATTTTGACTATTTTGCAAATGAGGTGTGGATTTAAAAGCTTACATGACCTATAACAACCTAATGTGACTTGAGCAAACTGAATTCAACAAGGAATAATGGTTATATCTCAGGGAACAAGTCTATTCCAAACACCCCTAAAGTGACTGAATATGAGATTTTATAAAGCAAACCAATAATTTAAACCATGAAACTAAAATCTGAACTTAAACTAACAATAAATAAACCTAAATGAACTGAATTTAGCAATAATTGAAGTACATGAACTTTTGAATGCCAAAAAAAATGAAAAGTGCTTACACTAGTATCCAACTGAGATAAGTGACCAAAGCACCAACCCACTTTTTAATGCCTTTTCTGAGGCTTCTGAACCAGATTCAACCCAAATCCATCTTGCATCTTGATTCAATCAACTTCCAAGTGACCCTTTTTTATTTTTAAACTATTTAACTTATATTTTTGGTATTTTTAGTTTTCTTATCAAAAACTGATTTTATTCCTTTCCAAACTTCACAAACTTATACATAAACCTGATTGAGCCCAAGGAAACAGAAATGAGCAACTTTCAAATTATTAAAGCCAAAATGAGATTTTTCAATAAAAATGTAAAAACTGAGTGAACTAATAAGCTTGGAATTAATAGCTCAAAAACATTAAAAGTACAACATTACATTGAGAATACACACTGAAAACTAGTTTTATCAACTACAATTGAGAATTACATAAAAATGAGATACTAAAACTAAATTACACCTATCCTAATTAACTACTACTCTATTCTGCATTTTTTTCACTTTTATAGATCCTGGAGTCCCTCTTGGACTTTCCCACTTCTGTCTCAGTCGTAGGATGGCCTCAATCCAATCCTAGCCTTCAAAATCAAATTGGCGGGAAAAGTTAAAATTGGCAGTTGGGGTAGCTTGGAGTGTATTAGGGAACATTTGTTATATCTTGGAGGGTTGTGGTTTGGAAGGGGGGACAAGTTATGGGAAGAGGAGGGGGAGGTTGAGTGTAGCAGTGGGTGTAACAGGGCAAGTTGGGAGGTTAGGGGTGGTCAACGAAGGGGTTGACTGAGGTTTAAATAAAAATGGACGGGGGAGTTTATTAGTGGTGTGTGGGCTGAGGTTTTGTGGGCTTGGGAAGGGTGTATTGGACTTGGGTTTGGTTTTGTTTGTTTTGGGTAATAATATGGAAGGGTTCGTTTGGTTTGTTAGCAAGGACACCACATGGACCAATTTTGTAATTAATGAAAGTGAGGGGCTGATTTTGCCAAACATCCAAAGTTGTTACAAGGGTAAAATATGCCACAATTCATTAGTACATGGACAAAAAAATGATATTTTTCCATTTTGAAATTCACGGGGACCAAAATTGTCATTTTTGCAAAGTCCAGGGACCAAACATATAATTTCACAAAACTTTTCACCCAAAATCCATTTTTGATAACTTTTGAGTTTCCAAGGACCAAAAATGATTTTTCTTTCAAAAATATCCCACCAGGGACCAAATCTGCCAAAATCTGAAACTCCAGGGACTAATTTTGTAATTTTCCAAAACTTTTCCAATTTTTCACCAAAGGATAAAATATGACAACTCATGATTTTAAAAAGACCTTTGGTGATAATTTTCCATATTTTGAATGACCAGGGACTAATTTTGTAATTTTATGAAAGTTGGGGGACTGAAACTGCCAATTTTGCAAACTTTGTACGTTTTTCATCTGTTTTTGCTCATTTTGCATCTAAAACATATAAAACACAATTTTGAAATATTTTTAGTATTTTGATGCATTTCTGAGTGTTTTTGTATGTTTTGCAGTTCAGATTTGACTAAAAATGATGAGTGTTTGAGCACTCATCAACAAGTCCGAATTACTAGTTTTAGGTTTATAATCTTAACAACGTTTTATAAAAATTACAACGACTTAATTTTGACATTGTTTGGACATAATCCAAACACCCTCTTATCGTTTACACAAATATTTTTACTTAGTCGAAAAATATAGTTTCATGTTTTACAAGTTACAAAAACATAGTATGATTAGTTTTAACAAGTTTTTATAGCATTATTCAACATTGTTTTTACCAAAAATTTTGAAAAGGAGTGTATGAAATTTTTCAAAATTTTTTGACAAGAGGGTTTGTAATTATTAGTTTCCAGTGTTAATTAAGCATCCTAATCCTAGGGGAAGCATTTAGTTATGGAAATTTTAGACCCAATTCAAAAGAAATTATGAATTTGAAAAAATTATTAAAACATGCGTAATCTTGAGTTTGACCAAATTAGATGGAATTAGATGAAACGTGTTATGAAAAACTTACAATATGTAATGGTGATCGTGTTAGATGAATTTGCCCTTTGCGAAATAACCCGAATTATGTGATTTGGAAGTGGTTTTAGGTGTTTTGAGGTTTGGAATTTCGTTACAGCAGTAGCAGAAAATGGGGGTAATGAGAAAAAGGAGTGTTTGGCAAAAGAAATAAGAGGGAAAACGATTTGAGACAATCAGATGGCCGGCCCCCTTAAACATTAAGGGGGCCGCCCTCCAAAACTTGATTTTTCATGGTTTTGGTTTCTGAAAAGAACAAGAAAATATTTATATATATATATTAGATTTATATTTAATCAAAAATACGTTGGAGAGTATTCGCACGAAAGGTGTTGGGAATTCTGTGAAGTAAGAATTCTGCTGCTGTTTCTGCTGAAGGATACTGCTGAAGAGTTAGTTCCTGCTAAAGCAGTATATCTGCTGAAGACATAGTTCAGCATTATTAGTTTCTGCGGATATAGTATTTCCGTATTTTATGTAATATAGTTTGGATGTGCATGAGTTTATTTAGGAAGTGATAATGCATATCTTTTAAAAGTTTTAGAATATACGTTTCTTGTGAAACGGTTTAGGGTTCCTTGTGTATAAAAGGAACACACGTTTATGTTATGAATAACTTTTAGTGAATACTCTTATTATAATTAAAATATCCATAGAGGATCAAGAGTTCTTAGTATCAAGCTTGTGTTTTGTTTCCGCTTTATAAATACAAGTTGCAGAGATTGTCTATTAGTGTGTTATTGATTACAGTAACATTACTAACGATTCTAGAGTGCTCAAGAAGATCTATCAAGGTCTCTAAGTTCAACAAGTGGTATCAGAGCCTCGAGAGAGTCTCTGTCATACTAAGAATCACACATCTTACACCTTAAGCATCCAAACAAATCTACAAACATGCCTGGATCTGATGATGATGTTGATACAACCCAAAACATTAACACCACTTCTCTTCAACAACTCACCCTCTCTAACAGTAATGCTAAGTTTCCATACTTGAAGAATGCTGAAGAATATCATCTATGGTCCATGAAGATGCTGAACTGGATCACAAACATTGATTGGAATCTGTGGGAGATTGTTAAAAAGGGGAATAGCCTAAAGAAGCATGTTACAGATGCTGATGGAGTTGTTACAATTATAGGTCCCAGAACTGCTGAAGAGATTCTGGCTGTGCAGAGGGAGAGTAAAGTCAGAACAATTCTGCTCCAAGCTATTCCTGATGACCATATGGGTGACTTCCACTTTATGGAGGATGCCAAGGACATTTGGATGGCTATAAAAGCAAGATTTGGTGGGAATGATGAATCAAGAAGGTTGCAGAAGTCTATGCTGAAGCAAAAGTTCCAAGAATTTCAGATATCTGAAGAAGAGGGAATTCATAAGGGTTATGACAGGTTTCATCGAATATTAAGTCAACTTAATCAGTTGAAGGCTAGACCCGATAATGAGGACTGCAATGCTAAATTTCTGAGATCTCTGCCACCATCTTGGTTACAAGTTTGTATTGCTCTCAAGACCAAAGGTGGGTTGGACTTGATGTCCTTTGATGACCTCTACAATAGGCTTAAATCCCTTGAGCCTGATGTTAGAAGTCCCATTCGTCCATCCACTCATTCCGCATTTGTTGGTGCCTCTACAAAACCTGTGCATCAAGCCTCAAGTTCAAATTCATCAGGAGCATCTTCTCAAACTCATACTCAATCTGCTTCTAAACCAAAATCCAGTAGTGTGTTGGAGGATCTTATTCATTCATTTGTGGCTGAATATGAACATCAGCAGTTTCTTGCTTATGAGGATTTTGAACAGGTGGATCCATTGGAGATGGAGGAGATGCACTTGAAATGGGAGCTTGCAATGATATCCATGAACATTAAGAGGTTTGAAGCCAAGTCTGGAAGGAAGTTTGGTTTTAATGGAAAAGAGGCAGCAAGGTTTGATAGAAGGAAGGTTAAATGTTACACTTGTGGACAAGTGGGACATTTTTCAAGAGAATGCAAGGAGAGAAAGCCTGGAGATGAAGTTAGATATGGTTCTTATCTAGTGGAAGCAGGGACAACTAAGGTTGCACCTTCAAAGGCTATGGTGACTCTGGATCACCAAATTGATTGGGCTGAACATGAACCTGCTATAGAGGATGCTTCTACTTCCTCACAAGTGAATCTGCTGGCATACTCATCTTTAGAGGACAAGAAGGAGCAAGTCTCCTTGATGGGAATCTCTCAGGTACACAACTGTGTGTTTGGATGTAGTGTAAGATACAATGAGCTTAAAAAGTAATTTGATGAATTGAAACCAAAGTACAATGAGTGTTATATAGAGGTAGAGTCTTATAAATTGGCTTTAAAAACTCTAGAGAAACAAAAAGTATGATTTCAAAAGAATCAAGTTAAATATGATGAAAAAATAAGAGTTCTAGAAAGTGATTTAGAAATTGCTAAGATAGACTTAAAACATACTGAAAAAGAGAAGTCTGATCTAGAAAAAGAAAAACAAGAATTACAAGTTAAGTTAAACAAAGAGATAGCTAGAGGTAAACAATGGCAAATGTCAGGTGATAATCTTGATTGTGAACTCTATGGTAGTCAGGCTGTGAACTCTAAAATTGGTTTAGGATTTCAAAAATATGTTGGTTTAGAAGCTAGGAATGACCTAGGTAAAACCACATCAGCAAGGTTAGCTAACTTTGTCAAAGAAGGTAACTTACATGCTGTCCCTGGACCTATAAGAGGGGAACATATGCCTATTGACCTATCCAAACCTAGTGACTTTGATGGATCACACCATCTCTATGGAAAAAAGTCAACTGACTTGCCAAACCCTAGTGTTAAATCTACTGACTTTGTCTCTTGTTGTGACAGTGACAAGTCTTCTGATGAAGGGTCTACCTTATTTGCTAGCTGTGATTCAAGTAAGAAGTCTGACCTGCCCAAGACCACTCCCAAGACCATACCAAAGACATCACCCAAGGCTCCCCACAAGCCTTATAGAGTTGCTGCTGATAACAAGACAGTTTCTACTGAAGACTTGTTTTTAAATTCTTTGCAAAATAATTCTTTTGCTTATGTTACAAACAATTCTGTTTATCATGGTGGTTTGAATACTTTTTCATGTTATGGAACTTCTTTTGGTTTACATAAATCTTCTAAAAGGAAGAAGTGTTTTGTGTGTGGAAGTAAATATCACTTGATTAAGGATTGTACATTTCATGAGCAAAGAATGGGTGAATGTGTTAGTCAAAGGAAACCTAGGCAAATGTGGAAGAATATTAGTGAAATACCATCTTTTGTTCCACATCAGCAGAAACCCAATTCTGCTGAATCACATTCTTCATGGAGAAGAACCAGTACTAAACCATATGTTCGACCCACTAGTTCTTTCTTTTCTAATGGTTATTGGCCTAATTACATTAACTCAATGTATTATGGTGGTGGGTATGGGAATACTGCTGTGAAGCCCTCAGCAGGTTGTTCTTGGACAAAGAAGGGACCCAATATGCAATATAGGCCCAAGAACAATGGTGGATCTAAAACATCTACATGGCCTATTACTAATGATCCACAAGGCAGGCTCAAGTCAGCAATGACTTGAGTCTCTAATGTGTACTAATTTTGTATATTTTTGTTGTTGTTGTAGGAACATCCTTTGAAAAGTACAGAAGTAGGTATTGTTGATAGTGGTTGTTCTAGAAGTATGTTAGGGAACAAGGACAAGATGCATGACTTTGAGCCCATAGAAGGAGGAGGCACTGTAACCTTTGGTGGTGGAGATGGCAAAATTACAGGGAACGGAACAATTAAGACACCCTTGTTAGACTTTGAAAATGTTTATTATGTGAAGGAACTGGAGCATTTTAATCTATTCTCAGTATCACAAATTTGTGACACTAAGAATAAAGTTTTCTTCTCTGAAGATGAGTGTCTTGTACTTTCCAAGGACTTCAAACTTCCAGAAGACACAACTGTATTGCTAAGAGTTCCACGAACCTTCAACTTATACACATTCAATCTGAATGATTTCAAGCCAGAAGGTGATCTAACATGCTTGGTTGCCAAAGCTTCCCTGGATGAATCTAATAAATGGCATAGAAGAATGGCACATGTGAATTACAAGACTATCAACAAGTTGTCCAAACTTGGTCTTGTTAAGGGTCTTCCTTTTAAACTCTTCACCTATGAACACAATTGTATTGCTTGCAACAAGGGAAAGCAACACAGAGCCTCTTACAAAGCAGTCAAAGTTGTGAGCACCATTTCTGAACCTCTTCAGTTGCTGCACATGGATCTCTTTGGTCCAACTCCCATTAGAAGTATTGATCACAAGTACTTCTGCCTCGTGATCACAGATGATTATAGCCGGTTTTGCTGGGTATTCTTTCTAAAAACTAAAGATGAAACAACTCCAATTTTGAAAGAATTCATCATCTTAGTTGAGAACCAGCTGAATAAAAAGGTTAAAGGAATTAGGTGTGACAATGGTACAGAATTCAAAAATGTTCATCTTCATAGGAATGTTGTTAAAAAGATTTTTAAGTACCTAAAAGGCCAACCCCAATTAGGTCTTTGGTATCCCAAAGAGACTCCATTTCAGCTAGCCGCTTATAGTGATAGTGACTATGCTGGTGCAAATTTGGATAGAAGATCTACAACTGGAGGTTGCCAATTCCTTGGGAGAAGACTGATTTCTTGGCAATGTAAGAAACAGACCATTGTTGCTACCTCTACTACTGAAGCAGAGTATGTTGCTGCTGCAAATTGTTGTGGACAGGTTCTATGGATTCAGAATCAATTGCTGGATTATGGGTATAACTTTATGAATACTACCATTTTCATTGACAATCAAAGTACAATCCAGTTTTTCATAATCGAACCAAACATATTGAAATCAGGCACCACTTTATAAGGGATGCTTATGAAAAACATTTGGTTAAAGTGGTCAAAATTCACACAGATGAAAATGTGGCAGATTTATTAACTAAAGCATTTGATGGACCAAGGTTTCAATATTTGGTGGTCCATATTGGAATGCTTAACCCTTAACTGCAAAGTTTAAGGGGAGGCATAAGCCTCAGGGGAGGCATATGCCTCAGGGGAGGATTGTGAGTGTAAACTTTGTAGATTTGTATAAGTTGTATAATTTCTGAGTTTTAACACTAACCCAGTAACAGTTTTGCAAGTTGTTTGGTGTATGTGCTTGTTTTATGTCTATTTTGCAGATGTTCTGAGAATGTAAGTTTCATGTTAAAGTCACCAAGAGCAGAAGTCAAAGGAATATGGTCAAAAATGCTGAAACATGGTTTCTACTGATAAGTTGATTATGTTGAAGGTCTTACAAAGTTGATAAATTAAGAAGATCTTTTCATTCATTCATAGAAACAAGTTACAGCTAACATTCAATGTTTCAACTGAATTATAATGATCATTCCTAAACATTTGGCTAATTAAGTACTACTAGCTTCTATCAATTATTACAAAATACTTGAGGCTATGAAAAGTACAATGATGAAGCTGAAGATGAAAATGGAAAAAGAAGAGAAGGAAGACTGTGAAGATGCTCATGAATCAAAGTCAAGAAAATACTCAAGAACTTTGTTCCATGGAAACATTCCTCAATCATCTACTTCAGCTTCTCCTTTCCCTTACGTATGATCTCAGCCTTCTTGCTCTGTCCAATATGTTCTTGATGTGGAAGACCAGGTCCTGGACCAGGAAGATCCAACACCAAATTTTGTGATGTTGGGAGAGATGGATCCCTATTACTTGATCTTGGTTGGGATCTCTCTGGTTTGGAAGGAGGAAGAAAGGTTGGATCTTCATTTTCTTCCTCTGAGGAGTCTTCATCAGAAGTATAGATGAAGGGAGAGACAATATCTCCATCAGCAGGAATGGGTACTTGGCTTGGTTCACCTTTCCTATGAGCATTCCATTGTCTTTCTTGTGCATCCCATCGTTTCTCCAATGCTTTTTCAAAGTCAGAACCATCAAGCTCCCATGGATATGGTGGTAAATCTTCTTCTACTGATGGAGAAGAGGAATTTGGATCTGAGATTTCTGGGTGTGATGACATGGTTTTGGTCAAGAATTGGGGTTAATTGGAAAATTAGGGCTTGTAAGATGATTTGGGGTAAATTGGTGACTGAGATGTGATTTGGGGTGATTAAATAAGCAAAGTTTAGGCGTTACGATAATTAATGCGAGTTGGGTGGCACAGTAAAACCAAGATATTGACCGAAGATATTTTTACTTTTGGTTGATTCTGCTGATGTTGACCATTCTTCAGCAGATTTGACTTTCATTTCTGCTGAAGGGTAAATTTTCAAATTGGAAGTTTTTAAACTATTTGTCAGACTTGGTCAATAAGTTGTTCCGATAATTTTGACCACGATTGGGGAACTTCCAAATTTAACCCACTTTGCATATCTCTTCCTAAACAAAATTATTCGCTTATCACTCCATTTAAACACATTATTCTCTGTGTAATTCATAACCATCTCACGCACGATTACTCCAATGGCACAACTCGAATTGAAAGGCGACCATAACAAGTATGCTATTCTGAAAAAGGCAAAGGAACATGAAGAATTCGATTTAATGGTGGAGTTTTTACAATGGTCGAAGATTCATTATGCTCTGACTTGTAGTCCCAATTTGGTGTGTGAATCCTTGGTGAAGCAATTTTGGGCATCTGCAGCTAAGAGATCTGCTACAGAGATTGTAGCTGAAATAGATGGTGTAGAGTATGTGGTGACAGAAGGGTTGATTAGGACAAAGCTTCAGTTGGATGATGAAAATGGTGTGTATTATTCCAACTCTGCAGAGATTCTTGCTGGGCTAAGAGAAGCTGAATATCAAAGTACTGATACATCCAAGTGGCACAAGAATCAATTTTGTCCTAAGTGGAGGTATTTGGTGCATCTGCTGCTTCAATGTATCAGCAACAAGTGTGGTGGATGGAACCAGTTCTCTCTGCAATTGGGTTGTGGTATTGTTTGTCTTTCTAAGGGTCAAACTTATAATTTTTCTAAGTTTATTTTTGATAATATGCTAGAAAATATAGATAAGCAACATCATAAGTTCTTAATGTACCCTAGATTCTTACAAATAATTTTAGACATAACCACTGAAGATAGAACCCATATACCTATTAAAAGTCTAGGTTCTAAGTTGTTTGCCTCAATGAAAACTAATTATACTGGGGAACATCATCCTATGTTGGAAGCTATGTTGCCACAAGGCAATGCCAATGTAGTTGAGGGTGATGATGCTGGTAATATGCCTGCTCCTAATACTGCTGATGATGGTAATCCATCATCTTCTGGTGTTACTGCTGATGGTAATCCTTCAGTGGTAATGGAAGAAGTGCCAGCTACAACTGCTGAACCAGTACCTGATTCTACTGACTTACCATCACCTACCACTGTACATATGTCACCTAGTCCTACCATGTCACCAGCTCAGGATGCTCTAGTTGAGCAACTTCATGAGTTTGAAGATAATTTTCAACCTATTGAACCTGAGTTAACAAGACTACCTTCACCCAGCCCTATGAGTAAGCCAATTAATGAAGGCTTTCCTAATGTTGTAAATGAGTCTGTTTCTCCTACTGGGTTCCATGAAGCTCCTCTTACAAGTGAGCAATCAGTTGGTAGAGCAGAGGACCCTATTACTCTCACTTTTGTATATGATTCTCTTACCAGGTATATGAAAATGACTGAGGATCTTCAAAAGGAACTTGCTGATACCAAGACTACTCTTGGTAATGAAATTAAATGTTTGAAAAGCAAGGTTCAAGATTTGGAGGCACAGCTAAGTCAGCAGAAGCAAAGTAAGGATGGATTGGATTCTGCTGAAGTTGCAAAGGAGGCAAATTTGGATTCACTTGAAATTCTAGCTGAAGTTGCTAGACAGTCTAAGGTTGTATCTTCTAAAGCTGCTGAAGTATCTAAATCTAAACCAATAATTCGAGTCAGCAGAAGAAGAAGTACAAGACAGTATTTGGCTAGGAAAGCTGTTGAATCATCCAAAGTGTCTAGTGGAGATGATGATGTGCTCATGACTGAAGCAGCTGATATACTTCAGAAGAAACAATCATTAAGTGGTGTTGCTGCTGAAGAATCTGCTGATCAAGTTAAAACATCAGGAGAAGTATTATTTGTAGCAGGGTAAGAGTATATGAATTCCCCTGTTCATCATTCATCAGAGAATCAACAAGTTTCTCCTGATAGAGAGGTTCAAGAATTACATGATGAACCTATGGCAGATGTGAATGTTCCTCATGATGATCTTGTTGAAGGAACAGATGATGATTTGGATGAGCTTGTTACAGCTGAAGAAAGAGCTGGACAAGAAGAACTACTCCAAGAATGGGAAGATTATAAGAAGCATACTGATATGACTGAGGAACAGCAAGAAAAGTTTGATGCCACATATGAGTCAGTCAATCAAAGATATGTTTCTACTTTGCCTATTGCCAGACAAAGAGAATTGGATGCAGCTGTTCAAGAATTTGATGAGTCAGATTGGCAGCAGATTGGACAACAAATGCTTAATAATCCTGATGTAGCTGCAGAAATTATTGGTAAAAGGGTAGAGAAGCAAGACTGGCCTTCTGAAATTGTAAAATTGATGAAGTTGAGAAAGAAGGTAGCAGATGAGTTGAAAGCTAAAGCTAAAAGAGAAAAACCTATGACTCAAGCACAGCAGAGAGATTATATGAGAACATATGTGAAAAATCAAAGCAGTTCTTTGTTTAACAGTGCATGGTCTAAGCAAAAGGTGTGGTGACTTCCATTTAACAAACTGGTTGAGATTTATAACAGAATCAAAGCTAGGAATGATAAAGATGGAATGGGTGCTTCCAAGAATATTCCTCTCCTCAATGCTGATGCTGTTTTATCTGATAATATTCCTATTGTTGCTGAAAAAGTATCTTTACCTGATACTTCTGCTGATGTACCTCATGTTGCTGCTTCATCTTGTGTGGATAAAGGTAAAGCAAAAGTGATGACATCAGAGCCTCCAACTAGAAAAAGAACTAGGAGACAATTGGAGCAGGAAAGATTGGGTGAAGAAACTGCTAGGAGGTTGGTTGAGGAACAAGAAGCTGAACAAAAGGCTGAGCTTGCAAGATTTCATGAACTGAAGACAAGAGAAGTTGAAATTCAAGCTGCTAGAAACAAACAAATAAGGAAGGCTATGGATGAACAATATGCCTCTGCTGCACTTGAATCTTCTCAAGATTCTACTGATGAACAATTGGATACTCCATCAGTGGAAACTGATGCTGCAGAAGGTGATTCTGCTGCAGCAGCAGTTCATGATGCTATTTATGTTCCTGGAAGAAGAGGCAAGAGAATGGCTAAAGTCAGATCATCACATTCAAAACAAAGTCTAATCAATGTGAATGCTTCTGATGCTTCATTTAAAAGAGAAGGATCCTCTGATGATTGGCCTGAAGGAATTAGAGATGTTTTGGTTCATTGGGAGTTAAGTAAAGATGGTCAAGTGAATACCATTTACAGATTGAATAAAACTTTCATATCCTTTACATTTCTTCAACAGATTCTTCATCTTGTGAATCATCAAGATTTAGTCACTCTATATAAGTTGGTTATTAAGTACTATGCAACTCATACTCCTGAAGGGTCTGGATTGTATTTTTTGGGTGATCTTCAAGTGTTGTTTGATTCTTCTACTCCCACTGGTGCAAGCTATGATATCTGGAAGAACAATCAGAGATGGAAAGTTCAGAGTTGGAAGTTCTATCCTATGCCTTATGTTCATGTGTTGGAAACTACCACTGGTCTTAGGCTTATTATGGATCTTACCAACAGATATCCTTTGAAGGTATCTCTGATGGAGAAAATGTTACAACAGAAGTTGGAGATTCCTCCTGATCCAGCTGGGAATACAAGATTGTTTGCTGAATCTTTGGTGAAGGTTTTCAAACAAAGGATTAAGACTTCCAGAGCAGCTGAAGAGTTAGTTCCTGCTGAAGCAGTATATCTGCTGAAGACATAGTTCAGCATTATTAGTTTCTGCGGATATAGTATTTCCGTATTTTATGTAATATAGTTTGGATATGCATGAGTTTATTTAGGAAGTGATAATGCATATATTTTAGAAGTTTTAGAATATACGTTTCTTGTGAAACGGTTTAGGGTTCCTTGTGTATAAAAGGAACACACATTTATGTTATGAATAACTTTTAGTGAATACTCTTATTATAATTAAAAGATCCATAGAGGATCAAGAGTTCTTAGTATCAAGCTTGTGTTTTGTTTCCGCTTTATAAATACAAGTTGCAGAGATTGTCTATTAGTGTGTTATTGATTACAGTAATATTACTAACGATTCTAGAGTGCTCAAGAAGATCAATCAAGGTCTCTAAGTTCAACAAAAGGAATTACTTGACACTTTTACTTGACATTTCGTCAATTGAAATTTCTTGATCATTTCGGATGAAATTTATCAAGTTGTCAAGTGGACGAGAGAGTTGTGGAAGGTTTATAAGTATATATATATATATATATATATATATATATATATATATATACGTATATAGTATGGGCTTATAAGACGAGAATATAGGAGGGAGATGTATGCAACGAAAGACGGGAGTTTGTTTCATCCATAGATTTTTCGACTCATTTCTCTACATCAACATGAGTGTCGTTGAACATTGAAGTTCAAGAAGGCAAATGGGGGGAAAGAAAAGGTTCGTAAACGAACAATATCTAGTTCTAGAAAGTCAACAAATGAGTTTTCTAGGTTATAAGATCCTAGATATAGCTAAGTATGTATATATATATATATATATATATATATATATATATATATATATATATATATATATATATATATATATATATATATATATATATATATGGGGGGGAAACATAGCTACATTACAATGTAGCCAATTGGCTACATTTCCTTTGAAAAAAAGGGTGGGAACAGGGGGAAAATGTGTGTCAGGGACATACCGCAGGGACTGAACTGTACATTATTAAAACTTTTTTCAAAAAAAATGTAGCCAATTGGCTACATTTGTAATGTAGCTAATATTTTTCCTATATATATATATATATATATATATATATATATATATATATATATATATATATATATATATATATATATATATATATAAAATATAAATAGATAAGTATATATATGTATAGATATAAAATCTATAGGAAACTATAAGCCAAGCAAAATCACATAAAAACTAGAGACTAAACTAAGCATGCATTTCTTGACGAGGAAATAAAAGGAAATGTGTACCTTTCGTCTTCAATGCGTTTTTCTTCAAAGTCTTCAAGGAATTGTACGAACAAGAGGTGACAACTAAAATTTCCAAGTGTGAATGGCGAATTTTCTACGTTGGTCCCCATTGTCTCATTTGACCAAAGTTATTTGATCCGAATATGTTTTGTATTTGACTTGTGTGCATATATGGTGGAAACATTCCCCACGGATTGAAGTTTCACATTTGTTGATTATTGTTAAAGTTTCGTCTATTTTGGTTTGCTCTTGGTTGATGTGTTTTAGATCTAGGGTAAGAGTTATTTTGTTTCCTAGGTGGTGAAGTTTTAGATCTTGTTTTTGGTTTAGACGATCCTACATCGGTCTTTAAGGATGGTTTATAAAACGGTTTTATTTCTTCATCACTAGCAAGAGGTATTTTCTTATCATTTATGAGTATATACTTAGGATTAGATTTTGGAGGTTTTAATTCTTTGAGTTCACTTTCAAATTTAACATTTTTAATTTCACTTGTTGAAGCTTCGGTTGAGTTAAATCCTAAACCGGTTTTATCTCCGGATACTCTTTGAATACTTATAATTTTACTAAGTGAGTTACTACTATTTTCAAATTTATCAAGTTTGCAAATTTCTTCCCTGAGTTTGTCGTTTTCACTTTTAAGCTCTTGACATGATTTACATTCTTCAAAAATTTCCTTACCTTTTTCAAGTTGTTGTATTTTAATTTTTAGTTTTAGTACTTCATTTTCTAATTGGTTGTTTATGCATTTTAGTGATTTGTTTTTAGCCATTACTTTTTGTCCTAGTTTGCATAATCTATTGTATTCACTATCTAAATCTTTTTCATCTAATGATAAATTTTCATCACTAAAGTATTCGGTTTCGGAACGTACCTCACTTGATGTCTTTCCATGAGACACTTTCGGAAGATGAGCTATCTTCGTTACTAGATTCCTTTCTAGCTTTCAAGGCGATTGAC
Organism: Artemisia argyi; assembly: GCA_030686995.1. NCBI lineage: Eukaryota > Viridiplantae > Streptophyta > Magnoliopsida > Asterales > Asteraceae > Artemisia > Artemisia argyi. The sequence goes on along the minus strand of CM060705.1, from coordinate 118,050,533 downwards.
TTGCTTTGCTCTCGTTTTCCTTCATTTCGGAGTCCTTCTTTATAATTGCTTCGTAGACTTTCAAATTTTCAATTAATTCATCAAGTTGCAACGTTGACAAATTCTTGGATTCTTCAATAGCCATCACTTTAGCTCGCCATTTTGGGTGAAGAGCCCTAGAAACTTCCTAACAAAATTCTTACTAGAAAAATTCTCATCAAGTGCTTTTAAGCTTGTGATGATAGTGTTAAATCTAGCGAAAGCATTATCAATTGATTCCTCTTCCGGAATCGTGAATTGCTCATATTGTTGAACAAGTAGATCTATTTTATTATCTTTGACTTGATTATTACCTTGGTGAGTTATTAATAAAGAGTTCCAAATTTCTTTTTCGGTTTCACACATAAAGATCCTTTCATACTCTTACATGGTAGCGCATTATAAATAACCATTTTTGCTTCATTATTTTTAGCAAGTTTTCTTTTTAAATTATCATTTTGTTTTTCAAAAGGTACGATTTCATCTTTCTTTGTTTCGGGGTTATTTTTGGATAGGTAAAAAATCACCATTAGTAATAACATGCCAAAGATCTAGATCTTTTGATTTCACATAAGTTTCGAATCGATTTTTCCAATATAAAAATCCATTACTTTCAAATAGTGGTGGTTTTTGCATAGATTTCCCTTCTAAATATTTTTCAGATTCCATAGATCGTTACAAGTTTAAAAATACAATATATTTTAAAGATCTTGCAAGACGTGGCTCTGATACCAATTGTGGAAAATTAGTAGGGGGGGTTGAATAGTTTTACGCCAGTTTTATAATTTATAAAAGCAAGTTTGTTTTAAAAAACTTCGATTCTAGTTTATGTGATCTCAATACTTGCACTATATGAACAATTATACAGTAACTAACTAACTAAGCTAATATTGTATAAGTAAATAAGTAAGTAATGAAAAGAGTTGATAAGATCAAACCACAACACAAGGATTTTTAGTGGTTCGGCTACAAGGTCACCTTCCTTGTTCCTACTCCACTCCCCGAGTCACCTACTCGAGAGTTTTCTTCACTATGTCAACAAACTCCCTTATGGCGGAGAAAACCTTACACACCAATGTACACACCACAACTTCGTCACAACTTCTACACAACTTCTTCACACCAATCTTCTTCACACCAATCTTCTTCACACCTATCTTCTTCACAACTAAACAACTTCTTCTCCCTACACAACTTCTATTTCTTCTAAACTACTTATTACAAGCACAACACAACTTCACAAATAATATACACAATATACATAACTACTCTTCAATACTTCTTGAACTTAGTTGTAGAAGGAGTATTCTTCTTTTGCACTTTGGACGAGGATGAATAAGAAGGGATTGAATCACCTGAAACAAGGATTAGTATTCTAATGATCAAAGGGTTTTGGAAGATGTTTAGAGAGCTTTAGATCTGAAATTTTTGTGCAAAAGGTGGGAAAAATTCCAGATTTAAGGTGGTATTTATAGGAGAAAAATTCTGACAGATTCTGACACAGGAGCCTGGCCGGTCCCCTTAATTCATGGCCGGTCTCCTTAATTTTAAGGGAACCGCCACTTATAATTAAGGGGGCCGCCCAGCTGTAACGGCCAGTAAATCTGTCATTTAGTGGGGAAAGTTTATTTGGTGAAAAACTAACTGATTTTGGTTAAAAATTTGAATTCATATATTTAGTATGATTAAAACATTTTTCTTTATTACCAAAAGTGTTTTTCAAAAATATATAATATGTTTATATAATTATATAAACTTTGTAATAATTAATTAAATACCCCTTTGATCATGAGATGTATTAAGCACTTGTTTATCCATACCTTTAGTGATTAAGTTGGATATAATGATATAAACTAGCTTAATACTTGTTTACGTAGTAATCTTACGTTTGATGATTTTACATTTTGTGATCGTCAAAACATAGGGATATCGAAAAATATAAATAACGTTTTTATGCATTATTTATGTCAACACTATTCCTGAGTTGAACGATCAATCCCCCGGTACTTGTCACTATACTATACTACAATGATCAGGTACACTGCCTGGTGGGGGTTGTAAGCTTCTCGAGATCCCTTTAGAGGTAAAGCCTGGTGCGATTCCCACGTATCAAGTTTTTGGCGCCGCAGCCCGGGGAATAGTTATTGTCTAGGTTAGGATTTCTTTTTGTTAGGTCTACTTGCTAGATTCCTTTCTAGCAAGATTTTATTTTTATTTTTAGGTTTTCTTTAGTCTATCTTATTTCTTCGTGTCTTTGTTCGTAAGTTTTACCATCCGACATCATAGAAGGTGGTAACATCTTTGAACCCATTAACCCACCACAACAAAACCACCCACAAACCCCACCACTAGCAATCCAACCTCTTAGGCCCTGAACCCTAGGAGAGTATTCCCGTCCTAGCCACCAAGGCTATTGATGTGCGTTTTACTAGTACAAGTTTTAAAATTTATAATCACGAATTATCCGATTATTATCTAGCACATACGAGCAAGTATACTCGTCCGGTGTAATAAAGGTGGGTAAGTCGAGATCGTCCCAAGGGATTTGGTGGTTTTAGTAATAAGAAAAACGTTTGTTAAATAAGGGTTGTCAATCCAAATTTATGTAAAATCTTAATTTAAAAGAAACTCAATAAAAACTAAACATATACTTGTGTATAATTCCTTGATTGGTAATTAGGAGTATCGTAACAATTTGAATACGAAGTTTGGTGTAAAACTTGTTATGATGCGCAACTAAAAATGAGTAGTTATACAATCTATGATGTAGGTCATGTTTTCACTACTACTGAGAATTCTATCACCCAAATGACTCCTTTCCGACATATCAAATTAGTATGACAATCCTATAAACACATGGTTGTTTAGAAAATCAATTCTTTTCTTATGAATTCCTACGAATCCTTTCGGTCCTTTTTCGTGATGAAATCGTCTCAAATCTATTTTAATAAGTAAATATGATGGTTTTCAAGCATCCTATTCCATACTAATTTGGTGCATTAATATTTTGGAATAAAAACAAGTTGAAATTCCTTTCGGACCTATTTTTCAAGAAATTGTTTTTACCGACAAATTAAGCAAGAAAAGATGTTATTTCAACAAACTCATAAAATAGATATGTTTTCATGCATCACCTTTTTCATAAAATAATACTCCATTAACCAATCACGTCATATACACAAGTATATCACAAATTACTCCATAGTAATCATATTAAAACACAAGTAAATAAGAAAACTTTCATAAAACTTAAAGTAACAATTGTTCATTATAAGTATCAAGGTGTACCTAGTCTTGAGAATTACAATGAATAAACTTGTGGAACTATAGCAACCACACTCCTCCAATTGCTCACTAACGTAAGTAAACAACTCCACACTAGAACCAATGCTTGAGACTCTAACTCAACACGTTCTGGACGTTTTTACAACACTTAGTAAACTTTCAGGCAATATAAGATAAACTAACAAGATTTGGTGTAATACTAAGTTAGATAATGGTGGTACAAGTAACTCTAGACCCTAAGTGCTCATTATATAGCTTAATGACACTTATCCTTCAAGTAAAAACGTCCATCCTCAGTTAATAAGCAGAAATGATCAGCCACACATGATTATGGGGAGTAAATTCGCCAATAAATGCAAAACTTGTAACTTCAGTTAACCCCATCCGATCGGTTTCTCACCATCCAATTGGATGGTCAATCTTTGGCACGTTTCCAGCCGATCCGGTTGCGGGTTGCAACCGATCGGTTAGAATTTGTCTGAACCGTATTTCTATGTCTTTTCTTCGTCGTTTTACGTTGCATGCATTATTTTTCTTCGTGGCATGACTTTGTCTATCAGAACTTTATATTTCCTTGATAATTTCGTGTAGACAACCTTTCTTTACCAAATCTTTTTGTCCATGCGACGTTTCTTTCTTCCTTGATCCTCTTGAAACTCTCCAAAAATGCATGTCCAGTTCATTTCTTCATCTTTTAATCATTTTTACCTGCTTTTGGCTATATTTGCATGTATAAACACTTTTTCACGATTAAGTAACAAATATATACAAATATGACCAATTTCCACTCATAAAACAAACAATAACGCGACTAAAAACATGTTAATTTTGAGCGTTATCAAATCCCCCACACTTGAGCTTTGCTCGACCTCGAGCAAGTCTTAATTAAAAGAAAATTGAATTCAATGGCAATATTGCAAATATCTTATTTGAACTCAATCAAGTAAATAAAGAGCTTGATAACAATTGTAAGCACCTCACGAAGATAATTTGAAATTCACTCATCACTCAATATGTGTAACGATTAATAGATCACTCATTGCACAGTCATGATTTATGTTTCTTACCTTAGGCTTGTACAAGTATCAAAACAATAGAATAATTCATCAAAGAGGTCTTTTATTCGGGTTGTAATGTTTAGGCTAAGGGTTTTATAAACTTTCATGCAAAGTAATTACACTAAGTTAAAAAGGTAAGGATAAGGCATGGGAATATTTATGAAATTGGTTTTAAAGAAAAATAAAATCAAAGTCTAAGTCCCATAGTTGCTAATCTCAAATACTCCACAAACCCAAAAAAATAAAAAAAAAATAAAAAAAAAATTTTAAAAAAAATGACTATAGTTACAATCTTTCTCCTCTTCGAACTTTCACATGTTGATACATCGATTCACCATAAAAATATTCTTCAAACTTAGCACATCGGCTAACAACAAATCTCATGACTTTCTTTATTCATAATAATATAGCACATTGGCTATATTTGTCACCTTAGAGTTGCGATGACTTTTTTTTTTTTTTTTTTTACATCACATCTCCCCCACACTTCGCATAAGCATACACCACAAAAAATACAAAACACGAAGTTGCACACCTTCATCTTTGTTGGAATGGCACACACATGAATTGTGAAGTGTGGCTAACTAATAATCATCAAAAACTATCCAACATACCAAACAACTAGCAATCCACCATTTAGACTTTGACAAGGGTAAGGCTAAGGTTTAAAGTGTAAAATATTTTTGTATTTTTCTGGATTTAATCAAAATGAAAAGGATGGCTCAAAGGGTGAAACTAGGGGTATCTAGCGCTAAAAATGAACGCTAACAAATGGGTTCCAAATACGAGGGTAACTAACCAATATGGTTAGCAAAAATTATTTTGTAAACGGATGGCTATTTGGTTTTATTCCTAAGTTTGCCTCTTATCATATGAATATATCCTTGTCATTCGAAAATGATTTTAACCGTAATGCATAACAAGTACAAGTTCTAGAATTAACACAACCACCGGCACACTCATCATGAAATATGTAAATAGTATAAGAAATACTATTCTCATAAAAAAAACTAATCCTCACAATTTAAAGAAATAAGTGTATAAAATTGTGCTAGCAAATGTTATCAATTCCGAGACAAATTGCTCTTTAAAACTTGAATTTATTCTCAAAAAATATCATTATTATTTACCATGAAATCAACCTTATTTTAACTAAAATATGAAGGGCGAACTACTACTAGTTACTAAAGTTCACGACTCTAAAAACGAAAATTTTAAAAATTAAAACATTAAAACAAATTAAAAATTATGCAATTTTTCTATTTTCTTCCTTCCCCTACACTTAAGTTTTGCATTGTCCTCAATGTAATAAAAAAAATAACTTCAAAGTGAAGAAAAATGGAAAAATTTTAAAAATACTGGAGTTAAATACGCAACATGCATATTTAATTATAATAAGCAAATGAGTTTACCGACTCCAAACGTTGATCAACTATATGTTTTCGTAATAAAACTCCTGCAAGAAAACTGCAAAATATACGAAACAACCAAACAAACACAAACACAAACAAAAACATATCTAAACCAAATAAATAGAAAATTAAGTTACGTTATAAATCCTACGAGAAATAGTTAAAGATAATAGAAATAGAAATTGTTCGACACATAATTGTTTTTAAAAACCAACCATAATCCATGTGATCAAACGTCACCATCAATAACTCACATCGGAACGAATGAACTCGTCCTCGCTTTCCTCTTCATCCTCATCAACATCTTCTTCATCTTCCTCGTCCACCACTCGTCTCTTCTTCTTTCCAACTCTTGACGACGAACCTCCAACATCATAACTCGATCCTCCAGGATTAAAACTTGGTCCACCCACATTAACACCTGAACTACCATACTCGGGAAGTCTACCGTATGGAGGATATGGCTCGGGAAATGGTGAATAACCAGGATATGGGTAGGGGTATGGTCCAGGATATGGAGAATATGGTAAAGGGTATGGTTGAACATTTGGTGGGTTGTAGGGAGGTACCTCATAATTGGCATCTTGTGCCAAATGTTGGATCATAGGCATGGAATAATCATAGTTGTAATTATTCCTCATTTGCATTGAATCTCTCCAAACTTCCCTACACTCAATAGCATTTAACTCACGGTTCCAATCACCCCATCCTGAATCAAAACCACTTTGGGTGTTACCCGGAAAACTCCCCATTTGAGGTTGTGATGGCGCTCCCGCATAAGCTCCGGATTGTGCCCCCACACTTGGTTCGATCCAAGGTCCCAAAGTCTTGTTAATCCTATCCAATGCTTTTCCAAAACTAAAAGCATCCCATATCTCACTCTCTAATCTCACTCTACACTTCCTCAACTCATCATCATTAAAATACCCAAGATTTTTAGCCAACGTGGTCACATAATGACCTCCACAAACATCACTTTGTTTTTTAATCCCCGGTGCTCTTTTAGAAAGATACTCGGCAATAATCCTTGCCACATTCCCATTCTTGTCTTCCTCCAACAACTTCATGACCCATAGGTCCGGTTGATTACATTTGTCTTGTCCTCCACTCCTATGTATCAATCCCCAAGAAATCAACTTTTGTAAAACCTTCAACAACAGATTCCTAATCCTAGAAGAATTTCTCCTAAGACAAGTTGGATCACCAATTCTATTCCAATATTCATCAATACCCGTGTATTGATCATTAGCTCTAGCTAAACTCATAAAATGTGGTCCAAACAACCTATGTCTAACCTCACTCTCCTCATACAAACCAATTGCAAATGCAAATTTTGGCAAAGATAAAGCATGTTCGCAACCACACAATCTAAACCAAACTCAAACATCCCTAAGAACATCATTTACCTTTCTATCAAAGTAGAACGTAGAAAAGAACTCCAAACACCATTCCTTGTAAACATCCTCACGAATACTAAAAGCTCTTTCCCAAGAATAATCTTCAAACCTATCTCCATCTCCAGGATACACATAAATCATAGTCATCATGCTCCTCAATTGATCCTCACATTCATACTCCGCAAGCAATTCCCAATCAATCAACCTAGGCTTAGCAATCTTCCTCTCTTGAAGTTTTGAAAGACGTTCCCTATACGCATTCTTCTCATCTTTGTTTTGCACATGAGAAAACTTGACATTATCATTAGACTCCGGTTTCAAACTGAAAGTGATCCTCTTCCTCTCGTTCCTTTTCAAATATTTGTTAACAATCGGATTTCGTCCCAATCTTGCAACATTTCCCTGAAAGAATTCTCAAATTATGTTAGTATATAAGTATAAGAACTAATACCAATCAATTTAGAAACTAGAAAACACATTTCCAAAAATGTCAAAAAAATTTCCGAGGCGTCTATCCGATCGGTTTGAGGTCCAACCGATCGGATGCAACTTTGGCACATCCCAAACCGATCGGCTGCAACTCGCAACCGATTCGGTTGGAGTTTCTGCATACTACATTCATCCTCAATCCATCCTAAACGTTTCCCAATCAATCCGAACTTCTTTCTAACTTGTGATCTTCCATTCTTGAGTACTTCTAACATTCAAACTCTCCTATCAATGATTCTTAACATTTCCAATCATCAACCTAATGATTCTATAAAAACCAAGAACATCATCTACGAAAATCTTCCAATTAGTGCTCTAATCAACAATGCAATAACCTAACATCACTAATTATCAATCATGTAACTTCTGGGATTCATCAATTGCAAATAAACTAGCTCTAAAGATTATACCCAATTCACTCCGAAAATTCAATCAATGAATTCTTACTCAAAACTTAACCAATTGATCTAATTCTTTTTTCAATACCTTCTCCTATTATCTAATCACTTATCCCCAAAATATTACATCTCAATTCACACTAATTCAAAAATACCCAATTCGTGACCTAATTTCAATCATCCGAATTAAAACTTAATTGAACAAAATTAATGATATAAGTTACTTGACTTGATGCCATTGATGATTAATTATCACTCCTGCAACCTTCTAACAACTTCTTATGGTCGAATTTTTAACCCCAATTTTTGGTGGATTGTGTGTATTTATTTTTCTTAAGTTTTTCAAAATTTTGGTTTATATATTTAACTCCATCCGATCAGTTGTGAATCCATCCGTTCGGTTTAGTATGAAATTGATTTTTCAAAGTTTTTTTTTCTCCACTACTAAACTTGACACAAGTGCTAGTAGTTCTTTATTTTCTAAAACTTATTATCTTGTATGTATTCCAAACACACTTTGTCTACCAAAAATTTTGGTCATCTACTTCTACTTCTAAACTTAAAACTAAAACATAGCTTAACCTCTAAAAACTAAAAACTTAAACTAAATAAATAAGATAAATAGATAAATATGGATAGATAAATAAATAGATAGTCTCATTCAAACATGAAATGCATAAAACCTAAAAACATAAAATAAAAATGCATGAAAAATAAAAATACGAAGCAAACAAACTAGCACAAGATGTGCTTTAGTCTTACCTATCCTATTAGTTCTGAATAGCTCTGAAGCAGGAAAGATTCTTTGCTTTTCTACACTACATTCTGGATGGAAAGGAGATTGGGGCTGGACCGGCCTGAACCTTTGGGTAGGCTCTGCAGGATCAACAACAATAGTTGCACGGAGTACGGTAGAATTCCTCGGTACGTCGGGAAGTCCCTCCGAGGACTCATTCTTCTTCATCCATAGAAATATTCATTCCTAAGAATGTCTTCTCTACGATACTTGTTTGCCAACTTCCTAGTAGTCTTTTGAGTTTTAAAAGTTCGTGCAAAGTTCCTTCCGCTAGGACATGTGATATCAAATTTGCAATGCCAATCACCATCTCCTTCTTCTCTTTTGTAAATGCTACGACCTTCGGAACCCCATTCCAAATTCTTCAATTGAATTGGTAAAGATCCAAGAAAATCTGTCAACTTGTTAAACACAAAAATATTTTTAAATGGATTAAAGAAAGCCTCCATTGCTAGAGCTCTTTCCATTTCATCTTATATATCAAAGAAACTAGGTGTGCATGGACCAAACTTAGGCCTACCATCTTCATCCCTTCCTACTTCAAAGCAACCAAGGTAATCCTCCTCTTGGTCCTCATCAATATCATCTCCATTACTACCCCCTCTAGGCTTTGGATAGTAAGTATTCTTAAGAACTCTATCATCAATTGTCATGGTACCTCTTCCCATATCTATTATAGCTCCACAAGTTCTTAAAAATGGTCTACCTAACAACAAAGGTAGTTCCTTATCAACCGCAACATCCAATACAAGAAAATCCGCCAAGAATGCTTGATAACGAATTTGAACTCTCACATTTCTTACTTCTCCCATTGCTTTTGCCTTAGAATTATCCGCCATAGTGAGTTTAGAATTGTTAGGTGTAGGGTCTCTTAATCCTAACTTATGATACAATGGATAAGGCATAATACTTACACTAGAACCCGTATCGGCTAATGCATATAAAGGAGTTGTCCCATTAATTTTAACCGGTAAAACAAAATTTCCGGGATCATTCATTTTCTTTGGGAGCCCATTCTCAATTATCCTTCTCTCCTCTACTTCATCAAAACTATTATCCTCCAATATAGACTTTGTCAACATAACTCCATCTAATTTCTTCCTATACTCCATATAATTCCTCAATACCTCAATGACCGGTTTGTTTTCCATCAATTCACTAATTTTTGCTTCAAGATTTTCCAAGATAGCTTGTTTTTGCTCTTTGGTTAAAGGTTTGGTACTTTTTCGTGAATTTGGTGGTGTTTTGGATGATGATGATGATGATGATGATTTGTTTTCTTTTTGGTTGGAGGGTTGGGTTAATTTGTTCAATGGTGTTTTGTTTCGGTTAGCTTTCCCCATCTTACAAACTTCATCCCTTCCTTCCTTCATCAATTCCATTCCTTCACAAACATCAACAAGCATATCATTCACACTCTTCCCTTCTTCCAAATCACTTATGTTAATTCTTAACTCCCCAAGTGCAAAATCCAAAGTACACTTGGTATTCACTAAAAAATCTCTACCAAAAATCACTTCCGGTTCATCTTCATTAGTATACTCCAAAACAACAAAATCAACTTTAAAGACGTGACCATGAATATTCACTCTAACTCCTTTCACTTCCTTCTTACCATAACTTCCATAATCAAGCCTAACAAAACCAAGTTTGTCAAGCATATCTTCCGAAATGTAATTGTCTCCATATTCCATATTCAATTCCGCATCCCACGCCTTCCACCGCACAAGGTGTAGAATACCTCATGTGTGGAGCATCATATTTCTTAGGTGGTGCTCTAGTGAAAACAACAACTTTTCTCTCCTTCTCCTTCTTTGGGTAACACATTTCATGTGGTAAATAAGAAACATTGTCACCAACAACCTCTTCTCCTTCTAAATCCAACTTAGCTTTTTCTAACATGCTCTCCAACTTTTCCAAAGAATCACCAAAATCTTTGAACATATCTTCCAAATCTTTCAAATACGCAGAAATCTGACTCAAACTCTCCATTTCACCTTAAGCACTTACTAACTATAACATAACCATAAAAAAAAATCCAAATCATTAGCATGAGGGTTAGTTATAATCAAATAACTCTTAATATGAAATAAAAACAAGTAAATTAACTAAATAAAACACTAAGAATTGTAAATAAACTAAAGATTAAAAATGTCTAAAAATTTTACCGAGACGCCCAACCGATCGGTTTGAAACCCATCCGATTCGGTTGGCACAAATGACCTCCTCCAACCGATCAGTTGGAACCCGCAACCGGATCGGTTGGAGTTTTCTGCACTTAAAAAGATTTTTTTTTTTTTTTAAACTAATATTTAATAAAACATTAATTATGAAATTAAAAACAATGAAAGCATCAACTAAGGTGTCTTTAAAACTACTAAATCATTAATTAAAATTAAAACTACTAAAAACATTAAAATGACTTATAATTGCAACTTAAAACTATTAAAAACTAACATTAATTATATAATTATTAAAACTAATTAACTAAAAACAGAAAAATAAAAATTAATTACTAAAAACAGAATCTTATAAAATTTTACCGAGACCACCAACCGATCGGATGGACATCCATCCGATTCGGTTGGTCAAAACCAACATTTTTTTTTTACTTTTTACTCTAAAAACTTTAAAATTTCACAAATTACAAACAATTTTATTACTAAAAACTAAGAAAATTAATCAAATCCTCGGCAGCGGCGCCAAAAACTTGATGTGTGTTTTATTAGTACAAGTTTTAAAATTTATAAACACGAATTATCCGATTATTATCTAGCACATACGAGCAAGTATACTCGTCCGGTGTAATAAAGGTGGGTAAGTCGAGATCGTCCCAAGGGATTTGGTGGTTTTAGTAATAAGAAAAATGTTTGTTAAATAAGGGTTATCAATCCAAATTTATGTAAAATCTTAATTTAAAAGAAACTCAATAAAAACTAAACATATACTTGTGTAAAATTCATTGATTGCTAATTAGGAGTATCGTAACAATTTGAGTACGAAGTTTGGTGTAAAACTTGTTATGATGCGCAACTAAAAATGAGTAGTTATACAATCTATGATGTATGTCACGTTTTCACTACTACTAAGAATTCTATCACCTAAATGACTCCTTTCAGACATATCAAATTAGTATGACAATCCTATACACACAGGGTTGTTTAGAAAATCAATTCTTTTCTTATGAATTCCTACGAATCCTTTCAGTCCTTTTTCGTGATGAAATCATCTCAAATCTATTTTAATAAGTAAATAAGATGGTTGTCAAGCATCCTATTCCATACTAATTTGGTGCATTAATATTTTAAAAACAAGTTGAAATTCCTTTCGGACCTATTTTTCAAGAAATTGTTTTTACCGACAAATTAAGCAAGAAAAAATGTTATTTCAACAAACTCATAAAATAGATATGTTTTCATGCATCACCTTTTTCATAAAATAATACTCCATTAACCAATCACATCATATACACAAGTATATCACAAATTACTCCATAGTAATCATATTAAAACACAAGTAAATAAGAAAACTTTCATAAAACTTAAAGTAACAATTGTTCATTATAAGTATCAAGGTGTACCTAGTCTTGAGAATTACAATGAATAAACTTGTGGAACTATAGCAACCACACTCCTTCAATTGCTCGCTAACGTAAGTAAACAACTCCACACTCGAACCAATGCTTGAGACTCTAACTCAACACGTTCTGGACGTTTTTACAACACTTAGTAAACTTTCAGGCAATATAAGATAAACTAACAAGATTTTGTGTAATACTAAGTTAGATAATGGTGGTATAAGTAACTCTAGACCCTAAGTGCTCATTATATAGCTTAATGACACTTATCCTTCAAGTAAAAACGTCCATACTCAGTTAATAAGCAGAAATGATCAGCCACACATGATTATGGGGAGTAAATTCGCCAATAAATGCAAAACTTGTAACTTCAGTTAACCCCATCCGATCGGTTTCTCACCATCCGATCGGATGGTCAATCTTTGGCACGTTTCCAGCCGATCCGGTTGCGGGTTGCAACCGATCGGTTAGAATTTGTCTGAATCGTATTTCTATGTCTTTTCTTCGTCGTTTTACGTTGCATGCATTATTTTTTTTCGTGGCATGAGTTTGTCTATTAGAACTTTATATTTCCTTGATAATTTCGTGTAGACAACCTTTCTTTATTAAATCCTTTTGTCCATGCGACGTTTCTTTCTTCCTTGATCCTCTTGAAACTCTCCAAAAATGCATGTCCACTTCATTTCTTCATCTTTAAATCATTTTTACCTGCTTTTGGCTTTATTTGCATGTATAAACACTTTTCCACGATTAAGTAACAAATATATACAAATATGACCAATTTGCACTCATAAAACAAACAATAATGCGACTAAAAACATGTTAATTTTGAGCGTGATCAGCTATCGAAACACCATTGAGCTCACCCAAGGAGCCAATGTGTCCCACTTGCGATCCGACACCATCCGGTTGGTGCAAAGCGGATGTGCATTCCATGGACTTCGTTCTGAAGATCCTAACCAACATCTTAAGGATTTCCTTAAAATCGTAGATTCTATAGACCTTGATGTTACAACTAGAGAGTCGACCCGATTACACCTATTCCAATTCTCACTACGTGATCAAGCTAGTCAATGGCTTGAACGTACCCGCGGGATCCATCACCTCATGGGATGATCTCACCACTCGTTTTCTTGCTCAATTTTACCCACCGGGAAGAACTACCAAGCTTAGTGACTGCTCCTAAACTAACCAGTCAACCGGGTGCGGTCAATAGGTCAACCCAGGAGAAAGTGCAAGATAACCGGTGAAGAATAGGGTTTCCCCGGGTCGTTATGTCCCAGCGAGGCGTGCAAAGGTATTTTAAACGGATTTGTGATCGAGTGATGTGAATAGTTAATTGAATATAAAAAGTAAATTTTGGATTTTTAATACTAGAATAATAAAACATAAACTAAAAACAATTTAATAAGCAAATTAAAGAAGAAAGCTAAACACAAGTAAGCAATTACGCAAATCTAATATTAAAAGCAACTATCAACTATTAAAAAGTAGACTACATTTAATAACGATAAAATTAAAGCTAAGAATACAATATAAAAAGATATGCTGGCCAAGTGTGGTGAAAAGATCATCAAGTGTGAATTATCGATGTTAAGACTTTTTTTAATTAATACCCGTCAAAATTAAACTATTTTCTCACAACGTTGGTTTATATTGAAAACAATTAATTTTTCTTGGTAACATTTATTAAATCTAGATAGTTAATTATTCTAACAGTTGTTGCCCATTACAATACCAAACTACAAAGATCTAAGAATAATCCAGAAATTATTAATCAATAACCTCTAATATTTCACACTTAATTCACAAATCACGATCACTTAACAAGCATATATAAGTCTACCCGATACTAGTGACTACTAAGCTAACAATAATAATTAAACTAACAATAATAAGCATATTTCTAAACTAACTTATATAAACTAATCGCGCATAATTAAAACTACACTACAAGTAATAAATGAAGCAACAATAATAACTACGAAGCTAAACATGACAATAATTATAAACATACTAAAAATAAAAAGATAAAAGGGTTAGAGATAACCGTATGAGACGAAAAATATAAAGATGACCAAATGAGACCCATTCCATCACAAGCTTCAAAACATCATCCATAAGCTCCGTCATTAACCCAAAATGTAACTAAATTTATCCATATTTGGTATCATTGATCAATACTAACCTTTAGATAAAATAGATGTTTTAAAAACAAAATAAAAGGACTTAGCAAAAAATTGATAATAAAGAAAGGAAGTGATTAAATAGAAATTTTGAAACTGACGCTAGACTAAAAAGATTTAAGCTCAAAAGAAATTTAGACTATGCCTATTAATTCAACACTAAATTGTGTTAAACATTAGAAATAAGACAAATCTATACAAAATCGTGATGGCTAATAAGAGTAGTTAAAGCACTGCAACAAATATTAAAGCTATTTAATGATTGATTGACTAAATTTATTTAAGCAAAGCATGACTAGTGACCATAAAACAAAGTAAAAGTAAACATTAAAAGACAAAATCATGTAAACAAATCAAAGTTCAAACCAACTATAACTAATTTATACTAATCTAAAAAACTAAAACCTCAAAAAAATACGAACATAAGAAAGAAAGAAAATATGAGGCCTCCTTAACTTGATTAACAAATCTCTAACATAGTTTAGCTACTACACACTAGATCAAAAAAGAAAAATGAACTGAGAAAGCAAAAAAAAATATCTCCTTCGCCTCTGTGTTGATGTTTCCCTTATAATATGTTGCCATAGTTTTCTTTTTGCCCAGGACAAAAATATGTGAAGGAAAAATTGGCCACGTTGCCATATTTGTTTAATTTAAAAGAGTGAGATCACATGCTACTAACAAAATGAAAATATTATGGATGAGTGGAGGCTGCTTCTTTTTTTTTTTTTCTTTTTCTTTTGTTACTTCATTCACTAGCGTCTAAAAGAAATTGCAAATTTCCTTATTGTTTGTTGATGAAACTTGGGCTAATTCACTTGTTGGGTCTCGTTGGGAGTTGTTAGTTGCAACATATAAATGGCTTGGCTGGGCTTAATCTTCGGGCTTCAATAATCTTCTATAAATGCTCAAACATTGTCGAGTCGATCCGAAAATTGTCCGTTTTTGCTCTGTTTTCAATCACTTTGTACCTATAAGACATAAAACATAATCCAAGAATATTTGCAATATAGTTTGATAAATTTGTGTGTTTTCAGTCGTTTTTATAGTCGAAATGGGTACAAAAATGATGAGTATTTACACACTCATCAATCCTCCACACTAAACTATTGCTAGTCCCTAGCAATAAACTGTTATGAAAACTTAATGGATTTTAAACTCTTTACCAAAAGTCATTACTTCTGGAGTAGCCAAATGTATCAGTTCAAGTAAGAACTATGGTCCACTTGATAACCATGTGATTTTGAGCAAACCACCAGCTGTCAACGGATTTGATTTGTCTTTACCAAAAGCCGTTTGCTTCTGGACTAGCCAACTCATGATGGAATAGTTAACATCTTGGTGAGTTGATTACCAATTATGGTTTTTCCACTGCCTTTACCACAAGCCATAATCTTGCGGGCTAGCCCACTCGTTCACTTTTTAGGATATGGCGAGTTGAGGTACCATACAATTTAGGGCAAATTGCAAGCCGTAAAAGGATTTGATGTATCTTTACCAAGATTCGTTTGCTCCTGGATTAGCCAATCCTTTTGTCGTTTAGACATGGGGGACTGATAACCACAAAAATTTGAAACTCAAGTGAAATATTTTTAAAATTTTTAAAATTTTGGCCAAAACGGGGGTACTAGATAGTAAAATGTGATAAAATTCGCTAGAATACCCCCCCCCCCCCCCCACACTTAGAATGAATATTGTCCTCAATATTCAAAGTCCCGGCTATTATGCCGACTCTTTGAACTTAAAAGGGCAACATTACAAGCTAAATGTGGAAACACCAATTTGTATTTTCACTTTATAAGTAACCACAGTAGGGGTAACTCCCCCACACTTAGGGTGAAAACCCTATAAGCATGCTACTGTTTTTGTTTACCGAGTCGCTAGCTTGACTCGACCCCGAATTCATTTGTCCTTGGGGAAGCAAGATGTGGAAGAGACAATCTCCATCGGACTTTCATTCAAGATGTTTGGACAAACATTTGAAGCACGTGAAAGTTCCACACCGATGAGATAAGTACCCGGCTTAAAATAGTATAAACTATAAGCGGTGATGTCGGGGTCAAAGATAATGTCTTCATTCCCGAAGGAGTGAAGAACAGGAGAAGTCACCCGGTAGGTGAAGAAGGGAAGAAAGATCTTGATGACAATCAAGATAGACTCATCATCATCAGAAAGAGAATTCATAATTGGTATATCATGAATCTCATCATTTAAGCTCGTATGATCTAGACATATGGGTGGGAGGGTTGGGATTTTGATATCAATCAAATTCTCAAGGTTGAGAATATTTCCCTCCTGGTCACAAAGATCATTTTGTCTAGATCAAAGTAGAAGTTATCATACTCCGGTGGAGATATGATATGAGTGAGTTCACCGGAGAACTCCTCAAAGGTGAATGAATCATATTCGGGGAGAGAAATTTGAGAATGAGCAGTGGTACTGCCACTAATCTTCTCTCCCATATGATCAAAAGTAAAGGCTTCAAACTCCGGAATAGGATCATCACAGAAAATGTCACTATCCTTAATGGGGATAGGAGATGAAATAGGTTTCTCTTTGAAAGCCTCGATTTTAGAAATGAGGAGATTGACATTCAATAATGTTGCACGAAGTGCTTCATCTTTGATTTCAGTGTCAATCTCATCATTCTCTTCTTTTAAGCTAACTAGCTCAGAAGGTAATTCTTCCATAAAAACGATGCCTCCACAAGATAACGAATCGTCATCAGTAGAATCAGAGAACATCTCAACATGATTAGTCGGGAAGACAAGAGGAGGAGGGATATCACACATATGATTAAGAATTCCCTGTGACTCTCTTGGGATTGGGACAAGGTTCTCAACACTAGACTTTATGAATTCATCCGATTCCTTATTAGGAACAGTGTCAAGATGCTCGTCCCCCATGATCAGAGAGTGAGTGGGAACCTCGGATGTGATAACAGTAGGTTGAGATGGAATCTCAACTGATGGTATTTCGTCTGATGAACCTGATGAATCTTTATAAAATTGAAGAATATCAAGTGTATCTTCATCATCACTGTCATCTGGAATGAAACGGAATCGAGAGCTAGATCTGGCTGCTTTTTCTTTTTCAATTGATTCCCTAATAGATCTTTCATAGGCATCTTGGGAATTTATTTTAGCTGCCTGTTCTTCAGCTAACAACTCTTCCATCGATTTTTGGTTTGGATTATCGGGGGTATGTACGATTCCTTTCAAATCTTTCACTAAATCCAAAAGATCAAGGAGAAGACTTTGAGGAATTGGCTGAGGTGGAGGTTCGTCATAATATGATGTGTCAAAATTGTTACAAGGAAATGGATTCCTTGTTTGACAATCGGTGCTGAAGTGCGGACCTCCACAGTAATCACAACAGAACTGATGTGGCTGTGAGTTGTATGTGCTAGAGTCATAATCGTTATCAGGAAACTGCTCATAGACAAGCGTGTTTCCCGATTGACAATCAGAACTGTAGTGTGAACCACCACAGTACTCACAACAGTAAAACTGCTGAGTCTCATGGTGTGGTAGCTGATGGAATAAATCAGTTGTGTCATGGTAGGAATATGGATCTTGGTTATAGACAGACCCGTTTCCTGACTCTACCATGCCACAATCGGGGCAATTACCACCATTATAAGAACTACCACACCACTGACAAATCAGAAGGTGTGGATGAGACATAGAAAGAATCAAAAGGTTTGGGAGGGTAAGGAATGAAGAATCAAAAGGGTAGGAGGGTAAAGATTAATATTTTTGGATTTTTGGATAGACATTTTGTACAAATAAGAAAGAAAATGTTTTTGGGTTTTTGTGTTCGTTGAAAACTGATTTTAAAATGTTTTCGGGAACAGTTTTGTTTTTATATGAAAATAAGAAGATAATATGAACAAGGATGGGTAAATATACAATGAGTGTATATCCAGATTCATTAATACGCAAAACCGTTTAGAATAACGCGCACAACCTCCCCGGCAGCGGCACCCAAATTTTGACTGCTCCTAAACTAACCAATCAACCGGGTGCGGTCAATAGGTCAACCAAGGAGAAAGTGCAAGATAACCGGTGAAGAATAGGGTTTCCCCGGGTCGTTATGTCCCAGCGAGGCGTGCAAAGGTATTTTAAACGGATTTGTGATCGAGTGATGTAAATAGTTAATTGAATAGAAAAAGTAAATTTTGGATTTTTAAGACTAGAATAATAAAACATAAACTAAAAACAATTTAATAAGCAAATTAAAGAAGAAAGCTAAACACAAGTAAGCAATTACGCAAATCTAATATTAAAAGCAACTATCAACTATTAAAAAGTAGACTACATTTAATAACGATAAAATTAAAGCTAAGAATACGATATAAAAAGATATGCTGGCCAAGTGTGGTGAAAAGATCATCAAGTGTGAATTATCGATGTTAAGACTTTTTTTAATTAATACCCGTCAAAATTAAACTATTTTCTCACAACGTTGGTTTATATTGAAAACAATTAATTTTTCTTGGTAACATTTATTAAATCTAGATAGTCAATTATTCTAACGGTTGTTGCCCATTACAATGCCCAACTACAAAGATCTAAGAATAATCCATAAATTATTAATCAATAACCTCTAATATTTCACACTTAATTCACAAATCACGATCACTTAACAAGCATATATAAGTCTACTCGCTACTAATGACTACTAAGCTAACAATAATAATTAAACTAACAATAATAAGCATATTTCTAAACTAACTTATATAAACTAATCGCGCATAATTAAAACTACACTACAAGTAATAAATGAAGCAACAATAATAACTACTAAGCTAAACATGACAATAATTATAAACATACTAAAAATAAAAAGATAAAAGGGTTAGAGATAACCGTATGAGACGAAAAATATAAAGATGACCAAATGAGACCCATTCCATCACAAGCTTCAAAACATCATCCATAAGCTCCGTCATTAACCCAAAATGTAACTAAATTTATCCATATTTGGTATCACTGATCAATACTAACCTTTAGATAAAATAGATGTTTTAAAAACAAAATAAAAGGACTTAGCAAAAAATTGATAATAAAGAAAGGAAGTGATTAAATAGAAATTTTGAAACTGACGCTAGACTAAAAAGATTTAAGCTCAAAAGAAATTTAGACTATGCCTATTAATTCAACACTAAATTGTCTTAAACATTAGAAATAAGACAAATCTATACAAAATCGTGATGGCTAATAAGAGTAGTTAAAGCACTGCAACAAATATTAAAGCTATTTAATGATTGATTGACTAAATTTATTTAAGCAAAGCATGACTAGTGACCATAAAACAAAGTAAAAGTAAACATTAAAAGACAAAATCATGTAAACAAATCAAAGTTCAAACCAACTATAACTAATTTATACTAATCTAAAACACTAAAACCTCAAAAAAATACGAACATAAGAAAGAAAGAAAATATGAGGCCTCCTTGACTTGATTAACAAATCTCTAACATAGTTTAGCTACTACACACTAGATCAAAAAAGAAAAATAAACTGAGAAAGAAAAAATAAATATCTCCTTCGCCTCTGTGTTGATGTTTCCCTTTTAATATGTTGCCATAGTTTTCTTTTTGCCCAAGACAAAACTATGTGAAGGAAAAATTGGCCACGTTGCCATATTTGTTTAATTTAAAAGAGTGAGATCACATGCTACTAACAAAATGAAAATATTATGGATGAGTGGAGGCTGCTTCTTTTTTTTTCTTTTTCTTTTGTTTCTTCATTCACTGGCGTCTAAAAGAAATTGCAAATTTCCTTATTGTTTGTTGATGAAACCTGGGCTAATTCACTTGTTGGGCCTCGTTGGGAGTTGTTAGTTGCAACATATAAATGGCTTGGCTGGGCTTAATCTTCGGGCTTCAATAATCTTCTATAAATGCTCAAACATTGTTGAGTCGATCCGAAAATTGTCCGTTTTTGCTCTGTTTTCAATCACTTTGTACCTATAAGACATAAAACACAATCCAAGAATATTTGCAATATATTTTGATAAATTTGTGTGTTTTCAGTCATTTTTATAGTCGAAATGGGTACAAAAATGATGAGTAGTTACACACTCATCACTTAGAAATGATATCTTGATGTTCCAACAACGTCAAGGTGAAACTCTATATGAAGCATGGACTCGTTTCAAGGACTTACTCCAAAAAGTCCCTCATCATGGCATAGATCTTTGGCTCTAAGTCCAAATCTTCTATGACCATATCGATCTCTCCACAAGGCGAACCATTGACCAATCGGCCAGTGGTAAGCTACGTGATCTAAGTACGAAAGAATCATGGGAACTCATAGAAGATCTTGCTCTCTATGACAACGAAAGTTGGAATGATCCTCGTGATTTGAACCAAACGGTCAAGGCAATATCTTTGCCTTTGAACAATTCTAGCACTCCCGACCGTAGGATCATGGAACTTGAGGACCAAGTCAAGTTTCTCATGAAATCTTACGAAGCTCCTAAGCCTTCAAGCCAAGTGAAGAAAATCACTTCTTCATGTGAATTATGTAGTGGACACCATGACACTCGTGATTGCGTGGAACTCCCCGGAACAGCTTTTACGGACTACGCATCCTCGCGTACCGACGAAGTGGGAGAAAAGTGGTACACTTTCAAACCCAAGCCAAACCCTTACGGTGATTCCTAAAACTCTTCTTGGAAAAATCACCCGAACCTTAGGTGGAAACAAAGCCAAAATAATTCTTCCAATCCGCCTAATCGTTACCAACCAAACGGCCCACCCTCCAACCGTACTTTCAACAACAATCCTTCTAATAACTATGGTAGTACCAATAATCTTGAAGGGTTGATGTCCAAGTTTATGGTATCTCAAGAAGCTCGCATAGCTAAGTTTGAAACCGAATTCAATCAACAACAAACGGAGATGACCAATAAGATTGACAACTTGTTGAAAGCCCTCAACAACCAAGCGCTAACTACAACTAGAAAGAACATTAGGGACGCCAATAGCGGAATCCAAATTAAGGACCCCTCGTCATCCAAACACGTCCACTTTGTCAATGTTGTCACCATTAAGCCAAAAGATAAGGATATAGAAGAAAGTGACAAGGATGAAGTTGGAATAGAAACCGAGACTAGGGATGAAATTAAGGAAGCTGAGGTTAATAAGGGAGAAAAGTTAGAGGAAGTATAAAACGTGGAAGAGTACTTTGATAAGTTGCCCACCAAGGAAGAATGGGAATATCACAAGGATTTATTCGATGATCCCGAGACACCATATATCCTTGGTTCACCCCTTATTAAAGTGGGTGATCCCTCTAACATCAACATACCATGAAACATTGGGCATATGCATGTATGGAAAGCTTATATCGATCCTAGGTCTCCTATAAACATCATGACTAGGACTTATTATAATGGGTAATGAAGAAGCAACTTGGTTATAGGATGATGCCCCATAAGAATTTGATAAGTAATTTTGTTAGAAGAGTGAAAGGATTGCCTAAGTCAAGTAGTGTTCGGAAAACCATTCGTCGAGGCCTCTAAGATGAGTTATGATCCGACTCTAGGGATAGTTAGATTTAAGGAAGAGAATGATGAGATTGCTTACCAAATGCCCTATAAGATTAAACAATACCGCCTCTTATCAAACATAGAAAAGGAACACAAACAAGCAGTTTACTATAGGAATGATGAGGATAGACGTAGGAGTAGAATATGTTATGAATAGAATACTTGGTTTCTACAAGGAATGCTTGCAACTAGGTCCGGAATACAAAACTAAGATAGGAGATGACCTAGATAATGAGACCAACGATGAGGTCACGTAATTACCCATGACCTTGAGTCTAGCTACAAGACTCGTAAATAAAGAAAAGCGCTTCTTGGGAGGCAACCCATGTTTTGTGTGATTTTTATTTGTTTGATTGTTATTTGCTTCCGTATGCATGCTTTATTTTTATTGTTGGTAGATCATGTTTCAAATAAATTGTGAAAATGCTTTATTTTGTCGTTTAACTTCGTCTTAACTTCATACAAAGGTATTTCGCAAAAGGTAAGTGTAAGGGGAAACCCCAAATTTGTTTTTAAGAACGAAATTGATCATGATTCTCCACAATATTAAATGAACATGTGTATTAGTATTTGTTAGAGTCAAATACTTGTATCGAGTCATAATGATGTTTTGCAGGATTTTCCAGGAAGTAGGACATAAGTTTTTCCAGAAACTTAACGTAAAGATTTCTGTAGATCACTTCTGACGGCGTCAGGAGTTAACTCCTAACGGCGTCATGTGTAAAATTCTGGAAATTTTGCTAGTTTTGTTTTTCTAACGGAGTCTTGAAGTTTTTGTTAATTCTTTAGTTTTATAAACTCCAGGAAATCTGCAAACATTCATTCCACAAGCATTATATCTTAATTTGTTTTCTAGGACTTATTAGTATATATAGATTGCCGCCGATTTTACGTGAGGTTACCTTGTTTGTTTTCTCAGGTTTAACAGGTTACATATGACAAGAAGATGATTTATTTTTCTGGAAGGGAAGCTTTGAATGTTCATTTTCTTAGAGGAAGATCTAACCTTGTTACCACACTATCCACACCGAACGAATCAGGGGAGTATTTGATTTCATTCTTTTACCTATTTCACTTTTACATTCTTTAATTGAACATTGGGGACAATGTTCATCCTAAGTGTAAGGGGAGGGTAAATGATGATACCTTATAGGATACTATTGCACTTGAGTTTGTTTGTTTGATGATAGGTGTGTAATAAAACTAAGAAAAATACTTGTTAGTGTAATTTTAGTGCCAAATTTAAAATTTTTTACAACATTTAGGAGTGAAACTTTAGCCTTAGCAAGCGTCTCATGGATAGGAGTAGTATGACTAGCACAAAATCGTGCTATTCAGAAAAATTTTCCACTTAAATACGTGAGGTTCGCCTTTAGATTTGATAGGAAAAGCATTTACTAGTAGTGCTTATGAGTGTACCGGTAGCATTTAGATTCTAGAACTTGCGTTAGTGATGCATCCCGAGACCGCTAGTGAGACTACATTCGTGTGGTAGGATTTACTACATGATAAGAGGCATTAGGATCACCCTTGTTTTAAAACCGTATCATAATTACTTGACCATTTAAGTCATATTATTTGGCTAGTAAAGTCAATTAATTTTTCCCACACCTTAGTGTTGTACTCATTTTTAGTACACGATACCCCTAGTACACCCCTCCGAGCCTATCTTTTCGTTTCTAACTTTAAGCATCTTACTTAAAGGAAGAATTTGTTACAACCCACTTAAATGTACACCCAAATCACCTTAGCCTTCCGTGTATGCACTCATCTTTAGTGCATTATTGTTATATGTTTAAACCCTTAGTTAATTATCTAATTGATTACATGGTTGCTAAGTCGAGTCATATCCTTGTATATATTGTTTTGGGACGATTGGGACTCATGGGTAAAGTACTAATGTTATAGAATAATGGGGAAGAACATCATATTATTACCCCCATATGTGCGTTAATCTTAAAAGTACTCCAAGTGTTTTGATTATCTTGATTCGAGTCATTAGAATAGTTTATTGTAAAGTATGTAAAAATTCAAGTGTAAGGGGAATGTACATTCCCTATGATGTATTATTTTGGATGGTAGGGTAAGAGTGTAAAAAAAAAAAAAAAAAAAAAAAAAAAAAAAAAAAAAAAAAAAAAAAAAAAACGGATTACCATCCCGTTTCATTCTATGTTTATTTTATGTTTTTGTTATTTTTCATTTATTAGCTTAAGTCGAGTCTAGTCTTGGCTTAGCAACGCCATATTGTACATGTAATTAGCCAAGATGATTAACTCGCCACCAGTAAAGATTGCCTTTATCCAACGAAACCGTGTATTCCATATCCATACACCTAACGTTATAACCCTTTAAAAGACATCTTTGATAGTTTATCCTAGGTGCTTACATCATGTGGTGGAGGTTTGATCCTTTCTCAAACTTATGGTAATCTATTTTGTTATGATAGGTAGTGAGAGATTTTTTCCATTTCCTTACTGTGATATATACTTTATTACACCCGAGAGATGTGAGTATCTAAACACTATTTGTGAGGTGCTAGTATATGACCTCCGTGCTTGTCTTTGGTCTTTAGTGGAATGATTATTTGTTGTAATTACTTTTATATTAGTGTTAAATGACCCCTAACTTGTATTTTGATTAGAATAAAAGCGCATTCGCTTGAGGACAAGCAAATCTCAAGTGTAAGGGTATATGATGAGTCGAAAAGTGAACCATTTTTAGGGGGTCATTTAAGCCCGGATTTGAATTTATTCGATCAAATATTGCCCTAAATCGTTCCTTTTGTCATTTTAGGTACTTTTGGAGTGAATTCTGGAAAAGGAAGCATTTTAGACGTTTTTAGAGCATAAAAGTGAAGAAAACGGCAAAGTCTTAATTTTCCTTGCTGGGAATAGTACCTGACGGCGTCAAGAGGCTTCATGTGACGGCGTCAAGAGTTGGAAGTGGTGACGGTCCAGAGAAAACATGACGGCGTCACGTATGGCCGTCATGGCTCAAGATATGGTGACGGCCCAGAGTAATATAACACATGACGGCGTCAAATCTGGATCTAGGCAATCCGATCTCATTATGGGCGGTGAGTTGACGGCGTCAGAAATTCCTTCTTGACGCCGTCACCCTGTAAAATCTATATATAGTTTTGCAATTTTCATTCATTAGTGTGTAACTTTAGAGGGTATAACTTTGAAGAAACCCTAGCACGAATTTTACTGCTCTTTCAAGGGTTTTTACCCTTTGAAACCTTTCATGTTCAATTGAGATAAATATCATTTCAATTTATTCAATATGTCTATGTGTTGTTTGAATATATCTTACACTTGTCTTGAATTTAACATGCTAGGCTAGATCTCTTGTGTGTTTGCTTAGATGTAGTGAAACCTAGATGTTGATTATGGGTTGATTGTTTGTTTATAGTTGTTACGGATGAATGATTTCGATGTTAGGCTTAAGAAAACTGGCAGACTTGCATAGGGTAACATGCTTGAATGTCTTAAGAAACATGAACCAATGCGTACTAGGTTATTATGGTCATATTTAATACATGAGCGAATTCTAATGATCCCATGTTAGGAGCTTCTTAGCAGGCTCGACATAGGAGTGAAGTAGGAGCTTATAGAGTTGGGGAAGTACGTACGCCACCCCACGAATGGTATTAAGGAATTCTCCCCATTATTGTTCACACCACTAGTTTAATTAGATTTATTTTCATTTCTGTTATTTTATTTTGATTGCATCTTAGTTATTGGGTTAGTTGACTAGCAACTAATTCCGCCCACTCTTCCAAAAACCCGAGATTTTAATTGCTTTCATAAAAATATAAAAATACAAAAAGAATCATCCCTCACCTCTAGACCTAGTTTTTAGGCTTTCTAATCCTAGCGACACTATTCCTGAGTTGAACGATCAATCCCCCGGTACTTGTCACTATACTATACTACAACGATCAGGTACACTGCCTGGTGGAGGTTGTAAGCTTCTCGAGATCCCTCGAGAGGTAAAGCCTGATGCGATTCCCACGTATCATTGGACTTTGACATATATAGTCGAGTCGAATTGTAACCTTCGTGATTGCAGGATTCACAAGTTTTTTAGTTTGGTAATCACTGTAGTGATCGTAGACCGTGTATTGATCAGAACTTCCTTTTGAATGCATGATGCGGTGAATATAGTGCCATAACACGTTTCAACCATGTGTAGTGACCAAGGCTTCCTTTGTAATCACATGTACTAACCAAGGATTCTACAAAGTCAGTTGGACCTAGTCTTGATAGTCGAGACAAAAATATAACTTTCTTTCTTCTTAGAAATAATCTTATGTGTGATGATACATAAACTGATAATTTGGGGAAGTTTCTATTTTAAATCGATTATTGAACATTGATAGACCTTTTTTATTTAACCGTATACGTTGTGAGATTAGTTCTTCGTGAGGTAATTCGATCTGATTCTACTTAAAATCGAGATTGGCATCATGCAAGTCTGCAACAATACATGAACCAAATAAGTGCATCTTGTATCATATGATGTATTGATGATACCGTGCATAGATTGGAAGAGAGAAAATATATTCCGTTGATTTTCCTGGAAATAGTATACAACAACAAAACATCACATGTGATGAACTACTACAATATATAAAGTTGTCCCATACTAATTATAAAAAGCACTTCTTGACAATGGATGAACCATATTCATGATATTTGTCTTTTGAAACCAACATCTGGAAACATTATATGAAGCAATGTTAGCTACTTATATATTTCAGATGAATATGTACATAGTCATGTTTTAGTTCTAGATATGATTAAAGAGCCATAGTAACAAAAAAATATCATGCAATGTATGACTGATTGTTTACTTTTTCGAAGGAGCTAAGAGAAATCAAGATTGATCCTCTTTTCCAGACGTTGTATATTCGTTCAGGAGGAGAAACCACCCTATTCTTCATGCCGCTAGCTTGGAGCAAGTGCAGTGATGTCCTTGCTCATACGATCAGCTGTGACATCCCAATAAACATGTACATTTCTTATATGAAAATTGGCCTGTAAGATGAGGATCCTTGTTAGATACTGCTTGTTCTTGTGATCCATATTATTAAAGTAACAGTTTCCTTGTTTACGTATTCATGTCCGAGCCGGTGTTGTTTGATTTACATTGCTATACATTACTTGACCAGTTTGAGAGAGTAACACAACACGGAAATGCATATACGAGTACACTGATGCCAAATAAGCAATATCAATGATTTCATATGAGTTCATTTTGCTAAGTAGGCCAAGTATGCAGAACAATGGGAAACTAAGATATATCACAACACTTTTCTAAAATAAAGATGTTTCAAGGCAATGTAAAGAGTAAAGACAACCCAATGTTAAGAAACTTAAATCGGTGAGATATTATGAACTCAATATAGTAGGCCATGAACTGAACATGGAATTAACTGAATGCATATTATAAGTTTAGAATAATACATTGAACAAATGATCTTTACACAAGGCCAAGGTATTGCAAAATCCCCTTAATGCATATTCTAAAACAATATTTGACTTCAAATACAACTAGTTTACCATTTAATCACGCACAAATTTTATATTTATCCCTTCAACTGTATTTCATGTCTAATCTGTTTGTTTAAATAGTAGAATTGCTTTTGGAATTCAAAAACAGCTCGAACAAGATGCTGCTAATCAATTTCCGGCCACAATATAGACAGTGAATACAAGAGACACTTGCTGCTTTGCACAAAAGAAAATTGCTCAAACGTGTTTCACCTGATGTACGTATTATGACATCAGGATCTGGGACAACCCCCATGTACATATGCCTCTCGATATCTGACAAATCAAGTCTTCTCAACCCATCATTCGAAACTCTGTTTTCCTGCCATTTTTTATCACAAGATTCTTGAACAGCATGCAAAATCACATCAGTGGAAGTATAAGCAACACAAATTGATAGCACAATGTTATTGTTCATGGAAGTTGCATCCATAGCCCTCTCGGCTACCAACCTCACTAATTTGCTTAGAATTTTAAGGTTTCCTATGAACCTAACCTTAACTCCATATTGGCTAACTATGATTTCCTCATTTATCAACCGCTCAATCTTTTCCTCCATCAAAGTTTGGACTTCTTCAGGATCTCGTTTAAAATTGTCTATACTAAAGGCATAAAACGTTACATGCTTCACCCCCATCTCATAGCAGTACCTAACCATTGACATTAACATTGAATACCCGGCCCTATATCCAGCCCAATCAATCAACTTGTTTTTCTTGGAGTATCTCCGATTACCATCCATTATAAAGGCAATGTGATTAGGTATTGCAGATATAGAAAGGATGCCATAAATACAATTCCTTATGAAACCTCCCAAGAGCTCAGAGACCCCAGTTACTTGTTTCACATCCATAGCGAAATTCCAAGAACTATCCTTGTAGCCTTTCAGACCTGGCAGTAGTTATGATAGGATTATTTAGTTAAAGCGATCCACAAAAGAGCTACTCACAAATATAAGAATTAATCAAAAACATAATTTTAGCACTAAACACTGATTGATAGTGACTACTTATCAAGTTTCATTGCAGCCATATTTATAAAGTGCAAAGTAAATATAGAGGGCATTCGATCAGTATTCAAGGGCTCGTATATATAACGAGTTTATGAATAGCATGAGTTTACGAATAGCTAGCTTTTACAAACCTGATCAATATGACTAATAAGTAATTGCCCCTCCCTCACAAACTCCGGCCATAATTCTGCCCATCTCATACGTCTTTTCTTGTAATCCTTCTCTAGGATTTACTGAAATTACTTGTAGATCGGATTTGTGAGGGTTGGGGAGTCGGTTTTCCTATTGATCTATCCTTTAATCGCCCTTATTTTACCAAACCCTAAATCCCTAAATCATTTTTCTCCTTTAACTCTTGCAAATCGTTACTGTTTTGTTAGATGTTATTGGTAAATCGTTTAGGGTTAAGCTCTTTATTCCTAAACCGACTTAGGATTCTAATCGGTTGTTATTCAGATTTAGGGTTTCGGTTGGATTTTTATTGGGTTCTTTCTTCCAAACCGACTTGTTTGGAATTGACTGGATCTATGCTGAATGATTATAAAACCTTTTGGTTTTTACATTCTGTCGTGTTTGGTGCATTATGCTGGAAGTATACCCTCGTTAGGGTTTGTATCTCTGCTGGTACATTCATGGGTTGATCCTGTGTAAGTTCCATTAGGAAGCTGTGGTTATGGACGTGGGTTATGGGAGAGTGATGGTCATATTGGATGTTAGGGTTTTGATAACCCTATGCAACGACCTGGTTATTGGACTTACTGGTCATTATGATGTCTAGTATCTGGTCGTAGGGTTGAAGATGTTATGTCAAGTGCTATTCGAACCATCATGGACATGTTTGCTTATTCTTAATGTGGTCTTGGGTTCGTATTTGCTGGAAGTTAAGTTGAAGGGTCTTATTCAAAACCCTTATTATCATCGTTCTTGGACTTGACATTAATTCTATCAGGTTATTATTTGGTCATGTGATCGATGGTGCTCTATTTGATGTAAGTTAGGGTCCGCAAACCCTATTTTTGTCTATGCCTGATCAAGATAGATATGGGTTTCATTCTAAGCTAGAGTCTCACCACTTTGAGACTTGTAGTAGAAGAGGTATTGGATCGAGTTGTAGTGTTGGTTTGGTCCTGTTTGGATCAATGGGGATCGTTGTAGTTGTTACGATCGATGGTGTGGATTGTTTTTTGCTACCATGGTTTCGGCTGCATCGTTGAAGGTTATGGACTTCTATGACGACGTGAGAAGATTCAAGTATTTAATTGATTAATTTGTAATCTTATAGTCGTTGTAATTTCATGTTCATATATTTGTTATAAGAGTGATTTGTCACTCTTATAGGGGTTATTGGTAAGTTATAGGAATGGTTTGTGATACGCGGGATTGCGCCCTCACGACAGGTTTTACCTTTCAAGGGATCTTGAGAAGCTTGCAATCCCCGCCAGGCAGTGTACCTGATCGTTGTAGTATAGTATAGTGACAAGTACCGGGGGATTGATCGTTCAACTCATGAATAGTGTCGCTAGGATTAGAAAGCCTACTAAACTAGGTTTAGAGGTGAGGGATGATTCTTTTTGTATTTTTTATATTTTATGAAAGCAAGTAAAATCTCGAGTTTTGAAGGAGTGGGCGGAATTAGTTGCTAGTCAACTAACCCAATTAACTAAGATGCAATCAAAATAAAATAAAAGAAATGAAATTAAACTAATGTACTAATGTGGTGGAAACAATAATGAGAAAATATGTGTTTACTTAGATTTCATTACTCCTTAGATATCTTTTACCGGTTGATTAGCTTGTTACAATTGCATGGATGACGAGTTATATTCCTTAATACTAGTCGTAGGGCCGTGTACAATATTCCCTAACTCTATAAGATCCTACTTCACTCCTATGTCGAGCAGACTAAAAGCTCCTAACATGGGATCATTAGAATTCACTTATGCATTAAATACAACCAAAAATCGTAGTATACCTCTCATCATGTTTCTTAAGACGTTCAAGCAAGTTACCAATGGAAGTCTGCCAGTTTTCTTAAGCCTAACATCGAATACAATCATCCGTAACAATTATAAACAAACAATAAACCAGTAATCAACATCTTGGTTTCACTACATCTAAGCAAACACAATAAAAACCTAGCCTAACATGTTAAAAGAAAGACAAGCATAAGATAGAATCAAACAATACATAAACATATTGAATGATTATTGGAGAACTTATCTTTATTAAAACATGGAAGAAAGAAGGGTTTGAAACCCCTTCAATAAGCAGGAAATTCAACCTAGGGTTTGTGTTTTGATATTCTACAATTTGTTCCACACTTTACAATGAAAAATTGGAAAAATATATATAGACAGAGCACTTCTGACGCCGTCAACTCGCCGCCAAGTTGACATTCATATTGCCTAGATCCAGTCTTGACGCCTTCATGTGTAAATCTACTCTAGGTCGTCACATGCATTTTGACCCTGACAGCCTTAGTGACGCCGTCAGGCCAATTACATTGAAAATGTTCGGGGCCGTCACGTTATAATATCCACTTTCACCTCTTTTATCACTCTTGACGCCGTCATGTGCTAATCCTTGACGTCGTCAGGTACTTTTCCCAGCAAGGAATTTGAGACTTTGTCGTTTTCTTCACTTTTATGCTTCAAAAACGTCCAAAATGCTTCATTTTTCAGATTTCTTCTCAAAAGTACCTAAAATGACAAAAAAAATGATTTATGGCAATAATTGATCAAATAATCACGAATTCGGGCTTAAATAACCCCTTAAAAGCGGTACACTTTTCGCCTCATCAGTTTGTCATTCTTGTATGAGAGTCTGTAAGTGTCCTAAAGGACTGAGATGAGGGATTCACTCTCATCCGTTGTACTTCAATATTTTTTTGTTAATATGCTTTACTAGATTGCAGGATTACTCACCTTTACCCAGAAAATGACTGATAAGTAATTTACAATTAAATCCTTATATAATCACAATTGTTAAACAACTTAATCCTTATATAACCATGCCACTGTCTGGCCGCTTTATTACACTGTATTATCTGATATTATTTCTCATAATCACATTCTAAAACGTACGTAGTAAAACGTGTATAGTAATTGCTTAAACTAGTTATAATTAGAAAGAGGTGGAAGAGTAAAGATGATACTATGTACTCTCTCTGTCTCAAAATTATTGTGAGGAAACAAAAAACACAAAGTTTAATAAAAGTGAGGCCACTTTTATTTTCAACCACTTAAATAGAATATTCACCCACTAGATTATCTAGTTTTTAGTTAAAAAGAAAATTGGACAATTATTTTGAGACATCCTAGAAAGGAAATATATATAGACTATTATTATGAGACGGAGAGAGTATAATTTAATAGGTTACATACTAACTATGAGTATATATCATGCATGAATGCATGAAGTAAGTACTATACTATTAATATTATCATGACATATATAGTTATACGTACACTACACCAAAATCTTACCATATAAATGAAAGTCTCATGCATTGAGATAAATAAACAGTAACATCATATTGAGTAGAAGTACTTGCCTTGAGAACTTGGTTTCGATGCAGACGTGGGCAGGATTCTGATCGCATAGATTTCGAAGACAATATGTTGTGCATTATAAGGAGACTAGTAGCTAGCATGCATGCATTAACGTAAAAGAAACAACGGGTGTAACACGGCGCTTGATTATTCCAGCCGGCATCTCCGCCGAGTAAATCATGGCCAGCACATACTTTGTTTTAAATAAATAATTCGTATCCAATACTTTTGAGGAGTTGATAGAGCAACTCTATGAGCCTCTGGTCTAGCGGTATGAGGTTTTACCCTCTTAAGTAAGGTCTCAAGTTCGAGTTTTGTCTAGGGCGATAGGAGTTTCTTTTACAAGGTTTCAAGTTCGAGTCTTGTCTAGAGCGATAGGGGTTTCCTCCCACGTGCGTAAAAGGAAGGGTGCCATTGCCTTCTGGGCTGGACCCAACTTGGTTGTGTGAGCTCTCTACGCCTTCTATACTAGAGGTAATGTAGCCACAATTGCCGTAAGAAAATAAAAAAAAAATAAAAAATAAAATAAAGCAACTCTCTTTAGCTTTACTACGAGGATATTCAATGGCAGGTTTATGTCTTTGTAAAGAGGGTCAAACTTTCATGGTCATGTACGTCTCACGTGACATGTGACATTTTAGTTGTTGAGTGTGTGTCACACCATTTCTCAGCGAGCAAATGGCCCGCTTCACTCATATGGAAGGTGATTTGCACCATATATATATTTTATATGCATGCTCACATGGCCAGCATATATTATTAATCGTGGTTTATTGTTTATTGTGATTGTACTATTGTCTAACTCAAAGTTCGAGTAATTAACGATGTTATCAAATTCGTGAGCACGAGTTTTAGTCTTGATTCACCACAAAATCTTTGCGTTTTATTAATTACACCACAAATTTGTCCGTGTAAATAACACATTAAGACCTAGCAAAGACAAAACATGTCCTTCATATATATATATATATATATATATATATATATATATATATATAT
This sequence comes from Artemisia argyi, assembly GCA_030686995.1. NCBI lineage: Eukaryota > Viridiplantae > Streptophyta > Magnoliopsida > Asterales > Asteraceae > Artemisia > Artemisia argyi. The sequence goes on along the minus strand of CM060705.1, from coordinate 118,017,237 downwards.
ATATATATATATATATATATATATATATATATATATTATCAACAACTAACGTTTACTATGTAAATAACACATTATGTAAAAATCTAGCGTATATATTCCCCAGAGTGTCCAGATCCATATTGACTTACGTTTACTATCCCGCTATAGGCATTTAAAATATGTAACTCGTGAATTTCTATTGTGACTTTGAAGTGTATTTTAGTAATTTAAAAGCCATTTTTTCCTGACATTATGACTAAACATTTAAGGATTTGAATCAGCTATATCTTGCTGGTTTTGAAACGAAGGGTGTTAATGATTCGAGTCGAGCTGAGTCAGGTTTTGAGGATGTTCCTCGGTTTGTTTAACAATTACTTGGCCCGCGCATACACAAGCTCGAATATGCACTTTTCTAGTTGTGCTCGAGCTGAACTCGATCGACTATTTTTTCGTTCTTTGAGCTCGAACACAATGCTCAGTTATCTCTATAAAAACTTTTAAATGAACAATCTTTTCAAGCTCAAGCTCATTACAAGCTCGAGCTTGTGATCAAGCTCATGTTCGAGCGAAGTTTCCTAAACTAATAAATGATAGGTTTTTTTTTTTTTTTTTTTTTTTTTTTTTTTTTTTTTTTTTAATTTAATGAATCACACAACTCTTGAAATTCAAAGGTTGATAAAACATAAATATAGGCATCCCTCTAAAGTGATATTTTTTTTTACTGTTGTTTAGATATGTTGTTAAAATGTTGTTAATATTTACAACTTAAAATGTTCTATTAAAAAATGAAATCAGTGAGAGATTATGAGCTTAATTAATAGGCCGTGTGGGCTGAATTTTGATTACCTGAATTCACAATACAAATATGGGATAATACATTGTACATATATGTAATCTGATTTAGCCGCGTACACTTGAGTAAAAAAAGATGACCTCCCCGAGTAACCTGAACATGCAGGAAAGCCTCATCCGTTTAACCATTTACATAAGGCGTAGGGGACTGCGGAATCCTTTTAAGCCATATTTTAAAACAACATTTGAATGAAAATTCAACTAGTTTAATAATGAATCACACATTATTCATTCCCTTTTTGAATAATAAAAGCGTTTTTGGAATTCCAAAACAGCCTGAAGAAGATGCTGGAAACCAATCTCGGGCCATAAGATAGATGGCGAATACAAGAGACAGTTACTGCTCTGCCACAAAAGAAAATTGCTCAACCGTGTCTCACCAGATGTACGTATGATGACATCAGGGTCAGGTACAACTCCCATGTACAGATGCTTCTCGATATCCAACACGTCAACTCTTCTCAACCCATCATCCAAAACTCTGTCTTTGTGCCATCTTTCTTCACAAGATTCTTGAACAGCATGCAAAATTTCATCAGTGGAAGTATAAGCAACGCAGATCGATAGCACGAATTTGTCGCGCCCGGACGTTGCATGCATAGCCCTCTCGGCTGCCAACCTCGTGGGTTTGCTTAAAAGTTTAAGGTTTCCTATGAACCGAACCCTAACTCCATATTGGCTAACTATGTTATCGTCGTTTATCAACCGTTCAATCTTTTCCTCTATTATCTCCATCAAAGATTGGACTTCTTCAGGGTTTCGTTTAAAATTATCTATACTAAAAGCATAAACTGTTACATGCTTCACCCCCATCTCAAAGCAATACCTAACCATTGACATGAACGTTGAATACCCGATCCTATATCCAGCCGCATCAATCAAATTGTTTTTCTTGGAGTATCTTCTATTACCATCCATAATAAAGGCAATGTGATTAGGTATTGCACCTATTGAGAGGATGCCATAAATACAAACCCTTATGAAACCTCCCAAGAACTCAGATATCGATAGCTTTGTTAAATGTTTAACATTCATACTGAAATTCCAAAAAGTTTGAATAACCTGGACGCATATGATAAGATTAGTCAGTTAAATAGATCCAGGAGTAATTAACTAGGAAAGGAAGAATTTTAGAACTCAAAACTGATTGCCATATGCAAGTGCGGTGGGAAAGGGCCACACTTTTAGAGGGGCCTATTTTTTGCAATTTTTTTATGTACATAGAAAGGTTTGAATAATCCTTTCAATTTTTATACCAAAGCCATTTTGATATTACCAGACGGTTCCTTATCCAATTTACATACTAGCTGTCTTTCTTTTTTCCATTATAATCGAGGTTCCAGCAACGTATACTTTCCTTTTGGTTCCTATAATATTTACCTATTTATACTTATTTAGAACAAACTACATTAAGTCTACACACTTATGTTTGCCGTTAAAAAGAAAGTTATAAGATATTTATCATCGAGTAGTGTTTTTTGCAAATTGAACAAATGTCTAATTATCAAATAATGATGTGACTTTTAACAATTCAAGTGTGGACATATATTTTTGACATGTTTTAGTAAAAATTAAAATTGTTCATGTCATCCTTGCCATCCACAACGTCACATAAAATACCTAATGGATTATGGATGGCCATGTAAGTTGTTGAGAATAATCGATTAGAGAGTGTACGTCAATCATGAATCATAAATAGTCGAATAACAAATGCTAGGTGAATGACATAACTGATGTTTATCACCCCAAGATTAAACATCTTTATGTTGATCATAGGTTACATGCACATAACTAAGAGTATGATCATGCATGCATGCATGCATGAAGTAATTAGTATTATGACATGCAGATACAACAAACTTTACAAGATAAAATAAGGTCTCATCATGATAAAAAAAACAGCAACATCATATATAATTCGAGATTAATGAAATGTAAGAATTAATGTCTCTTTGCGCTAAAGGTGTGTGAGAAAACAAGAGTAAATTAAAAAGTACTTGCCTTGAACTTGGAGTCGAAGCAGATCGATGCATGCAGCGGGTGGATATCGAAAACAATCAATTCTGCATTTTAATGTGGTTCAGGCCAGCATCTCCGGGATAATCATGGCCAGCACATTCCTTTCTTTCCAAAATTTCATTTCCTATAATTTTGGAGAGTACTTAAGCAACTTAACTGTCAGCTTTATTATTCGGGTTTTAATGGTATTGTGCATGGCACGTGACAATGTGAGGAGATTCTACTTGTTGAGTGTTTGTCAAACCATGAGTAAGAGATTACGTAATTTATTTGTTAGCACGATTCTACTAATATGCCAAAGTGCACCATAACTTCAACAACCACCATCTTCTAAGCACAAGCTGGTGTCTAGAAGAAAACGGATGTTGGACTTTGACATATATAGTCGAGTCGAATTATAACCTTCGTGGTTGCAAGATTCACAAGTTCCTTGTGGATAAAGTGCTGTAAAACGTTTCAACCATGTGTAGTGATCAAGGCTTCATTTGTAATCACGTGTACTGACCAAGGATTCCCTTGTAGAGTAATATTTAATCGCGTGAGGTGATTGAGTTAATTAGCATCCCCCGTCAGAGTCAGTTGGACCTATTCTGGATATATAGTCAAGACAAAAATATAACTACTCTTTTTCTTCTTATCTTATGTGCTGATACTTTACGTTGATGATTTGGGGAAGTTATTGTTTTAAATCGATTATTGAACATGGATAGAGCTTTTTTATTTAACCGTGTTGTGAGATTAATTATTTCTTCGTGAGGTAATTCGATCTGATTCTATTTAAAATCGAGATTGACATCTTGCATAGTATGCAACAACAAAACCTTACTTGTGAACTGCAATATATAAAGTTGTCTTTTGAAACCAACATCTGTAAACATTATATGAAGCAATGTTAGCTACTTATATATTTCAGATGAATACATAGTCATGTTTGAATTCTGGATCTGGTTACAGAGCCATAGTAGCAAAAAATATCATGCAATATTGCAATGTATGACTGATTTTTACCTTTTCGAAGGAGCTGAGAGAAGCCAAGATTGATCCTCCATTCCAGACGCTGTATATTCGTTCAGGAGGAGAAACCACCCTAATCTTCACGCAGCTTGAAGCAAGTGCAGTGATTTCCTTGCTCATATGATCAGCAAAGTTAGGAAGCAAAGTGGAGCCACCATTAAGTACGATATTACCATAATGTTCCTTCCTGTTATCAATGTCACACTTGAGGATGGAGTCGTAAGTCATTTTATAGATTACAGGGAATCCCAGGCCATAAGTAATAGATGGATTGAAGGATCTCTGTGTTGGTGGTTATGAGCCCAGAACAGGGTGAAGATAATCAATAGCCTAACTACGTACCAATTAAGGTGACCGGATATCACTTGGAATCGTGTTATCACTTTTCAAAGTAAACTATTCGACCCTAATGCCTGGGTATCACGAATATCTACTTGGGATAAGACCAAATGTTTGTTAAAGATTTAGGCACAAATCAGTAACCCCTTGCGTTTAAGTGTTATATGTTTTCTGTATATCTTTCATGCATGATTTGATCTTCCTATATATAGGCAAGATTACTCAACCCTAGTCAATGGAATTAAGAGTGATTAACGGCCCATTAATCTCACTTAATTTGCCTCCATAATAATAGGTATTAGTGGTTACATGACCAATTAAACGTGGTCATGAGTGCAAATGTAACTGTCATTTGAATAGGTCAAATCAGTTACATATAGCACTCTATCAGCAGAAACTCTGCTTATCAGCAGGATCCTGACACTGGTAGCAGGAACCAGTACTCAGTAGGAACCATCAGCAGGAACCAGCTATCAGCAGTATCTTGCACAACCACTATATGAGTCAGGGTGTTCAGGGACCTGATGGGTGTACACTCCGTACCTCCAATCCCATTACCAGGTGTGAACTAATCCCACAAGTGCACTAAATTTTCCAACAATCCTCCCCAAATTTAGTTCACTACTTTTGCATGAAAAATAACCATAATACAAAACAAGTGCATAAACGAAAATATCCCGATGATTGAATTTCCATCTTAGTACATTACACGTTCAAATATTCGAGAATCAGGGTGTTCTAAGAATTGAACCCTTCAACCCATTTGAATACCTGAAGATAAAATACACACAAGTTTTCAAACACTTAAACCCTCCTGACACTATACAAGCCATGTGTCCATATCCAATTCATAAATGTTGTAAAAGCTAAAAGTCCATAGCTTCCTGAAGCGGCAAAACTTCAACATTCACATAGGTGGTTACTCTTTATTCATGCTCCTGCCAAGCACTTTTTCAAAGAAAATTAACCATTAAGAAGTAGTGACTTCATCCTCCTTTCAGCAGGTTCCAAGCACAAACCTTGGGATGTTTGTAAAACATGTGCTTCAGTACACTGAATGTTCAGCTTTTCACATTGAACTCAGCTCCCAAGTTTCCTCAGGAGGGAGTTGGGTGTCTTAGCATTCAGTGACTAAGTTGGACTTTAAACCCATCCCTTTAGCAGACTTTATAACCAAGTCTCTAGCAAGACCCTTCGTCAAGTGATCAGCTAAATTTTGTTGAGATCTAACAAACTCTATAGAAATCACCCCATTCATGATTAGTTCATGAATCATGCTATGCCTGACACCTAAGTGTCTAGACTTCCCATTGTACATCTGGCTATAAGCCTTTGCCAATGTAGCTGCACTATCACAACGAATAGAAATAGATGCTATAGGTTTAGGCCACAATGGAATCTCAAGAAGCAAGTTTCTCAAATTCAGCTTCTTTACCAACAGCTGCTAAAGCCATAAATTCTTGTTGAACTGGTGATACAAGTTTGCTTCTTGGATGCCCAAGAAATTGCACCTCCACCAAGTAGGAATACCCAACCACTGGTAGACGAATTGTCTTCAGTGTTACTGATCCAACTTGCATCAGTGTATCCCCAACACTGAAGGATAACCAGTATATGAGAGACTATAGTCCATAGTTCTCTTCAAATACTTCAGTACTCTCTGAATTGCTTGCCAGTGCTGAGCACTAGGATTACTAGTATATCTGCTCAGTTTACCCACAACAAAAGCAATGCCAGGCCTTGTACAAGTCATGGCATACATCAGGCAGCCAATCACCCTGGAATACTCAAGTTGAGGTATAGCTTTGCTAGTATTAAGCATAAGCTTCTCAGTGGTGTCCATGGGAGTACTCACTGGAGTACAATCAAAGCAATTAAATTTCTTCAGTACCTTCTCAATGTAATGAGACTGAGAAATAGATATACCATTGCTTTCATGTTTAATCCTTATACCAAGGATAACATCAGCCTCCCCCATGTCCTTCATGGAGTGAAAAAAATTCCTTTGTTAGGTCAACTTGATTTTGGTCAGTACCAAAGATCAACATGTCATCAACATATAGGCAAATGATGACTCCTTTACCAGATTCATCAAATTTGCTATATACACATTTGTCAGCCTGGTTAAGAACATAACCATTAGATAAAACCACTTCATCAAACTTTTGATGCCATTGCTTAGGTGCCTGTTTCAGTCCATATAAAGACTTAATCAGTTTGCACACCTTGTTTTCATTGTCAGGCAAGATGAAGCCCTGAGGTTGGTTCATATAAACCTCCTCATCCAATTCACCATTCAAGAAAGCTGTCTTCACATCCATCTGATGAATAATTAGATTGTGAATTGATGCTAAAGCAATAAGCAGCTTGATGGTACTGATACGTGCCACAGGGGCATAAGTATCAAAGTAGTCTATCCCTGACTTTTGTTTAAAGCCCTGAATGACTAGTCTAGCCTTGAACTTTTTAATAGTTCCATCTACCTTCATTTTCCTTTTGAAAATCCATTTGCAACCAGGTGGTAGATCAACGAACACCCAAGTGTTGTTCCCCATGATGGAGTCAATCTCATCATTTATTGCCTCTTTCTAGAAAGCAACATCCTGGGACTTCATTGCTTCTTCAAATGTTTTGGGATCATCCTCAACAATGAAGCAATAGGAATATTAGTCAGAGACCTCATTCCTTGTACCTTCAATTAAGTATAATTGAAACTCAGGTCCAAATGACTTTGGAGTCCTGACCCTTTTGCTCTTCCTGAGCTCAGGTTCAAGTTGTTGAACCACAACCTCATCAAGGGCCTGAGATACACCAATGTCATCAGTTCCATTTGGAATCCTGTGAATTGGTCTAGGGACTGATGAGAATCTATTTTCATCAAATAGTGCATCCCTTGATTCAATTATTGAGTTAATTGAAACATATTCATTAGGTTCAATAACATAGAACCTGTATGTCTTGGAATGCTCATCATATCCAACAAAGATGCAATCAATGCCTCTTTAACCCAAAGTTTTCAATTTTGGATCAGGGAGTCTGACAACAGCCCTACAACCCCAAACCCTGAGGTAATTTAGGTTGGGTTTCTTTTTAGTCCAGAGTTCATAAGGGGTAATCTTGTTCCTTTTATTGGGAACCCTATTTAATAAATAGCAAGCTGTTAACATAGCTTCACCCCAGAACCTTTGACTCAGTCCTGAATAGGACAACATGGAATTAACCATCTCCTTCAGTACCCTGTTTTTCCTTTCAGAGATACCATTTTGTTGAGGAGTATAGGGAGCAATCGTTTCATGGATTATACCAACAGACTGCAAATACAGAGTATCCATGTACTCACCTCCCCTATCAGTCCTGAATCTTTTGATCAGTGACCCAAGTTGCAACTCAACTTCAGTTTTAAACACTTTGAATTTATCTAATGCTTCATCCTTGGTATGTAATAGATAGACATAACAAAACCTAGAAGCATCATCAATAAATGTCACAAAGTACTTCTTGTTCCCCAAAGAGGGAGTGGCATGCAAATCACATAGGTCACTGTGTATAAGCTCCAAGAGCTCAGTCTCACGTTTTACACCCTGAAAGGGTTTCTTAGTTATTTTGGTCAACATGCAAGTCTTACACTTTTCAGTGTCCATGTCAAATGCTGGGATTAACCCATCCTTAGACATATCTTGCATCCTTTTAAAATGTACATGGCCAAGTCTAGCATGCCACAGGGTAGAGTCATTCAGTTTAGAGGTTGACATAAAGGCTGAATTACCGATGCCAGTGACAATGTTAAGCCTGAACATTTGATTACACAAATAGCCAAAACCAATAAATACACCATGTTTGGACAATATAAATTTATCAGATTCGATAACTTGTTTATATCCATGATTATTCAAAACACTATTTGAAACCAAGTTCTTCCTTATATCAGGAACATGAATAACATTAAACAAAGTTACAATCTTTCCAGAACTAAAATTAAGATCTACAGAACCACGACCATGCACCAAGGCTGTTGACTCATTTCTCATGTGAAGAATAGAACCATCATTCAGTGACTCGTAAGTCTTGAACCATCTTCTATCTTTGCATACATGAACAGTTGCTCTAGAGTCAACCCACCACGCAACATCATCATCTTGCACATAGTTAGATTCAGATACATATGTAACATAATAAACCTGAAGAGATTCATTAAATATATTCTGACCTTTCAGTGAGTTGGCAGAACCAGATTCATTAAACATATTCTGACCTTTCAGTGAGTTGGCAGAACCACCACTCCCTGAACCATTAGTGCCTGAACCATTGGTTTTACCACCAACCTTAACACCTTTGTAATCCCTTTTAATGTGACCAGTTGTGCCACATTTCCAACAAGTAGGTGTTGCCTTCTTGTTAGGATCAGCCCTTGTGTTATCCTGATGTTTACGTTTGCCTTTATTGTCATTGTACCTGGTGGAATTGTTATGTTCTGCCATATTGACAACAGATGCACCAGTAGCATTGCTACTCTTTGGCTTGTCATTATCCTGCACCCTGAGGGATTCCTCAACACGCAAATGACTACCCAACTGAACAAGTGTCAGTTCTTCCTTCTTATGTTTTAAGGTATGCTTGAAATCTTTCCAAGAAGGAGGGAGTTTGTCAATGATACAAGAGACTGAAATAGCCTCATCCATGTTCATTTTGTGTTGTGTAAACCTTCCAAGTATTCCAAGAAGTTCATTGTATTGTTCCATGACTGGTCTTGAATCAGTCATTTTGTAATTTGTGAAATTACTTACAAGAAACTTCTTACTTGAAGCATCCTCAGCCATATATTTGGCATCCAAGGACTCCCACAGTTCTTTAGAAGATTCAACATTCTGATAAATGTCAAAGAGAGAATCAGACATACCATTGAGAATTAAACCTCTGCATACATAGTCATCATTCTCCCATTTGCTTCTTTTCCTTATTTGTTCCACAGTAGCATCATCCCCATGATCTTCAGGAATAGCAGTGCTAAGAACATACACCACATTTATGCTTGACAGCAAGAAGTACATCTTATTTTGCCATCTTCTGATATCAACACCTTCAAACTTTTCCAATTTTGAAAAGTTAGCAGCCATATGCCTCATAACCGCAGCCATTGATTTTCACAAATAGTTTACTTTGATTGTTGGTGGTTATGAGCCCAGAACAGGGTGAAAATAATCAATAGCCTAACTACGTACCAATTAAGGTTACCGGATATCACTTGGAATCGTGTTATCACTTTACAAAGTAAACTATTCGACCCTAATGCTTGGGTATCACGAATATCTACTTGGGATAAGACCAAATGTTTGTTAAAGATTTAGGCACAAATCAATAACCCCTTGCATTTAAGTGTTATATGTTTTCTGTATATCTCTCATGCATGATTTGATATTCCTATATATAGGCAAGATTACTCAACCCTAGTCAATGGAATTAAGAGTGATTAACGGCCCATTAATCCCACTTAATTTGCCTCCATAATAATAGGTATTAGTGGTTACATGACCAATTAAACGTGGTCATGAGTGCAGATGTAACTGTCATTTGAATAGGTCAAATCAGTTACATATAGCACTCTATCAGCAGAAACTCTGCTCATCAGCAGGATCCTGACACTGGTAGCAGGAACCAGTACTCAGTAGGAACCAGCTATCAGCAGTATCCTGCACAACCACTATATGAGTCAGGGTGTTCATGGACCTGATGGGTGTACACTCCGTACCTCCAAGCCCATTACCAGGTGTGAACTAATCCCACAAGTGCACTAAATTTTCCAACACTCTGCACAGCAGAATCTCTCTTCTCCAACAGCGATCACTTGTCCATCTGGCATCTCATAGCTTTTATCTACACAAGAGTACATGTGTTTCGTTGCTGTCCTCAATTTGTGTTCGTAATCAAGGCAACATATGTAAGTTTCTCCTTTATTTCTCGGACTATTTCCAGTCCAGCAGTTGTTTCGAAGTTGTATCTTCTCTTGAAAAGAAGTGTCCTTAACTGCTCTGAAATCTCATGGTCTGCTTGATCCAACCTGTTGACAGTATTTGAGATGGCATAACCTTCATAAACAGGCACTAAATCACAGACACCATCACCAGATCGAGTCCACGACGATACCTACACAAATGAGATGACCCAACCAAGAAGATCAAACCACATTAAAATACCTCAAATATAAAAACTTGCACTATATCTACAAAAGATATGTCCATGTACACCATATATATAGGGATAAGATCAAATAGAATGTGTGATTTGATACGTCACTTTATCTTGTTATATTTGTATATACCCAATTGATAATAAGAATGGCATCTAACTTTTCGTTTGATTAAACATACTACTCAGCCTTAACAGATAATATAAAAAGGTAGTATTCGCTATATGACTAGATACCTGTCGTACGGCTAGTCGCGTAAAGAGACAAAACAGATTGTAGCGAGTAGGGACACAAATAGCTGGAATGTTGAAAGTTGTTGGACCATAATGTTATAGAAGCAAAAAAGTTAGGGTAGTTTAGTGTAATTATTGTGTATTCTGTAAAGTTTCGACCCATTGTGTTTGGGCTGGGTCCAATAGATAACGGTATAAACTGTTTAGTTAGGTTATAACGTTTAGAAAAGTTGTGTCATTTACTTTATGGGAATCTGTAACACCCCCAAAATTATCGCAGCGGAAGATTGTGTCACCGGGGTATTACTTCATAGTTCACAGTACAAGTTACAGAAAACGACTCTAAATGAGACGTTTTGAAATAAATTATCATTCGATATAAATTATCAGAGTTTACAGAGGTCCCACAAGCTTAAAAAAATGTACAACATAAAAGTTGTAAAGTTTTTCGAATGATAATATGCATTGTCTTCAAAATGTTTTCCGTGCGCCTTCACATGCCAGCTAATTTCTTTCGTACCTGAGAATACATGCTAAAAAGTCAACACAAAGGTTGAGTGAATTCATAGGTTTGTAATACAGTAATGGACAATAAAGTTCATAGTATAATTGCAATGTGCGCAATTATCATCCTGATAGTTATTATTGCTCTAAGCTCATGGCACGCACGACTGACTGTATATATATATCACCGTACGATATATATATTAAACAATTTGCCCCGAGTAGATACTATGCCGTATACCTAGGAATTCAAATATAGTGCGTTTGTGATATCCGCTGTATGATTAACACAAACGGGATTCGTCAATCCCGATAGGCCTATCAACAATATTTGCGCTCACTCGCGACAACAAGTGATTAGTGGTCCATGATATGGGGACTTTTGGCATAAACAACTTAGACATGCATGCAATAATACAATCAAGGCTAGCATTCAGTTTTCAAGTCATTATCCATAATAATAAAAACAGTAGCATGTATCTCCCCCATGTAGTTTATAAAATAGTTAAACAAAAGTAGGGGCTATGAACTCACCTCAGTGTATAGTGAATAAAGTAACACAAGCGATGTCAAGTAAAACACAATGGTAAGGAATCAGCATGACCTAATAAATATGTAATGTGTCTCAGAATATGACACGCGAAAAGTAATCGATGCGTATGAGTTTTCACAAGATAGAATGTTTAGTTTTCGTGGAAGACTTGTATCATTATTTGTAAAAAGTTTAGTATCAACGTTCGTGTGGTGGTATAAAATTATAGACTCAAGACAAAACGCACACCAGAGTATAATATATATATAAACACGTATATATTATACTTACTAGACCGATAATAGTCCAATGGGCAATCGTCCGATATCTTAAGTCCGATATCTTAAGTATGTCATAAGTCTAATATCTATCTAATATAAGTCCGGGCGGTTAGAGTCATAGTCCAATGTCTAAATCCCAAGTCACAGCTCGTATAATAAAGTTCGTCAAGTATATGTATCATCCAATATAATAAGTCCATATTCGTTATGTCTAATAAAGTTTGGGTCCGATAGTCATATACGTCAATTTGTCCATGTCCCTCAAGTTTACATTATGTCAACTATGTTTAGTCTGATAATAATCTATTAGTCCAATAAATCAACTAGTCCGATAATAAGTGATTTGTTATAAAGTCGTAAGTCCATTAAGAGTGCAATACATTAATCCCAAACCCTTGTAAGATTATATATGTATTTGACATGGTACATGAGGTTTGTAACTTGAAGATTTGCTAAAACAAGCCCTTTGTATGAGTTATAAACCTGAAATTCTAAAAGAGTCCCAAAGATTGGAAATTCTGTACAACTCAGTGAGTTATGGGCCTTAGGTAATTAGATAGGATGATAGAGCTATGTCTTTTGGTCGTTTCGCCGGGTGGCGCACCTCATAACTCATCCCGATGAGTAAATGAGAGCCAAAATGGCGAAAGGTGTCAAAATCTGCACACCAGATTTCAATCAGAAAAAGCTCATGATTCTGGTCATTTCTGGAGTTCGGCCCAGTTTTATGAAATGTGGGTAAGACATAAACTTAAATGTATCCGCAAACGGTGCATCAACCGGAGTTGTAGAACTCTAGATATCGCCAAAAAGGCGAGGCTGCAGTGTGTTGTTCCAAACAGCCATGTATGCAGTAAATAGATAATTAAAAGGCACCATATTTATGCAGAAAATTAGTAGTTAACGCACTCCTTTAAGGGTTGAAATAAGCGGGTATACACGCCCACGTTGGGCTGAAAAATATGCAGAACCGAACACCCCGTTGGGGCTGTTATACGCAAACCAAACACACCCTGCTGGTGCAGGAATTCCAGCAATCAAATACTCCCATTTGGTGCAATAAATCAGCATACAAACACCCCTATTTGGGGCTGTTTTAGCAGCCAACAAACACCCTCTATTGTGCAGAAAAATAGGCATACGAAATGCACCCTTTAGGGGCTGAACTAAGCAGACAAACACACCCTTTTCGGGGCTGCGGTGTGGGTCAAAACAACAAACCATTCGCCCTATAGACTATGATACTCAATAACAAAACACACCACACAAACATTTCTTTAATCAAGTTTTACCACCCCTGATTCTCAAATGTTTTTAAAGAAATCTTTATTCCACGAAAACATATGTAATCCATTTGTACATGGTTTTACTAAAAAGAAAATAACAAAATAGATATGTTAGCATACCAAGGAAACGAGAAAGATGGAGATGTGATGATGAGCGTGCTGTGGCTGTGGTGATTCAGGGACACAAACCCCCAAGACAACCTTAAACAAACACACCCTTGGCTCCTCTTGATGGTGATAGTAGTGGTGTTGTCAGATGGTGATGGAGTGGCGATGGTTAGATGGTGTGGCAATTATCAAGAGAGAAGGAGGAGGTGGGAGAGGCGGTGTAGTGAGAGAGATGAGGAAGAGATAGTAATCTGGTTCTAGGCATTTTACGTCATATACAGTACATGTGTCTAGTTTAGATGAAAGGAGCATTTAGCAAGAGCCAGGTGGTTCTTGTGTTGGCTAAATACAGGCCACCTCAAAGCATGAGGTGGTTAGTGTATAACTTCATTGATAAGTTTTAGTTTATAGGATATAGTTTGGTCCCGGTAGTTACTAATGTTAACCCGTTAAGTCACAAAACTTAAAACCGGGTAACGTAAAAATGTAATACTTGTAAAAATGTCTAAACTTATCAATATACCTCAACTAAGTATATTAAGAGTGTAATAAGTCTAACGGAGTACGTTTATGATGTTAAACCTAATAACGTAGGTTTGAGCACGTGTATTACGCAAGAACTAAAATGCTCACGTAAAAATGGCGAAATGACAATAGTTCATATAAAATATTGCTATTGGTGAATTTGAGTATTTTGAACACATAGACTTATCCTAGTCTTGTGTCGGTATGCATTGTGTGCGATTTTTACGTTTTCCGAGATATCGTCTCGTTAAATAGACAGAGGTGAACGAAAATGTTCTAATAATTCAAAGTAGAGCGAATTATTTAACTTGGGAAGTTACCAGTTAACTACCGATTTAAGTATTTGCTTTTACGTTACGATAAAAGTAAAATAGTCAAAGGTCAAAGTCAAATGGCAAAATAGTCATTTTGCCTTATGAAAATTTACGGGTTACTACAGAATCGGTATGCCTCTTCATCAAAGGGACCGATTCATCTAGTATAAATAGGTAGGATTATGTAATCAACAATCAATCGATCAATACATATTCAGTTTATATTATTTCTCTTACAAGTTTTATGTCCCAAACCCTTCTCCATATATACCGATTCAAGAAGATTAACAAACTGTGAAGTCTGATCATTAAACGAAGGCAAACAACAGTGGCATCAGAGCTAACGGTTAATTAATCCAGGGAAGAACGAGTACAATTAGGCCATCGATTGCAGCAAGAAAAGAAAGAAGGGATCGAAAGTTTGCCCTAATTACAAAAAAAGATTGTAAGTGATCGTTATTATTAAGTATTTATCGCTTTCAATTTAGATATTTCATAATTAGAATTATATAAATTAGAAAGTAAGAAGAGGCTGTTGTTGAAAAGTAGAAAGAAATCATAACCTTTGTGGTATAGTAAGCAAGAATCCAAAACCTTAGTGGTACAAATCCTTCGTGGAACAAACCTCCGTGGTACAGTCCTTCGTGGAACAAACCTTCGTGGTAAAACCTTTGTAGTATTAACCTGTGTACGATCAAGTAAGCAAAAGGAAAACCTGTGTGGTACAAGCATGACGAAAGATAAAGAAGGAATCAGCATGTCTAAAGTTCAAGAAAATATAGCACTTAAATGCGTACAGTTGATGGATTCAAATTACACCCGGTGGGCAATTCTGATGGAAACGATTTTAAAGGCTTATTGTCTTTGGGAAGCTATTGATTCAACAGAAAAGGTGGATGAGAAGAAGGCACATACAACGAAAGCAATGATCTTCCAAACGTTACCGGGAGATATTTTAATGCAAGTTGCGCAATACGAAAGTGCAAAGGAAGTATGGGATGCGATCAAAGTTCTATATCTTGGAGCAGATCTCATTCAGAAGGCACGACTACAAACTTTAAGGAGCGAACTTGAAACCTTGAAGATGAAAGAAAATGAAACCATAAGTGACTTCTCTGGAAGGTTGGGCAGTATAAGGGCAAGGTTTAAAAACCTTGGTTCGACACTCAAAGATAAGACAATTGTCAGGAAGTTACTAAATTCAGTTCCAAAGAAGTTTTTACCGATCGTGGCAACCATTGAACAATACTCAGAAATAGATACCATGCCATTCGAAGAAGCCGTTGGAAGAATAACAGCATATGAAGAACGTATTAAGAGTACTGATGAACCAGAAGAGTATGATCCAAGCAAATTACTATTAGCAAGTACAAATAATTCTGGAAATAGCCATGGTAGAGGACGTAGAAGAGGAATAGGACGTGGAAGAAGTGCTGGTCAAACAAGCAATGACAAGAGCAGATTCAAATGCTATGAATGTGGTGAATATGGTCATTTCGCATATGAATGTACAAAGCGAAGGGACAAAGAGAAAGAAAAGGAAGAAGAAGCACATCTCATTATCAAAGTGACGATGAACCAACGCTGTTGTGAAGACAAGAGAAGAAGACTCGATTTGCGTCTATAACATTAGGGGGTGAATGTTGGACCATAATGTTATAGAAGCAAAAAAGTTAGGGTAGTTTAGTGTAATTATTATGTATTTTGTAAAGTTTCGACCCATTTTGTTTGGGTTGGGTCCAATAGATAACGGTATAAACCGTTTAGTTAGGTTATAACGTTTAGAAAAGTTGTGTCATTTACTTTATGGGAATCGGTATGCCTCTTCATCAAAGGGACCGATTCATCTAGTATAAATAGGTAGGATTCTGTAATCAACAATCAATCGATCAATACATATTCAGTTTATATTATTTCTCTTACAAGTTTTCTGTCCCAAACCCTTCTCCATATATACCGATTCAAGAAGATTAACAAACTGTGAAGTCTGATCATTAAATGAAGGTAAACAACAAAAGTTTGCAAACATAATCTTAGCCATCTTCTCCGTGTTAGCTTTACCATTCCCAGGCGCTTCTGTAAGTAAGACACGGTGATCTTCAGTGTTAACATGGAGCTCGGTGTGGAAGGTATGATGCCATATTTTCTCCGTATAATCACAGTCGGTGACTGCTATATTTCATTGGATATCTCAATGGGAGGATACCTCTCCTTGATTGTGACTCATCACCAACATAAACATCCTTATGATCCACCAGATCAGGCATCACACATTTGTATTGAGAAAAAAGCCCAACCATGTTAGGGAACACGGTCATAGGTGCTTTAGAACCAGCAAATCCAGCCTTCAAAAAAATAAAATATAAAAAATTAAATTAAATTAAATTAAAAAAAAATTATAAAAAGAAAAGAAAGAAAGAAAGAAAGAATAAGAAGAAGAAGAAGAAGCAGCGATTAAGTATCAATATCTCTTATTGTCTAGAATGAAACACATACTAAAGTAAGACGCATCAAAATTACTTCCTCTCTACATTAGATTCATAAGAACATAGCGTAAAGCTCAAAAATTGGTTATGGAAAACCTATAAACTAATATTATAGTCAACATCATGGTCAACTTACCTTGACCGTTCCATTTCCATTGTCAAAAACAATAACTTCATGATTTTCTCCCGGTAAGGACATATCAGTAACCATATTTTATAGGGATAATTATCAAAATAGATCGTTGACTTTTTGATTAGTCATTTTGTAGACTTTCAAATTTCACTTTCTAAAATTAGATCGGGGCAACTAAAAAAATGAGCAACTCAATATAAACGCGACACGTGTCCAAAAAGATTCTAGAATATTCCAAAAAGATTCTAGATTCTGTACTATAGATTCCAAAAAGATTCTAGATTCTGTACTATATTAATAAAAATTCGACACGTGTCGCACATATATGAAGGTTGCTCAGTCGCCAAGTTGCCCTGATCCGCCGGAGGAAAGTGATTTAAAAACATCTATTCAAGGAATGTGCTTTGGGCGACTGATCTATTTTGGTAATTATCCCTATTTTATAACCTTGCATAAAAAACAGCATACATACATAAATATGCAACCAAAGAGTCGATATCCAACTGACTGTTATATCATGCCTGCATGTCCAGCGTCTTTGAGAATTGATCAAAGAAGTTAATTTTCTAAGAAAGCATGTAAAAAAATTATTGGCATCGTGTTTGATTATTATATTTAAATTTACTTGAACATTAACATTCAGCCAAGAATAAAAGCTGCTCGTGGTAATCATCGTCTAATTACTCTATGACTAGAGGGGGTGTGTGCTGGTGTAACTATGCTTAAGTACTCTTTTTACAGTATTTAAAAAAGTGATTTTTTTTTTTTTTATAGAAAAGTCGTCTTACTAGCCCTCTTTCTCTTACCATTAAGAGGTGGCCAAACGTTTTAGTTGTTTGTTTTTGCATCACCAGTCAACGCGGTAAGAGCTAATATATCTAACTCGGTAAGAGGTGGTGAAAAGATCTAACTACCTCTTATTAACACCCCTTCAACCCATTCATCTTCAAAACCCTCACCCCGCCGCCGGCCACCTCTCACAGCCGCCTTCTTCTCCACCTCTATATAATAGTTTTTACTATGTTAAATTTTGGATATATATTAAGATAATTTTTTTAATGATTTATAATTGTGTTAAATTTATGATAAAAAAAATAATAATAATAATAAAAAATCAAGTTTACGCTATTTACTTATTAATCATATTGCAATAGTTTAATATATATTTAAAAAGTGAAAAATTAAAACCATTTAGACAATTATAAAAAATTAAAGAACCTTGATAGATGGACCTAATATATGAACCTAATAAGAGATTTAATGCTTAAATAACTTGTACAGTACATGTTATTTAAGCATTAGGTCTCTTATTAGGTCCCTATATTAGGTCTATTAATCATTTCTCAAAATGAAACAACACTTTTTCATTCAAATTCAGACGTTATAGCTATCTCTTACTAATAAGATGTGGTAGTCAAATTCAGATGTGAAATATCAATAATAAGCGAAAGAAAACATCTTATTGCTACATTTTTATGGTATTAAAACACCAATCAAGTGTTTTATTGGAAAACAAAACGAATGATAACTTACACGACACTACAACATACACCGGTATTGGCGAGGACATTTTCACGCTTTCGGCGGGGACTTCTCCCCGCCAATAACTTTCGGCGGGGACCGTGACACCTTTTTGGCAGGGACTTGTGGGTCCCACAACATTTGGCGAGGACGTGTCCCCGCCAAAAGTAGTATTCACTGATGTAATTAGTGTGTTAAACGCTAATTATATTAATTAAACACACCTTTTGGCGGGGACAAGTCCCCGCTAAAAGGTGTATCCACAGTAAAGTGTTAACCTTTTGGCGAGGACACGTCATCGCCAAAAGATGAATCCAAAGTAAGATATCCTACTTTTGGCGGGGACATGTCCCCGCTAAACGTGGTAACCATAGTAAGGTGTTCCTTTTTTTGCGAGGACGTAATCCCGCTAAAAGTGTTAACAATATTATATTTGTTTATCTTTTGGCGGGGACATGTCCCCGCCAAAAGCGTTTGACCCATATTGTTGCAAAATGGGTAATTTTCAGATTTTTTTTCCAAAAAAATCTAAACAATAACCTGTAACCTGTATCAAGCAGATCTGCATTAGTTTATATACCATAAACCACTACAACATCGCCAAATTCGCTACAACATCGCCAAATCTCTAAACATAATATCATATATAACCAAAACGCTACAATATCACCAAAACAGTTCAAAAACCGTAATCACATGATTATCCGCAAATGGTTCTACAAAAGTATAATTAACCTAGTCATCCGCAAATTGTTCAAAACTATATGTGTAATCCATTTAGCGGGAATCCTAACACATAATCTAAATAAACATATAATTATCCAACAATATCCATAAAATTGTCCATAACCAAACAACGACACATATAAACCGACCCAAACAACCCATACGCTACTCCTGAGTTCCCCCACTGGCCACACTACCCCCACTCCCCTCCTGGGTACCTCTAGACTCACCTTGTGAAGCCTCATGTGATCCCGATGTCCCCGCCTGAGTCGCTAGTTGCTCGGGGAAACCCGGCTGTCTCCTTGCCCACTCCAACAACACATCAATCTGTGTCCTTTGCGTGGAGAGCTCCTGGGACTGCTTCTGAACGGTTTCCTGGAGTAAGGAAGAGGAGGCTTGCTCACGGGCTCTCTCGGCGCTGAGGGTCGTCTGAACACCACCTCCGGCTAACACTCAACCCATGCCAGGAATGTGACCTCGCTACTTACCACCGATCACGTGGCGCATAATATCGAGGTCAGACATAGTCGTCCCCTCGGAGGTGCTCTCTGTCCGCATCCGTATCATCTAATTCTGTTTAGTTACAAAAAAACAAGAAAAGTAATATATAAGCCATTAAACGAATAAGTCAAGATGATGTGGTTATACACGAGATGTTAAATGAACGAGTCGAGATGATATGGTCATACACGAGATGTTAAACGAACAAGCTGAGATGATATGGTTATACACGAGATGTTAAACAAACGAGCCGAGACGATATGGTTATACACGTGATGTCAACGAATGAGTCGAGATGATGTGATTATACACGAGATGTTAAACGAACGAGCCGAGATGATGTGGTTATACACGAGATGTTAAACGAACGAGCCGAGACGATATGGTTATACACGAGATGTTAAACGAACAAGCCGAGACGATATGGTTATACACGAGATGTTAAACGAACGAGCCGAGATGATATGGTTATACACGAGATGTTAAATGAATGAGCCGAGACGATACGATTATACACGAGATGTTAGACGAATGAGTCGAGATGATGTGGTTATACACGAGATGTTAAAAGTATCCTCGCCCGTCCTCCCTTTTGTTGTAGTGCGAACTCATATAAACCAAGATCCTAGCTAGCAAATCGATTGCAATAGATTTGAATGTGACATCGATCCAAAAATTTGATGCTTGGAGATGCCCACTCAAATAAACTTCATAAGGAAGCAAAACCATAATCAACTCATATTTTTATGTGATCTGAAACTCGTTGTCAGTCAAAACTTTATTAATGAGATAAAAAGAAAGGGGAAAAATCCAATATGATCACGGCGTCAATGAAAACTTGATAAATCAAAAGTTTAGCAATTTCTGTCCCATTCAGAAACAGTAGTTTAGCAGTTCCTATAATCAGGAGTGGTTTAGGATGTACCAAGACTCCAGGAGTCTACTCAAACATCTTACCAGCACTCATGCAACAATCTAAGACTAAGGATGGTGAGAATTTGCAGTCTGAGAGATGGAGCTCGAGAACCTGGGATGCTGCACAGGTGATGGTTATTTGCAACTGATTGTACATGTACATGCATCTTACCTCTTAGCAGCTAATACTATATGTTTGACTCAGTAGGAGGTGACATGGTAAACTGGGGGAAGTGAGGGCTTATTTGGGGGAATTAACAACTCATTCTCTCCTTGTGATTTGTGATCACACCTTACCAGTGTGATCTTCAGGGTGTATAAAGTATCATGATGGGCTCTAATAAAAAACACTGGAACACATATATAGTTTTTCAAACCATTAGAGAATATATGTATTCATTATCATTTGAAGATCTAGTTTTAACCAAATACCGCATTCTGGTGATTATGGAATTGATGATCTATTTTATCAGAATGTCAAAAACATTTTAAGCATACAATGCTTTTGACATTAAAACCGGATAAAATAAATGAAAACCGAGTATAACAAAAAACCAGTCAAGGTAACACGTCAAATTAACGATAAATCGAATCAAAAACTTTGGCACTGCCCGAAAATATAAACTCAACCCAAACATATGCATGCATATACGAGGAGCTCGCTCGTTTGATAAGGATTTTTTTTTTATTGTCGATGTACTTCACTAATTTGCATACAAAGAGGGTGAATCACTTTACATTTGCATATCCAGATGTTTAAAGAATCATATATCAATCAAGGTAATATCATACACGCACCTTTATATAAGATAATTTGAACAATAAATACATACCGATAATTGCGATGCTTTTTTTTTTTTTCCTCTAACAATAAATAGACAGATGAAGCCACTATGCCACCAGAGACTCTAAATCATCTTGGTGTAAAGCAATCATTCAAAACTCAAGAATATTTATAATTTCTGATAGGAGAAACGACAACTACTGCGATATTATCTGCACCGCCTCTTTGAGAAGATTCCTACATCAACATCTTAGCCGCTTCATCTAAGCACAGAATCAGGTTTTACCATAGCAACAGCTTCATCAATGGTATTTATGTACAACACCAAAAAGCATCATGACTCATGATCAATAACTATATTTGGATTAGCTCCATAAAAATGAATACCTATCAACTGTACTTCATATATTGCTTCTGTTTTTTCAAGTAATAGGAATGCTTTTGGAAGTCAAAAACCGCACGAACAAGATGCTGGAAACCAATCTCCGGCCATAAAACAGATGGTGAATACAGTAGACAGTTACTACTCTGCCACAAAAGAAAATTACTCAAACGGGTCTCACCCGCTGTACGAATTATGATATCAGGGTCAGGTACAAATCTCATATACATATGCCTCTCGACATCCAACATACCAAATTTTACGAACGCCTCATCCGGATCACCAATTTTACGCCATTTTTCTTCACAAGATTCTTGAACAGCATGCAAAATCTCATCAGTGGAAGTATACGCAACACATATAGATAACACTACTTTGTTGTTCTTCGAAGTTGCATCCATAGCCCTCTCGGCTGCTAACCTCACGGGTTTGCTTAAAAGTTTAAGGTTTCCTATAAACCTAACCCTAATTCCGTACTGGCTAACTATGATCTCATCGTTTATCAACCGTTCAAGTTTTTCCTCCATCAACTCCATCAATGATTGAACTTCTTCAGGATTTCGTTTGAAGTTGTCTATACTGAAGGCATAAACCGTTACATGTTTCACCCCCATCTCATAGCAGTACCTAAGCATTGACATTAGTGTCAAAAACCCGACCCTATATCCAGCCCCGTCAATCAAATTGTGCTTCTTGGAGTATCTTCGATTACCATCCATTATGAAGGCAATGTGATCAGGTATTGCAGCTTCTGAAAGGATGCCATACATAAATTTCCTTACAAAACCGCCCAGGAATTCAGATACCTGAGTGATTTGTCTAACATCCATGCCAAATTTCCAAGAAAAGTGAGGTCTCAATAGCCTACTAGACCTGCTAATTATAATTAAATGGTTTAGTTAAACTGACCCACAAAAGAAACGTGAAGTTCACAACAATAAATAGCACAATACAAGAATAATGTAATCGTAGAAATTTACACCAAGTACGATTTTGTATCCACAAGGAACTCATATACCATCTTTAATATTGATTGCCAAAAGGAACATCCATAGAATCAAGCTCCATGACAGGAGGTTTTATAGAATGCAAATTTAAAAATAAGGGTGTATTTGGCACTACTGCATTTTTGGGTTTAGCGACGACGGAAGTCGTCGCTACAAGTCTATAACCTATTGCGTTTCCAAGACGTAGATAATGAGTTCTTGTGATTCTATTTACTGCAACCGATTATCTAATTATCCTGATGTCAAAGAATTAGTTTAGAAATAGCTTGAAAGAATGCTTAATATGCCTATTGTGTTTGAAAAACCACGTTTCCGAAAACAAGGTCTCAGCAAGTTTTTTCAAAAATCAAAACTGTGTTTCCTTTATCATTGAATCGTGAAGAAGTGGGCCACATTGTTGAAACCAACGGATCATTGACATGCAAGTTTAGTCACAAAATTAGTCATAAGTTTACGTCTCTTAATCACCTCTCTTCTTTAAAAAAAAAAAAAAAAAAAAAAAAAAAAAAAAAAAAAGGCAGTGGATAATCAAGTTTGTTCAAAGGTTTTCCAACACTATTTCGTGATTACTTGCACTTTTCAATGGCAGTAATCAAATAATCTCCCCCAAAACGCAATCGCAATTATCACAACTTCAAACAACAAAAGCATACCCAAACAGCCCAACTTGGTTGTGTTACAACTTATCATTTAATATAATTCTAAGTTTATTATGTCATAACGAACTTATATCAGTCAAAAAGTTTCAAAATAAGCCACAAAAAGTGAGCTTATGAAACATAAGCCCAAAACCAAATAAGCCATAAGCCGAAACAAACACCCCCATAATCACGTTTACAACGCAATGACAGCAAATTCCTATCAATAGTAAAAATGAAACATTAAAGTGATGATATTCATATATGATTATGATCAATTGGCCCTACTACTAGTAAGTAAATCTAACTAATGTTATCAAAACTACACAATGGTTGTGTTTGGCAAAAGTGGCTGTGAGGAGAGCAGTAGCCACAGCTCACTGCTCACCGCTCACCCCGCTTCTTAAAGAAGCATTGGAAAAATGAGCTTTCCTAAAAAATAGCAAAGCTCACCGCTCTTGTGCCAAAAGAACACTAAAAATCAAAAATATCATTGCTCACACCTCATCGCCAAAAAAAACTCCAAAAAGCTTTGCGACAAACATAGCCAATAACACTAAAGGGGCTTATATCCAATAATTCTATAAAATTAAAAAAAAAAAAAAAAAAAAAAAAAAAAAAAAAAAAAAAGGCGTGAAAATCAGATAAGCTGGTAAGTCCAAAAATAAGGTTAAACAAACACCCCCAAATAACGTTCAATGAAGCACAAATATAAACAGTAAAAACATATTCGAGATTGATAAAATTTTAACAATTAATATCTCACTAGATGGGTGTGTGAAAACATGAGTAAATGGATACTGATGATAAAAAAGAACAAAAGAAATTACTTGCCTTGAACTTGAAATAATGGCCGGCCGACATGTCTTGGCTGCAAATTGTGTTATGATGTGCAAGAGTTTCCTTTAGTTAGATTTAGTTATGTGTGTGCAATGTAGTCTTGTACAGTTTGCTGTATAAGTTGTACAAAATATGTATACAACAAAGAAATGATACTGTATATGTTTATATCTCCGTTTTGTTCCATAAAAAAATTAGTAATCATGCATCTTTGGATCCACAATCATTTGAGGGTACCGGACTACCGGGACACATGTTTTTTTGGCGTTACATCTTATTTACATGCTAGAATTTATTGTAACAGAAGTTTTTTTTTTGACAAAACAATCTTAGTGAAAAAAAATTACATTAATAGCAATTCTCGATTTTGACAGATAGGCAAAATCGAGCAATATGATTAACCAATAAAAAGTCAAAATTGAATTAATTTTGATCAAATTTTAATAAATTTGATGGAGAATTTGATTGAGAAAAAAAACACATAAAAATATAGGTATCAAATTTATGAAAATAAAAACTTCAAAATAGATAAGGTAATTAATAAAAGATTAGTGGTTGAATTTTAAATATATTATGTGGAGTTAAGTGTAAAATTATAAATCTCCATATTTTTTTATAACTTTAGATAAGAGCATCCACAATGGTGAAGCTTTATATAAGTTTATAATCATTAATTTATAAACCTTTTGAAGTTATAAACCTATGTTCACTATGCATAAACCTTTTAAAAACTCTTGAAATGATTAACAATAACACATGCATTAAATTATAAATAGGTTCAAGAACTTGAACCTCTTCATGCCACATGTACATGAAACAAATGATCACTATAGTTAAAATGAAAGATAAAGCTTTATATAAAGTTTAGACCTTTTGATGAAACAACCATAGTGGATGCCCTGATAAACAAATAACCCCTTACACTTTATACCCCTCACACTTTATAATATGAACTTTGTTTACAATTACATGAGTATTAGTATTGGTTTGTGACTTTCATCCATTAAACTTACAAAATTTTATAAATGTACGAATTAGTTTTAATATACGTCAGATACTTTTAAAATAAATATTAGTTTCAAACTTTCATCTATTAAAATATCTTTGGGAGAATTGCATATATACCAACTAAAACTCAAAAACTTGTAAATTTCCTCAAAATACAAGTTTTCAATGCATGATGTACAATGCAAGTTAAGCATGTTTTTGGTATATATGCAAATATGCAAGTTTTAGTGGGTATATATGCAATTGCCCCAATATCTTTTTACTATGTGCGTTAAATATAAATAAGAATTCATGTTATCCTATTTAAAAGTTTAATCTATACGTACACGGGTTTGAATATTAAATGCAGTTAAATTATTATTAACGGTAATATAAATATCAAATGGTAAGTACGAGTTGTTGTGATATGAAAATAAATATATGCGATTAAACTTATAACAACTCATGTAATTATTATTTAACGTTTATATACGGATATCCAAAAAAACATTTTTTAAAAACTTCATCAACGCTCATTATGTGCTACTAAACTCGCACATTTTGTATAACATGATATCAATAGTTAAAGTTAGACAACAAAATCAACCTCAACATTAACATCTATGTCAGCTAAACAAAGGTAAATCTTTCATCCAATAAAATTTTTACAAAATATTAATTGATATTAATACATAATGAAAAACTCATGCATACTTATTAGTTATACTTATATCATAATTTTCACGGGTAAATTCTTTTATATCCATATAGTAAACAAAAATTTTAAAATAAATTTAGGCTCAAGAATACAATACAAGATCAATGTCACGATTATATTTACAATTTCTGCTAACTATTTTTCTTAATTTTGCACATGTTGATGCTCTAACTTTTTAAAATATACATAAGATTTTCTGTTTTTAAACGATAATATTATATAATTAATTTTTTTTGGAAAAACCCCGTGCGTGCACGGGTATTATAACTAGTTTTAAAAGGAAGATGATTTACTTTCTTCTGTCTTATAATAATTGTTCACTTTAACTTTTATAAGTATTTTTTTTTTCAATTTTAACTATTAATATTTTTATTTATGTTATATAATACATGAAAATTATACCAATAGAAAATACATTTATAACCCATTCTATCTATAAATTTTTCATTAAGTATTATGTAACACAAATAAAAATATTTATGATCAAAGTTAAATAAGAAAGACTAAAAAAAATCAAAGTGGACAACTATTATACGGATGTAATACAATTTATTTGCACAATTTAATATACAAATCAGTTAAGGCGATACACCTGTTTATTTTTTTACTTTTTTAATTTTTTTTGAACGAATACACCTGTTTAATGGATAAATTAATTGTTCGATCAGAACGTTGTGTGAATCAATTTCTATGTGATACTCCACGTGTCTCTAATAAAAGTCCACTTTTATATGTTTTTTTTCAACTTTGACTTTAAATTATCTCATTTGTGTTATGTAATATTTGATAAAAAGTATACCAGTGAAAATATATTTAAACTTAATATATTCATATATTTTATATCAAATATTACATAAAACAAATAAAATAATTTAAGACCAAAGTTAAAAATAAAGACTTTAAAAGTCAATTATTGACACTTATTTAGAGACGAATGGAGTAGTATTCTTTGTTACTACATCCGTCTCATAATAAGTGTTTACATTGCCATTTTGGGATGGCCCACATCAATTAAGTGTCCACTTTTTATTTCATCCAATTAGAAGAGGTTTTGGTTGGAAGAATGGTATTTAATTGGTGGAGAGTGTAGTTAATGGGATTTCCTAACACTTTGTTCTCGAGTTTCTATTTGGAAAGAAAAAAGAGCGGTGGAGAGGAAATTGAAAAGTAAGCATGTTTTTGAGATTTTTTTGGCAGAGAAGAGTGAAGAAAATTATGTCAAATTCCTCCTCCTAATCTTCTTCCAAAATTGTGATGATTTGAAGAGAAGTTAAAATTTTGCCTTAATTTTTCACCTCTTCTCGCTTTTTTTAAACTTGAGAACACAAACTAAAAGTAATCCTTTTTCTCTCTCTTCTTCTTTCTCTCCATCTTTCTTTCTGTTTTACACTCAAGGATAAGTATAAAACTTTGTGCATACCAGAAGTGTACACTTATTATGTGATGAAAGGAGTAGATGACTTTGTTAGTTGGCCCAAACCTAATTATAGCTTATAGTCCATTAAGTTTATGGTTAAGATTACTTGTTCACAAAGCTATTATTCACAAAGCTATGTGTTTATTAGGAATACATATGCAATCTTTCTTATAAAAAACACATTCAATAACAATACTCTATTTGCCATTTGACATGATATCGAAGCTTTACGTTCAAAACCATCACAAAATAGTTATCCTCCGGTCATCGACTATTCGCCAATGATTCAAATGGATCATGGTTTATTTATTTATTTATTTCGTTATTTATTTTCATTTTATTAGTCCGTTCATCTCACCTAAATCATAAACCATAGAACACAAAAACTGTAGCCGGCATAACACGTCCTATATTACGTTGATTTAGCCATCAATCAACAAAATTTGTCTCATCACCGTCACTCTTTGGTGTTTCACTTGATGTGTTTCAAACATTATAACAAGAGGTAATCAAAATCAAAAGGCTATTATAATAAGGTTGTGCAAAATCATGTCTTAAACTCTTTTTAGATTCCAACCATAACCAGGCCATTATGTACAATCCACTTCTCAGTCCGTATGCAAAATTCGGTTATGATGATGTCCAATCCCAGAGCCCAGAATCACTAGCCCAATAGTTTGAGTCCGGTTCATGGTCCAATTGGGGATCTAATTGTCACTCTTGTCACAGGGTGTTTTGAAAAGGCAGGTATGCATTTAGACATTTAGTGTTGACATTCATAAAAGTCATAAAAAGTAAAATTTTACACTAAGGATGTTGATCAAAGGGTATTTGTGTGCCTACCTTTGAAGTCGGTACCAAACCAACACCGAATGTTATTAAAGGGTCTAGTTTGATTTCCTACTCATTTCAGTTAGCAACTAATGGGAATTCCTGAGCAATACTTGGAAAAGACGAACACACGACAACCATTCTTTGAATGGCGTTAAGCCATAACAAAAACTAACCATAGCTTATTGCTAAATCAGTTCCTCAGTACCTGTGCACATACATACCGACACGCTCATGCATATATAGATATACAAGCTGACTCGTTTTCATAAGATTCTTCATTGTCCACGTATTTTTTTTCATTTACACAGAAGATTAGGTTGAAACATCGCTGCCTTCTTCTTTACATACACAGATGAACACACTTTAAGAATACATATAAATAAAGGTATTATGTGATACAGATACTTTCATACTTTCATATTATACAAATATAAACAATAAAACAATTCCTAGAATTGTGATACATTTTCTTCCATGTTAAAAAAACTCATCTCTAAAACAGATGAAACTATCAAGGAACCAGAGACTTAAATCATCTCAGATGTAATGAAATCATATAAAGACGCAAGAAAATCTTCATATTTTATGAGCCAAGAAACGAACAACAACTACTGTGATATTATCAGCGCTACCTCTTTGAGAGGCTTCCTCCATCAACGTCTTAGCCGCATCTTCTGGGTTCTTAATCGGCTTCACCATAGCAACAGCTTCATCATTAGTAACAACGTCCCAAAGCCCATCACTCGCAAGTATCAGAAACTCCAAAGAATCATCAATCTTCTCCTCTTGAATTTCCGGATCAGCAACAACAAACTGTTTCAATAATTTATCACCAAATGCACGGGAAACGGCAAGCACACCACCAACTCTCCAAGTCCCTGCCCACATCACAAAACCACCGGCATCTTCAATACGTCGTCGTTCATCACTTTGGTCTGGTTTATGATCACGAGAAGCAGCAAATGCGTTCCCACTTCTACATATAACAGCTCGTGAGTCACCCACGTTTGCAACTAACAACCGGTTGCCAACAAGAATTGCAGTTGAAGCGGTTGATCCAGCATCTTTTATCTGACTATTATTATCGGACTTTAAAAGCTCTGAATCTGTAAAACTATACGATTCAGCTATAGCTGATTTGGTATCTGATATAAACTTTGGATGCTTAATAAGATTACTAAAAAGATTGTGTTTGACGTATTCTGCAGCTCGTGCACCACCATGACCATCAAACACACCAAAGAGACCAACTGTTTCTCCATCTACACCGTCGATTCTTGTCTCGTAATAATCCTCCATAGAAGATCTCTTGCCAGGGGAGCTTGCGTAACCGTAGCTAAATTTTGAATCTTGACTTAAACCACCTCCAGTAACCGGAGAAACCCCGGAAACTGACTGATTTAGGCTTGCGGATAATAGTACTGAATCTAGATACCCCATAAGTATTGTTGTTTCGAGTTCGTATCAAAATTCCTATTAAGACAGGCACAGTTTAGAATTTTACAGTAATATACAAAAAAGAGCTTCAATCAAGATAAATTTTTAGCATATAAGAAATCTGGTAACACTTTATTTAGAACTATATCTACGCCTTGCTAAAAAAATAATAATAATAATAATAATAATAATAATACTAAAAAAATAAAAAAAATAAAAAAATAAAAAAATAAATAAAAAAAAAAAGAACTATATCTACATCTTTTAGAGAAATAAGCACTCTTTTCATGTTACAAAATACGAAATTTATTCATCACAAAAAAATAAACACTTAAAAAAAGCACCAACAACTTTATCACAATTTTATTAAATCAATCTTTAAATTAATAAGTATGGATAATTGAACCTAAGGTTACATGAAATTTTATAATTCTGCTTTGTAAACTGAAAAAACAAGCTACAGTTGACTTTCAAAGTCAATATGACAATTTTTCAACCACAAAATTCATCAATTTCTAAAACTCTTTTTAAAAAAAAACATACCAAAAGAATCAAAACTTAAGCAAAATTCATAAAATTTCATCTAACAAAATTAATAAAACAAAAGGCATAAAGTTAACCATGCAAAAAAATACCTGTTCGAAGATGAAAAATGCAACTGTTTTAATCAACCGTACGTATATCTGAATGAAATTAAATGAGAATGAAGATGAAAATCTGTTGAAGGCTATAGTATATATACAAAGATTGAAGATTCTTCACTCGTTTTAATGATTGATCGACGAAAGTTCAAATGAGATTCTGAGGAAAAGAATTTGTGTTTTTTGGTCAAAGGTTCACATTTTGACGACCGGACATTACAACCGCGCAAATATGTAACAGCTATATTTGCTTATTAACATTTTTCACCCTTGTTCTTCATCATTTGTTTCAGCTTGTACCCTACTTTCTTACATTTAGGTGTGGTTGGCGCGGAGCATTTAGGAGCATTTAGGAGCACTGAGTGTTGAGTGTTGTAATTTGTAATGCTCGTTTGGCAAACAACAAGTATCTTTATCTATTTTTTTTGAAATATTCATATTCCAAGCTCCATGAAGTAGCATTTATGAGATGTTTTACACATTATAATTACACCTACAACAATATCATCAACATTTTTATAAAAAATACTACTAGCGCTCAAAGCTATTACTCCCGTCATATGTTAGTGTCACATCACTTATATTAAAATTCTTGTGGCATCATTATATTATCGATCAAACTTAATCTTTTTTTATTATTGATATTAAAAAAAAAAAAAAAAAAAAAAAAAAAAAAAAAAAAAAAAAAAAACATTGCATCATTTCTCTCCTTTTACGTTAATCAGCGAGAAAATATCAAGAGAGGCTACAAAATATCCGGCAATGGTACGGCGGGATGGTGTTGTCGAGCATGTCGTGATCCTTACTACCACCCACATAAGTGAAATTAACAACATTGTCTTGTCAAACCTATATATAAAAATGAAAATAAAATGCACTTGTCTAACTAAAACAAACTTTCGAATTTAAACTAGTTAGCACACACAAAAACCAAAAGTTTCTCGTAGAAAACCCAGACCATTGTTTTAGAATGTTTTGCAAGTTTGAACTAAAACATATTAGTGCACTCTTGCAAGTGCCCGCTTATTAATAATGTTAGCAGCCGAGCTCTCATATATGTATGAAATATACCGCCTTACTTTCCTTGCTATGAGACATGGACTCGTGGGTGGTCCTTAACTCCTTCCCCTTTTCTAAACCCTATTATTGATGTACGTTATTGACATGTTGTAAGAAATGTGACCGACTGTCTAAGACTTTTTATGAACAAATGGCGATTTCTTAAGTGCGGGTGTTAAATGATATGATTGAATTGGAATTGACAATTTCCAATGGCAATTATGTAAGGCATGGTGGTTTAGAAGGAGTTTTCTATATCACTTGGTTGGTCGATTTGGAATTTTCGCAATAAACTCTATTTTTGGTTTAGAAGGAGTTTTCTATATTGTGGCTCGCTCTTTCTCTTGATGTAGGTCTAGCTAGATGCAATTCAAATTTTAGTTGGATAGATTGGCTCAAGAACCCTTCGCTTATTTCTTTGTAACTATTTGCTTCTAGCTTCTTGCTAGAAGTATAATTTGATACTTTCATCAAAGGGCTTTTGGTCTAAGTGAATTGTGATATTATGTTTTCAACCAAGTAGTTACTGTTAGTTTTAACGGATATAATTAATGAATATGTCCGGATTCGAACTCAAGACTTCGGGATTGCACACTTTACGTATGAGTTTTAATTAATTAATAATTGTTGTTTTAGCGACGAATAATTATTGAATTCACGAAATAAGCACTTAACAGTACCTAACGATCGTTAGACGAAAGTTAAAGGATTAGAGATGAAATTGTAAGGCAAGAAGGTTTCGGAATATCCCCTTGGGATAATGTTCGGCCGATCCCACATCCCTATGGGATTGGGAATGCTCCAAGTTTGTGATAGTATAAATACATTGCCTCATGGATTCATTCTATTCATTCCTTGGTTCATTAGCAAGTCAATTTCTCTTCTCCTCTCTTTCACTTGAGCTATAGGCGATCCACAAGGATCAACTAAGGCTCAACTAGTAGTGCTTGCTCGTGAATTAAGAACATAGCTTTTCTAATTGAAACGCTAATAGTACGTGTGTTCAAGAACGAAGTGTTGGCATACTTTTGCTAACGTGTGATTGCCCATTCGACTTACACATAAGTCGATCCATATTTAAACCCAATTAGGGTTTATAGTTCTTGTTCAATTGATTTCTTGTTCTTGCTAAAATCAAAAAAGAGGTACGCATTCATTTATAGTCGGTTAATTTTAATTGCATGTATTTGATCTTATTTCGCTTCGTGCTTGATGTGTTTATATGTTTATATATTAGTTATAATTTACGTATTTCAACAGTGGTATCAAGAGCCGTTAATACGTTGTAATTAATTACCGAAACATATAAAATTGAATCATTATGATTATTACATGCTTGGTGTTCTTATGTTTTTTAAATTTTTCATAAACCCTAAAATTTTATTTTTTTTAATGTCGACTTTTTATTTTTTACTTATTTATGCCGATTTTTTTTTTTTTTTTTTTTTTTTTTTTTTTTGTAAAGAAAAATTAGGGTTTTTTGAATTTTGTTATAAACTTGTAGAAACCCTAGGTTGCATGTAATATTTATGTGTATTATAAATGGATATTTGTGATATGCCGTTTTGGTTGTGTTCCTTGACATCATTATATGATTATAATATGTGCAATGTGGGCATCCATGACAAACCATGCATGTGTTGTTATGGATTATGATGGTTTTGTTTGATTTCATGCTTATTTTATGCGATTTAATTATAATTGATATGTTTTTTTTAGTAAATATTATGACTATAAAGATTACTAAAATTTAATTAATTATAAAATTAGTGAAAACCCTGTTAAAATC
This sequence comes from Artemisia argyi, assembly GCA_030686995.1. Lineage (NCBI taxonomy): Eukaryota > Viridiplantae > Streptophyta > Magnoliopsida > Asterales > Asteraceae > Artemisia > Artemisia argyi. Next base: position 117,984,252 of record CM060705.1, on the reverse strand, counting down.
GTGTATTAATCAATTGTGTGTTTTAAATTGATTTAATTTGCATGTCCATTATTTATGTTGTTTGTTTATTTTATTTAATTAATTTTGTTTTTATATGTTATGTGACATGATAGTAAGCAAAGGGTAATTCTATAAATAAAATATTAAACAGACTTAATAATGGTGGAATCTTGTTTTGAGCTTACATAAAATCTTGGACTTTTGATTGATTGATCACGACTGTTAAGTGGTTGGAAGGTGAGACTAATTTTGACAAACTATTAAAGTGGGTATAAGGTGGTTTCGCATTAAATTGTGGCCTTAAATAGCCTCCATTATGGTTTAACGCTCGCCTGTGAGTCAAATTTTAGTTTTACCTAACAACCATGATAACTACGAAGCACTTAAGGCAAAGTTGTAAGTTTCTCAACGCCTCAATCAAAACTTTGGAGATTTAAGCTCGTAAAGAAACTAATGAGTAAAAGTTTTTACATGAAACATATGCTACAAGATTAATGCATGACATCTTTGTACATATAGTTTGATTACACACATCAAATTTACTACCTTTAAATTTAAGTTATATGTCATCCAATGAAACGGAAACACCTAAAATTGGGTCTATGTCAGGGCGTAACCTGGCTAGATTGCAATGGAAGGGCAAATTACATGATTTCATCACTAGCAGATCAACTGGTGTGGTGGAATTATGTAAGTTTGTTGTTTCTTAAGTTGGTCAACTTAATTGAGTTGATAGCGGGTTCTGATCACTCAAGGCATAAGATGGGGATATAACATGCTTACATTGCAACTGCGGTTGGCAAATATGTAAATCCCATCCATTCTAGGAATTGCAATTGAATATTGGCAATTGGGACACGTCTCGTACCTTATTGAATACCGTCATCACTAGCAGATCAACTGATGTGATGAACCTATGTCAATTTGGATCCTAGTTTTCAATGTAAAATTAAATGGTTATATGTTTATGAACCAAGGGTATTTAATTTTCTTGAAATTTATTATCGAAAGTACTAACTTTCGAATTTTTTCTGTAGAAATGGCTACACCTGAAAATACTAATATGAGCAACATGAGTTATGCGTTCAAGCAAATGATTGATCGAGACAAGTTGACTGATGAAAATTTCAATGATTGGTATCGATCCTTAAGAATCACCTTAAGGATAGCCAAAACATATGATTATCTTGGTGAACTTCTTCCTACTAAACCTGTTGAGGATGCAACACAAGCACAGAAGGATGCATACAATGTTGCATATGAAAAGCACAATGATGTGGTTTGTCTCATGTTGGCTGGGATGGATACTCAATTGCAAAAATAGTTTGAGAACTATGGACCCATGGACATGATAAATGAACTCAGACGAATGTTTGAGAAACCACCTGCTGCAGAATTATATGATTTAATAGAATCTCTGCACAGTTGCAAGAAGGAAGCAGGAAAATCCGTGAGTGCCCATGTATTGTCAATGAAACATTATTTGGACCAATTGGAGCGACTCGGCTGCGGATATCAGGAAAGCGTAAGTATTGGCCTCATTTTACGATCCCTTAATCAGGATTTGTATAGTGAGTTTGTACGCAACTACAATATGCATTGCAAGGGGAAGACAGTAAGTGAAGTTCATGCAATGCTTATTGACTATGAAAAAGACCTTAATAAAAAGACACCTACACCTGCTGTAATGGCGATACAAGGTGGTAGGATCACCAAGAAGAAACCCAACAAACCGCAACATGCGAACTACAAGGGTAAAGGCACTGGTAATGGAAAAAGCAAATAAGTTGCGACTCACAAACAGAAGCCTAAGAAGCAAATTCCTCCTCCTAAGAAGAAGGAAACTCCCAACAGGGATATGGCTTCTTATCACTGTTGCAACACTCCTGGTCATTGGAACCAGAACTGTCCATTGTTGTCACACCCTGAATTTACCTGTTTGGCAGCGGAATGGAATACCTGGGGGTGACTGCCATAGCATCACAGTTACAGTTATATTGAACGACCTAAAGTGTCGTTTTTGAAAATACATCGTTTGATCATTAAAACATTCAGAGTTTACAAAATAGGTCCCAAAATGGTGTTGCAAGTTTATGAAAACAAGTTCAACATGATCAAACGTTACATAAGTGCATGAAATAAAAGGTGAGACGCGTCGACTCCGCGACTCCAAGGATGTCCAAAATGCATGCCATCATAATGTCTTAATTACCTAAAAATACATTGCTAAAAACGGTCAACAATAATGTTGGTGAGATTCATAGGTTTATAAAATGATATGTTATACGGTAACCTTAAGTATCAGTGCATGACAAAAGTCAAGTGAAAAATAAAAATAGTACAATAGCCCTTAAGCTCATGACCCCGAAGCTAGACTGATGAAGTATATGCCCCTCCAGAGTGTTCTGCCAAACACTCTAATATGACAGAGATGAAATGCATCCGTTTGACTGTTGGTATAACTACCACGGATGGAGGCGTCACCCTCAATAGATCTATCCACTCACTCTCGCTTACGCATAATTAACGGTCCATGATAAATAAATAGGGGACTTTAACAAGGCCGCTAGGTAACTTAAGCAATGTACATATAATTTGATACTTAGGCTCGTACGAAAATTGGTGCAATGTATTCTCCCCCGTGGGATTTGAAAACAATGATAAAGTGTATACGGGGCTATGAAAACTCACCTGTAGTGATGGAAGAATGAATATGTAATGAACGTGGCAACAAGGCGCGACCACTAGCCGCAACCTAATATGAATGAAAATATGATCTATTTTAGATTATGAATTGATGTAGTGAATGGACATACATATGCTATCTATACCACTCGTAATTTGAAAATAATAGTTGTTGTTGAAATTCAATATTTTCCATGACTTGGTAAATATGTCCAACTAGCGTTTTAAAACTAGTCGTGTAATATTGTGTATAAAAATGTTGGTGTTAGAATTCGGCGTTTTGAAAACTTTGAAATAATATCTAATAATAGTATCAATAAACCTTTGATCGTACATGCTTCGACGGGTAAGAAATACGGCTCTCCATTGTCGTTACTTGAAAAGTATAGTTTTCAGTATGAAAAATATATTTCTTATAGAGGCTGTCAAAATATAATAGAGTTATCGAGTTATAAACGCGAATATTTCGGTCGTGATAAGCTCATTTTCTACGTTCTATATATCCATGGTTTCGTTTTATAGTGAATGAGTGAATTTTTAATGTAATAATTCGTATTTTCAGATTAATTACTATTCCCGGAAAATTTCACTATTCATTTCACTATTCACTTTTTACTATTCACTTTCACTATTCACTCCCAAAATTTTTATTTCATATTCTCGTAAGTTAAACTATTTTAATGATAATCCGAGAATTTGCCACTCGTCGGATCATTTCTGCAAAAATCACAAAGCCGTGTCCAAGATTTACTTTTAGGTTTAAACGTCATTCCAGCATCCCGATATGTCCATAAAACATTATAAACAATATAAATATGATTTTCTCTCATTTTAGGACAATTCCAAAAGTTTTGGAATTTTACGTTTTCCAGTTCAGCGTTTTACGCGAATTACGCGTTTTAGACCCGCGTTTCCAGTTTTAGCAGCGTTTAAGCAACCCGATAGAACTTGCCACTCATTAAATATACTAAGATAGGTTATATTAATAAGTTCTAACATATTTATAAGTTTCATATTTTTAGGATACCCGATTTTAAGTTTCATGACTTAACGACTTACCGTTAATGATTACCGGGACCAAAACTCACTCCGTAACTTAGATAAGACCATGACTACTCATCTAGTCACCCTTATCTCATTATGGCCGACTTAGGAGGGGGGGGGGGAGTCACCTAGCATGTGTCTTGATCTTATACTTGAAGTCTTGGATTCATTACATGTGTTAAACTTGGCCATTAAGCTTCCTAAATATCCTAAAATCCTAACCTCCTCATTTTTAGTATAAAAGAGAGCATTCTCTTCCTTTCTCCTTCAATACCAACGACCAAAACAGCCCTTATACACCATTTTGATGATGGTTCTTGCTAGTTTAATCCATCATAATTTATACTCTTGTATTCCTTGTTGATTACTAGTTCCATTCCATCCATAAAACACTAAAATTCACCACAAAAACTCATCAAATTTCCAAGTGTTTTTAGTGAAGATTTTTACTAAAGGTTGTTTTTATGTTAGATTAGTGTTTATCAAGGGATTATAAAGATAGGGTTTTTGATATGGAAGCATGGCTATGGTTGGAAAGGTTTTAGAAGATTAAGTAGTGGTTCTTGGTTTTGATCTTGGTTCTAGTTAGTTTCTTCACAAGTTGTAAGCAAACCCTAACATACTCCTTGCTTAATTATCATTTTCATGCTCTTTGTCTTCCTTTCATGCTATATATGTTCTTGTTATTGTGTTCATGATGTTTAAAAATGGATAAAACAAGTATTGGTATACATATGTTAACTTATGACAAGTAAACAAGCAAACTAGTGACTTTTATGGAGAACCATGACCAAAATAGTATAACTATGATATTTGAAACTTACTTACTATTATAAAGGACTTCAAAAGGAAAACATAGCAATTTGAATCACCCAAAACGAGTACACGAGTCAAAAGATACGGCCATAAGAAGTTAGCGAAACCAAAACGCCGAAACTGCCAATACCCTACTGTTTGCATTCTGCCATTTTGAAAGTCCCGCTTCTGGTCCGATTCATCAAAAAGTTAAAACACGAAAGTTGTCCGGAACGCCGTTTTCGTTCAGGAACAAAGAAGCTCGAGCCCTGAACGCTTTCTGAGTGATAATTTTCTTCAAATTCTTAACAGCCCATTTTTAGACCAAAGTCACTATATAATAGTTATGATTTACTAAGACCAAGAGGTCTAATGACCTAAAGCCAAGACCACAACTATGACTAAAGCTAAGGTTGAGTCTCAAGACCATGATAATAATGACCAAGGTCACTGTCACAACTCGTAAATTCTGGTCTTTTCCCGAACTTTCACATTTACTATTCATCGGTTACTATTCATCGATCACTATTCATCATTTTACTATTCATCATTTTTGAAGTCAGTTTGACATTCTAAGAAGCGTTTTAAAATTTTACTATTCATAAAACACTATTCACCTCCGGAGAAAATCTGTCATTTATGCGTGAGTTGCGTCATTTCTGTATACGTACGGTTATTTACCTAATAAACGTTATCTTATGAGCTATTATTTTGAATAATTGATCCGACAATCCCAACTATGGTCCTAACACATTTTTATACTCATAATAATAATATAAAAATTTTATTATTAAATTTCCCGGTGTTTTCAAATCAACTGTTACGTTTTCCGGTCAAAGCTTATAACTCCGTCGGTTTGCGTTATTTCAACCCGATCATTATTTTAACTTCCAATTCTCATCAGGAATATTATTTTTACAATTTTTACAACTTCATTATATTTTATTTTATCCCGTTAAAATTTATTTTTAGTTAACCCGGTACCCGATTATACCTAAACTAACTAATAACAACACAAACTACACTACACTTCCTAATTAAATCAACAAACATCTTCCCCTTTTTCCCTCCTTTGTGAACCGGCCCCCCCTCCTAATCCATCTCATGTGCTTAACCTCACCTACCAAATTTAATGCAAACCTAACTTATGTCTCTAACTATATAATAAACCCTTTCATCCCATTTTTCACAATAATCATTCATAGTGCAAGTAAACTTTTCTTTCTCCTTTTCTCCTTGGTGTGCTCGGCCTAGGATCATCCAAGAAGCAAGATCCATCATTTTTCCAAGATCAAGTGTTAATCTTATCCCTTTAGTTGTCCTTGTTTGAGTTTTGTAATAAAAACTCAAGGTTTCTTAGGTTTTGCTCATCTAAGCTCTATAATCTCTCTATGTAAGTTGTCAAACTCTTGTTCATAATTTCTTCATGTTATTTTTATGGTCATATGATTTCCATTCAAGATCTACATGCATATGTTAGTTATACCACTCATTTATGTATATATTTAACTTTTTGAACTCTAGAAATAGATTATTGTTAGATCCTTGTTAGAGTAGCTTGGTGATGATGTTTAGGAACCCATGACACCCTAAGAAGGTGTATGGTAGGATTAGACTAGCTTTGTAGTGTTTGAAAGTGATTTGGTGATGTTAGAAACTAGATTGAAGTCTTGAAAATGGGTTTTGAACAAGTAAATATACCTTCTGTTCCATTTTGGTTAACCCAGAAAAATCCGTTTTTACACAGTACCCTTTGACAATATTCTTAGAAAATACTTTCAAAAACGAAGCCGTAGGCGAAAGAATCGATTAAAAAGAGCTTATAACGAAGGAGTTATGATTTTTACAAAGTTAACGACGAAAACTATTTTTCTGGAAATCCTTTGCTGATGAACAGTTGTCACGACTGTTTCGAGGCGTAAAACTAAATCTAGCCATCCCGACTTATCAAAAATATGTTAGTATGTTGTCCCACGATTCTGGGGGTATAAAGAACGAGTAAAACGAGCTTAAAACGACCAAGATATACACTTTTGAAACTAGGCGAACTATATATATATTTGACAACTTCTAATAGCACATATTCTCTTAAGTTATGGAAACACTATAAATCAACGCCAACACTTATTTTCAAACTACGAGTGGTATTGACTTCATGTGCATGTACATTCATCGCATCCCCTCATAATTTAAGTAGATCGTATCATTCGTTCATTATAGGTCGCGGTTAGAGATCGAACCTCATTTCTGTGTATCCACTTTTGTCATCGTAGCTATCGCACCAGGTGAGTCATAGCCCCTACTCTTTTAAATTGTTTTGTCAACTTTTGGGGGAGAATACATGCTCGTTTTTACTTGAACTATTACTTGACTCTTTAAACATGGTTTTGACTTGAACTTTATTATGAACTTATGACTTGTCTTGACCTTTTGAACTTGACTTAAACTTTTGAACTTATGTACCATACGTACTTTGACTTAAAGTCTCCCTTGTTCGGAGCAACACTATGAAGTCTCCCTTGTTCGGAGCAGCATTATAAAGTCTCCCCTGTCGACGGAGCAGCATCCTAATACGACGGTATTGGAAGGCCATTAATTTGGATACATCCTAATACTACGGTATTGGAAGGCCATTAATTTGGATGCATCCCAACCGTAAGTTGTTGGAAGACCCTAGAGGTGTGTTGTGCATCCTGACTGTATGTCGGAAGACCCTTGTGGTGACGTTTACACTTTTAACTACTATGATACACGTACATATGATTGACAATTTGATATATTATATTGACCACTTGTGCTTGACAACTAGACATAAACTATTTTAGCAGTGGGTTGTAAACACACAGGTTGCAAGTCTCTTATGGCGGGACTTGCAACTGAGTGGATTTACGATGCCTTTGCTGTGTGATCATTTTTCTATATACTTTATTTGTTAAACAAACCCTATGAACTCACCAACCTCGTGTTGACACTTTAGCATGTATTTTCAGGTTTTAACCTATGGCACGCTACAGGAGGTTTTGGCAGGGCATGGCATGGTCATAGAAGACTCTGATTATTTATATGGGGACCGTTTTTAACTATTTTAAGGGCCTACTTCCGCACTACTTTTAACAATGTAAATACAATATTTTTGACTTAACTATTTTATTCTAAATGATTGAAGTGAAAACCATTTTTGAACTTGTGTTGTAATACCGATTGAGTTACACCCCAGCTACACGTATGCTTCCGCTGGACCCGATTCTGGGGGTGTGACAGTCACGGCAAAGCCACGGCTAAAGACCATATAACTTTTAAAGATCAAAAACTTATATATATGTTATCAAATACTACAATAGTAGGGAGCCTCATGTGAGGAGTTCATTAAGTAAGCCGTCGAGATGAGTTGTGAATTTACGAATTAAAGTGTCCTGGCTCCTCGAACGTTTACTCCATGACTTCTGAATTATGTCGGCCCGAACGGTAGTAAGAGATATACAACCTAAACATGTTTCATAAACCATTTATATTCAAAGACTTACACTATATACTAAAGTACTACATCATGAACATTATGCAAGACATATATAGGCAATTCTTCGTATTCTTAGACGTTACTCCAAACCTAAGTCGCAACGTTCTATTATAGGCTGCTCTTAGAGACTTTCGCGATTCGACTACCACTTTCATTTCTCATTACATAGACTTAAGGTGAGTCATAGCCCCTACTCTTTTTATACTTGTTTTAACTCTTTGGGGGAGATACATGCTCAACTACTTGCTTACTTGTACAAATACTCTTAAACATTTATACTTGATTGTGTCATACTTGATTGGCATTATACTTGATTGCGTTATACATACTTGTTACACTATACTTGCTTAATTTAAATACAAGATTCGTATTTACGTGCATACATAATACTCTATTCTGTCGGAGAGGTATTGGTAGTACTCATGGGAAGATGCCCCCTACCCTTGTGTCTATACTTGACCTTGGATGACGTAGTACTATTTGGGAAGATGCCCCGCCCTTGTGTCTATTCTTGACCTTGGGTGAATATAATCCGGTGCATTATGTAAACTATCTTTTAGCAGTGGGTTGTGGACACACAGGTTGCAAGTCTCTTATGGCGGGACTTGCAACTGAGTGGATTCTCAATGCCTTTGCTGTGTGAACATTCTTTAAGGCTTTTTAACTGTTTTAAGACAAACTCTATGAACTCACCAACCATTGTGTTGACACTTTAGCATGTTTATCTCAGGTTAGTAAGTCGATAGCTAGTGCGTGGAATTTAGAGTCAAGCTGCATATTCTAAAGACTTACGCTTTTATCATTTACCATTCAAAACATTTTGTATACATTTATGTATCATACTTTGGAATCTCATGTTTGTAACTTTGAATTCATTAATCGAATGGTAACTTTTCAAAACGTCTCATTTAGAGTTCGTTTTCTATAACTTGTACTTTGTATTATGAAGTAGCACCCCAGTGACACAGTCTTCCGCTGCGGTATTTTGGGGGTGTTACAGATTGGTATCAGAGCCTTGGTTATAGAGAACTAGGTTGCATTTAGTGCCTAGACTATAACTGCTATATACGTTAAGACTCTCCTCTTTATTTGCCTTACACACACTACATACACATACGCTTCTTGGTAGTTGTTGGTTTAGTTCCACGCTGTTAGATGATGTGACTTTAGTATTATAAGGAGCCCCAGAGATTAGTCGAGTCATTAAAAACATGGAGCTCATTAATAACTAATTATTTAACTTGATCTTGTGACAGTTCTTGTTTGATGAGACACAAGATCTGAGTTAAATAATATTATTGCTTAGCTTTAGGGATTTGATGACTTGATTATCTTACTATCGTCCTCAGAAGGCGGATTTTTGTGTCGGAAATTCTTAAGTAGGATGATTTAGAATCTCCTTATTTAAATGGATTGGGACGCCTTTTCATTTAAATAAAGAAATTGTAAATTACCGAACCATAAGTTTATGATCCCTTACTTACATAAATTTGTACGCTTCTTTATGTAACTAATGTGTTATAAATAAGTGGGCTTAATTGTAGCCGATACAACTCCTTAACCAGAACCTTAGACGAATCAGAGTGAACACCACTATTTTAGAGATCCTGAAATCCCGAATTCCCTTAGACACACCGTAAGTAGTTAACATCAACTGAACTTCGGGACGAAGTTCTCCTTAAGGGGTAGAGACTGTAACAATTCGCATTTTCAGATTAATTACTATTCCCGGAAAATTTCACTATTCACTTTTTACTATTCGCTTTCACTATTCACTCCCAAAATTTTTATTTCATATTCTCGTAAGTTAAACTATTTTAATGATAATCCGAGAAATTTGCCACTCGTCGGATCATTTCTGCAAAAATCACAAAGCCGTGTCCGAGATTTACTTTTAGGTTTAAACGTCATTCCAGCATCCCGATATGTCCATAAAACATTATAAACAATAGAAATATGATTTTCTCTCATTTTAGGACAATTCCAAAAGTTTTGGAATTTTACGTTTTCCAGTTCAGCGTTTTACGCGAATTACGCGTTTTAGACCCGCGTTTCCAGTTTTAGCAGCGTTTAAGCAACCCGATAGAACTTGCCACTCATTAAATATACTAAGATAGGTTATATTAATAATTTCTAACATATTTATAAGTTTCATATTTTTAGGATACCCGATTTTAAGTTTCATGACTTAACGACTTACCGTTAATGATTACCGGGACCAAAACTCACTCCGTAACTTAGATAAGACCATGACTACTCATCTAGTCACCCTTATCTCATTATGGCCGACTTAGGAGGGGGGGGGAGTCACCTAGCATGTGTCTTGATCTTATACTTGAAGTCTTGGATTCATTACATGTGTTAAACTTGGCCATTAAGCTTCCTAAATATCCTAAAATCCTAACCTCCTCATTTTTAGTATAAAAGAGAGCATTCTCTTCCTTTCTCCTTCAATACCAACGACCAAAACAGCCCTTATACACCATTTTGATGATGGTTCTTGCTAGTTTAATCCATCATAAGTTATACTCTTGTATTCCTTGTTGATTACTAGTTCCATTCCATCCATAAAACACTAAAATTCACCACAAAAACTCATCAAATTTCCAAGTGTTTTTAGTGAAGATTTTTACTAAAGGTTGTTTTTATGTTATATTAGTGTTTATCAAGGGATTATAAGATAGGGTTTTTGATATGGAAGCATGGCTATGGTTGGAAAGGTTTTGGAAGATTAAGTAGTGGTTCTTGGTTTTGATCTTTGTTCTAGTTAGTTTCTTCACAAGTTGTAAGCAAACCCTAACATACTCCTTGCTTAATTATCATTTTCATGCTCTTTGTGTTCCTTTCATGCTATATATGTTCTTGTTATTGTGTTCATGATGTTTAAAAATGGATAAAACAAGTATTGGTATACATATGTTAACTTATGACAAGTAAACAAGCAAACTAGTGACTTTTATGGAGAACCACGACCAAAATAGTATAACTATGATATTTGAAACTTTCTTACTGTTATAAAGGACTTCAAAAGGAAAATATAGCAATTTGAATCACCCAAAACGAGTACACGAGTCAAAAGATACGGCCATAAGAAGTTAGCGAAACCAAAACGCCGAAACTGCCAATACCCTACTGTTTGCATTCTGCCATTTTGAAAGTCCCACTTCTGGTCCGATTCATCAAAAAGTTAAAACATGAAAGTTGTCCAGAACGCCATTTTCGTTCAGGAACAAAGAAGCTCGAGCCCTTAACGCTTTCTGAGTGATAATTTTCTTCAAATTCTTAACAGCCCATTTTTAGACCAAAGTCACTATATAATAGTTATGATTTACTAAGACCAAGAGGTCTAATGACCTAAAGCCAAGACCACAACTATGACTAAAGCTAAGGTTGAGTCTCAAGACCATGGTAACAATGACCAAGGTCACGGCAAAGCCACGGCTAAAGACCATATAACTTTTAAAGATCAAAAACTTATATATATGTTATCAAATACTACAATAGTAGGGAGCCTCATGTGAGGAGTTCATTAAGTAAGCCGTCGAGATGAGTTGTGGATTTACGAATTAAAGTGTCCTGGCTCCTCGAACGTTTACTCCATGACTTCTGAATTATGTCGGCCCGAACGGTAGTAAGAGATATACAACCTAAACATGTTTCATAAACCATTTATATTCAAAGACTTACACTATATACTAAAGTACTACATCATGAACATTATGCAAGACATATATAGGCAATTCTTCGTATTCTTAGACGTTACTCCAAACCTAAGTCGCAACGTTCTATTATAGGCTGCTCTTAGAGACTTTCGCGATTCGACTACCACTTTCATTTCTCATTACATAGACTTAAGGTGAGTCATAGCCCCTACTCTTTTTATACTTGTTTTAACTCTTTGGGGGAGATACATGCTCAACTACTTGCTTACTTGTACAAATACTCTTAAACATTTATACTTGATTATGTTATACTTGATTGGCATTATACTTGATTGCGTTATACATACTTGTTACACTATACTTGCTTAATTTAAATACAAGATTCGTATTTACGTGCATACATAATACTCTATTCTGTCGGAGAGGTATTGGTAGTACTCATGGGAAGATGCCCCCTACCCTTGTGTCTATACTTGACCTTGGATGACGTAGTACTATTTGGGAAGATGCCCCGCCCTTGTGTCTATTCTTGACCTTGGGTGAATATAATCCGGTGCATTATGTAAACTATCTTTTAGCAGTGGGTTGTGGACACACAGGTTGCAAGTCTCTTATGGCGGGACTTGCAACTGAGTGGATTCTCAATGCCTTTGCTGTGTGAACATTCTTTAAGGCTTTTTAACTGTTTTAAGACAAACTCTATGAACTCACCAACCATTGTGTTGACACTTTAGCATGTTTATCTCAGGTTAGTAAGTCGATAGCTAGTGCGTGGAACTTAGAGTCAAGCTGCATATTCTGAAGACTTACACTTTTATCATTTACCATTCAAAACATTTTGTATACATTTATGTATCATACTTTGGAATCTCATGTTTGTAACTTTGAATTCATTAATCGAATGGTAACTTTTCAAAACGTCCCATTTAGAGTTCGTTTTCTATAACTTGTACTTTGTATTATGAAGTAGCACCCCAGTGACACAGTCTTCCGCTGCGGTATTTTGGGGGTGTTACATTTAATATGTTGGTGCATTTTATTAATGGTTAGTGTCCTGTCTTGGTCAATAAAACTCGTGCATCAGCACACTATTTTCAGAAAATGTCTAGTAGAAGTATAATATTGTTTTTTTAATATCTTTTTCGTCGTAAGTACGTTTTTATCCATTCAAGCTGCCACGGTTTCGTTTTTAAGTGTATTTTATGTTTCTCCAATAAAAAATTATCCAAAGTCTACTGAGTTTTCTGGAATTTATAAAAATGGACAGCGTTGATTGTATTGTTTCAAAAATGTTATTTCTATTTTGTTTATTGTCCCAATCCAACTCCAACAACTTCACAAATTCCCTTAAACTACCATACACCTTCTCAAGGTGTCGTGGGTTCCTAAAAATCATCAACCAAGAAAAATCTCCATGGGTTTATATGTTATATATTTTTAAGGCTAAAATGATATAAAAATATAAATGAAGTGGCATAAATTTGCACATGCATGTACATCTAGTATAAAAATAACATGAGCTTTGCAAGAATCTGGTAAAATTGTGAAAAGAATTTGGTAAACTTACTTTTAAGGATTGGTGAGTTTTGAGGATGAAAATCTAGTAACACCTTGGATTTTTATTTCAAAACCCTAAAAGGAGTACTAATTGGACTTGAATACAACTTGTTCTTGAAAAATTGATGGTTGCTTCTTGTGGTTTTCTTCTTGGCCGAGCACACAAAGAGAAAGAAAGAAACCCCTTTTATTTTTGATCTAAAATAATTTGCATGTAGTTGTTTGTTAGGTGAAATGTGAGATGCATTTTTTTATTAAGACATGTGTCTTAGACACATGCCAAAACCGGCCACCTAGGAGTGGTGGTTGGTTTTGTATAACTTTTGTGCAATATTTTGTTTACGGGATACCGTTTAGTGTATAGTTTTTGTAGTTTTAGTGTTTTCGGGTACCAGGTTAATTAGAAATAAATTTTAATGGAAACATTGTGACAAAATAAAATTGTAAAAATTATAAAAATATAATTTTTGTAGATAGTGGGTGTTTCAATAACTATTGCTTTGTTATTACGAATACCGTCGTAGTTATATTTAATTGATAGTTTAAAGTAAATAAATTCCCAAAACATTGAGAAAATAACTTTTAGAATTTTTGTATCATTAAAATGAGTGTAGAAATATATTAGGACCATTGTGGGAAGTGTCGAATGTATTGTCTATAATTATTGATCACGCATTATCATTTATTTAATTAAAAATAAATATATGTAAATTGAGATTATATAAATCCTACGAGTGAGATAGTATGAAAATGATGTAGTGATGAAATGTAGACTAACTCTAGCCTATGAAATGTATTTTTGAGTGATATCTTATGCTCACGCGACTTAACCTCCCCGGTTTCGCGAAATGAATACCCGTAAACCTAGTTTACGTGAAATAATGAATTGTGAAATGATGAATGGTAAATGATGAATTGAAATCTGTGAATAGTAAATTGTCGAGACTTGGGAAAATGACCTAAAATTGTGAATTGTGACAATTGTTACTAGAGGAGTTGCGCCTCAACAAGAGTAAAATGCCTGGTAACGTCGCAAGCACTTCAGGTATGTTTATGATTGAATTATTTTCTTTTCCTCGTAAGAATAATTCCTGAATATATGATACAGGATGTGGCACTCACATCTGTAATACGTCGTAGGGACTTAGAGGAGCAAGGAAACTGGCCTATGGAGAAAGATACTTGTACGTAGGGAATGACATACGTGCAGCAGTTGAAGCCATAGGGACTTTCGATACTAGTATTGAATAATTGTCATTATGCACCCTCTATTGTTAGGGGTGTTGTTTCAGTTTCTTTGTTATTGGATAATGGTTTTGTTCAAACATTTATTAATAATGTAATTTCTGTTTCTTTAAATAATGTTTTTTACTTTAATGCAATTCCAATAAATGGTGTGTTTGAAATTGATATGGAAAATTCCATGTCCAATAGAAAAAATTCTATGTATAGCATTAGCAATAAGAGAATCAAGTCTAACTTGGATTCGTCTTATCTTTGGCATTGTCGTCTTGCTCATATAAGCAAGGATCGCACGGAAAAGCTGCAACATGATAAGCTTTTGCAAAAGATCAATGATGAATCATTTGATAAATGCGAATCCTGCATATCTGGGAAGATGACAAGGAAACCTTTTTCACATCAAGTGGAAAGGGCAACTGAACTACTTGGATTAATACACACTGATGTATGTGGTCCACTTAGACATGTGTCAAAACGTGGTGCTAGCTACTTCATAACCTTTACGGATGATTATAGTCAGTGTGGTTATGTTTATTTACTTAAACATAAACATGAAGTCTTTAACACATTCAAGGTTTTCAAGAGTGAAGTAGAATTACAACTCGGTAAGAAGATTAAGGCTCTTCGATCCGATAGAGGCGGTGAATATATAAGCCAAGAGTTTAAAGATTTCTTAGCTGAGTGTGGTATAGTCCAGCATCTCACGGCTCCTTATACTCCACAGAAAAATGGTGTATTTGAAAGGAGAAATCGTACTTTGCTCGACATGGTACGATCAATGTTTAATCTTACAACTCTACCCTTATCCTTTTGGGATTATGCCCTTGAAACGACAATTCGCATATTGAATATGGTTCCAACTAAGAAGGTTGATAAGACTCCATATGAATTATGGACAGGAAAAGCTCTCAACTTTTCTTACTTAAAGGTCTGGGGTTGTGGCGCGTTTTTTAAACGTGATTCACCAGATAAACTCCAACAGAGATCTGTTAAGTGTATCTTCGTAGGATACCCAAAGGAAACAATGGGTTACTACTTTTACTTTCCACCAGAGAATAAAGTCATTGTGGCTAGGTATGGAGATTTCTTTGAAATGAATCTCATATCTCAATAATTCAGTGGGAGAGTTTACGATCTAGAAGATGAAGATACATTAACTTCTGAAAACACTAGCTCACTTCCTGTGTAACCTGAAAGTTTAGGTCCTCCACCTGAAGTGGAAGTGGTACCCATTCGCAGATCTTCAAGACCTGTGAAAGCACCCCGAACGTCTATGTCTTAACGTAGAGTGTGAGGAAACTATACTAGGGGATCTTGATGAACCTACTTGTTCTAAGGCTGCCATGAATGGTCCTGAAAGGGAGAAATGGCAAAGTGCTATGAATGGGGAAATGCAATCCATGAGAGACAATGAAGTCTGGGTAGAAGTAGACCTTCCTCCAAATGCTAAGGTAGTTGGAAGTAAATGGCTCTACAAGATGAAAACGGACATGGATGGCATTGTACACACCTATAAGGCTCATTGTGTAGCTAAAGGCTATACTCAAACATTTGGTGTTGACTATGAGGAGACCTTTTCTTCTGTAGCTGACATTAGAGCTATTAGGATTCTCTTAGCTATAGCTGCCTACTATGACTATGAGATATGGCAAATGGATGTCAAAACCGCCTTCTTAAATGGTCGCCTAGATGAAGACATCTATATGGCGCAGCGTGAGGGGTTTTTGAATCCAGAATTTCCAAACCGTGTATGCAAACTTCGAAGATCCATTTATGGATTGAAGCAAGCATCATGTCAATGGAATAAAAGATTTGATGCAGAAATCAAAAGTTTTGGATTTTCTCAAAATCTTGATGAGCCATGTGTATACCAGAAAGCTAGTGGGAGTAATGTTACTTTCCTTATCCTATATGTCAATGACATATTAATCTTAGGAAATCACATACCAAGTTTAAAGGAAGTTAAAGCCTATCTTGGTAAATATTTTTCTATGAAGGATTTAGGAGAAGCAGCATACATCCTTGGAATCAAAATCTACAGAGATAGATCAAAGCGGTTGATTGGACTAACTCAAAGTGCTTACAATGATAAAGTATTGAAGAGATTTAATATGCAAAATTCCAAGAAAGGATATTTGCCAATGCAAGTAGAACATGGCTTAAATAGTAAACTATGTGCCTTAACACCTGAAGAGGTTGCACTCATGAAGAAAGTTCCATATGCTTCAGCAGTAGGATCTACCATGTATGTAGTTAGATGCACAAGACCTGATGTAACGTTTGCACAAAATATGACCAGTCGTTATCAACAGAATCCATGTGGGAAGCACTGACACGCTGTTAAAAGCATTCTTAAGTATTTGAGGAATACCAAAGATATGTTTCTAGTGCATGGGGGAAATCTAGAAGCAGAACTTGATGTTACCGGTTACTGTGATGCGTCCTTTGAAACTGATAAAGATGATACGAAGTCTCAGACAGGTTATGTCTTTGTTATTAATGGAGGAGCAGTTGACTAGAAGAGCAAGAAGCAGACAACAATTGCGATGTCTGTTACAGAAGCTGAGTATATTGCTGCATCGGAAGCTGCGATGGAAGCTGTTTGGATTACGAAATTCATTTCGGGGCTTGGTATTATGTCGTCAATTGAATTACCTATTAATATGTATTGTGACAACTCTGCCGCAGTTACATTCGCCAATGAACCTGGAGTTATGAAGGGCGCCAGACATTTTCCTATAAGATGTCACTATGTTCGAGAACAAGTCGATATAGGTGAAATCAATTTACTCAAAATTCACACAGATAACAATCTAGCTGATCCATTTACGAAGGCTTTATCTAAGGAAAAGCTTACGCAACATGCTAATGGCATTGGACTTTGTTTAGCTAGTAGTTTCATGTAAATCTGTGGTTAGTATTTGGATAAAGGATATTGTAAACGATAATTATTCAAATGAAATGAAGTATTTTGTTATGTTTATTTCCATTTATAAATATTGTATCCTATATTTGCATGTTTAATCCATGAATAACTTAAAGTTATTCTAAATGGTCCGTTGTCAATTAATGATATGGGAGTATCATTGAACTAAGACAAATCTGAGTTTTGGTATAATATATTTAAAATATATTGATGCGTAGACATGCCAAATCCACATGATATTCAATAAGTGAAAAATTGGATATAGGACAAAATCCCAATTACATGATTATACTTATGGATGTTGTCATTATAGTAAATCATGAATATTTATCCTCAGACTTGAGATACCAGGTAACTACTATGGATGTAGCTCATTTTCTGTGAGATAGTCTAACGCTATCCGTAACTGGTAGTTATAAGGATTATTTTCATAGGTGATGCGAAGTTCATAGGTTATGCTTGTAGTCAATAAAGGATTTGGTTCCTTCAAATTTGTTTTGAAGTTTAATACTGTTTGGCCACTCGTAGGATTAAAAAGATGTTTGCATGGCCATGCCCAAGGTCTATCTGGAATGCGTTCAGATGAACTGGTAATCTTGCTTGATCATAAATAACGAAAAACACAAGTTAATTATGGAATGACTTCGATCCAGATCCATATTAACATAGTACTAGAATCAAAAGGATAAGTATGATGATGAATCATCAAATGTGGTTTTTTCCAGGAAACCATACTCGTGATCGTTCTGGGGACATTGGCGTGTTATGCTAGACTAACCATTGTCATTATTACATTAATGTATAACCGAGTGGGAGCTGTTAGTTTTAACGGATATAATTAATGAATATGTCCGGACTCGAACTCGAGACTTCGGGATTGCACACTTTACGTATGAGTTTCAATTAATTAATAATTATTGTTTTAGTGACGAATAATTATTGAATTCACGAAATAAGCACTTAACGGTACCTAACGACCATTAGACGAAAGTTAAAGGACTAGAGATGAAATTGTAAGGCAAGAAGGTTCCAGAATATCCCTTGGGATAATGTTCGGCCGATCCCACATCCCTATGGGATTGAGAATGCTCCAAGTTTGTGATAGTATAAATACATGGCCTCATGGATTCATTATATTCATTCCTTGGTTAATTAGCAAGCCAATTTCTCTTTTCCTCTCTTTCTCTTGAGCTATAGGCGATCCACAAGGATCAACTAAGGCTCAACTAGTAGTGCTTGCTCGTGAATTAAGAACCTAGCTTTTCTAATTGAAACGCTAATAGTACGTGTGTTCAAGAACGAAGTGTTGGCATACTTTTGCTAACGTGTGATTGCCCATTCGACTTACACATAAGTCGATCCATATTTAACCCCAATTAGGGTTTATAGTTCTTGTTCAATTGATTTCTTGTTCATGCTAGAAATCCCAAAAGAGGTACGCATTCATTTATAGTCGGTTAATTTTAATTACGTGTATTTGATCTTATTCCGCTGCGTTCTTGATGTGTTTATATGTTTATATATTAGTTATGATTTACATATTCCAACAGTTACAACATCGCTGAATATAGTGTGAGCATGTGTATCTTAGCTAGTTTACATTTCTTTAACAGAAAAAAATACGTTGTGAGTCATACTTTTCACTTAGGATTTTAATATGTGTGATTTTGATATATGTGAGAGTGAACTAAAGTGAAGACATACACTATTTGAGTTTAGTCATTCCATATTAACTTAGCAGATTCTAGTGCCCTCAAGACAATAACTTAAATGATTAAATAAGAAAAAATGATATATAGGCCTAAATAAATAGACCTAAAAAAAGGCATACAAATTTGATTGGTGCATTGTTTCAGGCATTTAACAGCTAAATCAATCTATTACGTACATTATTTGTAAGGGAAGTGATTTGCACACTTTTAAAAGTGATTGGCACACTCAAATTTTGAGTGTGTTCACATTTATACCCTCACATTGTTTGGACTTATTCATATCCTGTAAGGGTATAAATGTCAACACACTCATATTTTGAGTGTGCCAATCATTTTTGAGAGTGTGCAAATCACCTCCCTATTTCTAATAGGAGATGATTTTTGCACACTCTACAAAATGATTGTGACACTTTAATTTATTGTGTTTAGACATTTATACCCTTACAGTGGTGAAAATGTAAAAGTAACTGTGAGAGTATAAATATTTAAACACAAAAAATTAAATGTCCTAATCATTTTTATGAAATGTGCAAATCACCTCCCTTTTTTTTTTTTTTTTTTTTTTTTTTTTAAAGGTAAATAACCTCCCATTTCTAATAACCCTTTCTAAACATCTACAGTAATTCCTAGTTTCAAGATGAATTAATGCACTTTACCGGTGCTTTGAAGGCATTTTTTTAATGGTGATGATATGTATACATGAGTTTTTACTTTGCACATAAAATATAATGTGTATTATTTGTTTTTATTCAATAATTATATGTGTGCAAAGTAAATTCTTATATATAGCATCACCCATTTGTTAAACAATCCTTTAACTTAACCATGTTATATGTGGATTTTAGTCATAAATCAAAACTCAAACCTTCACTAAATTTGTTAAATCGTGTGACTCATACATGGCTAGATGTATTCTTTGGGGACATTATCGTCTTTCTAGTGATTTAGGTCCTTATACGAACTCCTTTCGACTATAGATCATCTTTGGCAACTTTATCAAAACAAAGACTTTCCTTGAGTATGTTGTCCAACTGTCATTGGATGACCCTATATTTATGGTCTAATAATGCATTATATATATGAATATTATATTATTTCCAAATAATCACGACGTGACAATGAAATACGGCATTATTATGAGAAAAAGAGTGAAGCAACTATGTCATAAAATATGGCATATTGGTTGTAAATTTGTACTGTAATATCTTAACATGCGGTTTTATTGATCTGTAAAGAGTCATATCAAAATCTCCAAAAAAATGGGTCTTGAAATAAAAAGCCTCCACGTTCATTATATAAATCATATTTGGCATAAAACTAATGAACCAATAATAGCCATTTATTTTTTATTTAAATTAATAAAAAACCGTTTTTCACGTGTTTTTAAACAATATATCTTGCAAACGGTAAATTTTCAAGCTACAAAAAATACATTATCGCGATGAGAATTAAATTATCTTACTATAGATATGCAATTCTATATACTTTCGACGAGCTTTTTTTTGACGATTTTTTTTTTCTTTTTCCGCCCAGAAAAATCACATGTGATTCGCAAAAATCACATATGATTTGATTTTAACGAATCACATGTGATTTTTACAAATTTAACGAATCACATGTGATTTTTGCAAATCACATGTGATTTTTCTGTGCAGAAATTTTGAAAAAAAAAAAACCGTCGAAAGTATATAACAATGCATATCTATAGAAAGATAATTCAATTCTCGTCGCGATAGTATGATTTTTTTCGCGTAACGATTAGCGGTTACGAAATATCTAATTTTTTTAAAAAGGTGAAGGTTTTTTTTTTTTTTTTTTTTTTTTTTTTTTTTTTTTTTTTAAATAAAAAAGTGAATTGTTAGGATTAATTCATTGTTTAATGTCAAATATGAGTTCTATATTGATATTTTGTCTCATTATCCGTCAAATATGTTGACATATGCCATAATTAGATTTAAATATTCCTAAATTTTAATATGAATTTATAGGTCGAATTAATGTAGTGGCTAATACTTATTCTTCTCGTAATAAGTTTTCATATTGCCATTTTGAGATGTTAGATAATACAGTATTCATTTTGTACTTCAACTAATGAAAATATATTTTAGTAAGAAGAGACGATATTTAATTGATAGAAAGTGTAGTTAGTAGGATTTTTTTTTAAACTTTGTATATATTAGAAATGAATACTTAAGAGATATATTGAGTATTATGTAAATATAGGAATATAAAGCAAAGATGTGTCTATGTTTAAGATTACTTACTATGGGAGATGGTCTACCACAACCACCTCTACTTTTCACGTGTCATCCCTTTAACACATATTCTCAACCGTGTGTCAAAGGCAAAAGTTTATAATTTGGCGGTGCAGACAACCGAACAGTTGTTTTTTTATTTTTATTTTATTTATTTATTTAATTTTTTAGAATATATTGTAAGATATGTTTATATATTTTTACTTTGGTGGTGACCATAACACCTGATTGATGGAGAATTTGATAGTTTTTGAATTATAATATAACATTGATGTAGATGTGATATAGTTGATGTCAATAACACTGCGAGAAATTGTGAAAAATGCATTTTATAACATCGATTTACAACTTTTATACCTACACATAGGGGTGAGCAAACAAAACCGAAAAAACCGAAACCGAACCGAAAACTGAAAAAATCAAACCGAAAAAACCGACCGAAACTAAAAACCGATGGTTCGGTTTTTAATTTTTCAAAAACCGAAAACCACGGTTCGGTTTCGGTTTTTGTCCAAAAACCGAACCGTAAAAACCGAACCGAACCGATTTTATTATATAATAATATATAATTAATTTAATGTAATAATTTACTAAATAAATCAAATTTATAAATTCATATTCATTTTTTGGTTGATTTATAATATATTTATCTTAAAGTTTATGTTTATATGCGTGTTTATCGTTTCGTGTGTTTAGTTGAGAATATATAAATAAATATATGACGACGATCATACTCTGTGTATGTTCACTTGCATGTGTATGTCTCATTTATATGTGTGTAATTAAAGGTTTTGCAATAAACATTAATATGCTTAGATTGACAAAAAAAGGTAAATAAGAATAACCAATTTTTTAAGTAATACAAGTTTGTTAGTATATATTTTTCATGCCCAAATATAAATGGTTAGAAACCGAAAAAACCGAAAAACCGAACCGAAACCGATAATAAACCGAAAAAACCGAACCGCCAAAAACCGAACGGTTTCGGTTTTGGGTTCTATAAAAACCGAACATTTCGGTTCGGTTTCGGTTTTAGCCAAAAACCGACCCAAACCGAACCATGCACACCCCTACCTACACATGTGTTTTTTGTTGTTAAAGTTGATTTGATACAAATTTATGATTCAAAATAACAAAGTTTAAGTTGTATTCACTAAACATTTAACATGATCATATAAATGTTTTTTCATATGTTTTACAAAATGGTGTGAAATGTAACTAAATTTTAATTTGAATCACTAAGTTGCATTAGATCAAGTAAAAAAGCATGTTTACGTATACAAATTGTGAATTAAAGTTACGAACAGTTCTCAATTTCACGACAAAATGTTTTCACTGAATTCAAAACAGGAGTTGAGATCCATGAATAACCCATATATGCCATACAACCTATCAACCAATCATAGCCACCCATTTATATTTTCCACCTTTTTTTCAAAACAACATATCTTGCAAACGGTAAATCTTCAAACTACAAAAAAAATACCATCACGACGGGAATTAAATTATTTTTTTATAGATACGCATTGTTATATACTTTCGACAATTTTTTTTTTTTTTTTTTTATTATTATTATTATTATTTTTTAATTTCAGCCCAGAAAGAATTATATATAATTCGTAAAAATCATATATGATTCGTAAAAAATCATATATGATTCGATTCTTACGAATCATATATGATTTGTACGAATCATCATATATGATTCGTAAGAATCACATATGATTTTTTGGGCGAAAAAAAAGTTCGTCGAAAGCATATAATAATGCATATCTATAGAAAGATAATTTAATTCTCGTCGCGATGGTATTTTTTTGTAGCTTGACGATTTACGGTTTGCGAGATATTTAGGTTTTAAAAAAATGATGAAAGTTTAATTTTTAAAAAAATTAGTGGCTAATATTATTTGATGAGTTCTATCGTAAAAGTTGGATCTATAAAGAACTTTTAGCTCCAAAACATTAATGTCAAAAGTTTTTTTATACAAAAGAATGTCATTTTTTAGTGACATTTTATAAAAAGTGAGTAAAAAGCTAAAAATTTTGAGATCTGATGACATTATTGTTGGACTATACACAGATTTTTACCTACTACATTATTATATATACTAAAACCTATTAGCATGAATAGTAAAAGCACTGTTTTGCACTATTCATTGTGTAATTTTTGCTTTTAGACCATGAGGTTATAGATTTATTGCAAAGTTAGTCCTTAACGCCCATTAATATTGTACAAAAAAAACCTCTCAGGTTAACTTTTAATTTCAAAGTTAGTCCCTAAAGACTAACTTTGCAACATACCGACAATCTCAAGCCGTAAAAAATCATACTATTTTCAGAAACACTTTACGAAAATAGTACTTGCGGTTATCGACCTTTTGCATATTTAGTCCTTAATAAAAAAAATATTTTTTTTACAACCGTTTCATTAAGAGTTTAGATTAAGTAAAACATTCCCGTAGCAACGTGCGGGTACCCCACTCATTTTTACCTATACTTATTAAAAAGTAGGAGAAACATATGAAAGTTTACTTTTTTATACTTTTCAGTGACACTTTCTTACTTTCAGTGACAAACCTTTGGACTTTTGGCGACACCTTTTATTATGTCACGAAATGACTTTTTTTGTAGTGTTTGATGTGAATAGTGAATACTCTAGACTAGGATGAGCACGGTACCATCTCGTACCGATCCCATACCGAATTAGTTGTAATGATTTTTTCCTGAGCATAAATAGTTGTACCGGTACCGTATCGAACGGGATTCGGATACTGATACCGGGAAATCGGGTTTTTCTCGTTTTTATTCAGGAATTTACCGATTTGGTACCGGTCCCGTACCGAATTAGTAGTCCCGATTTTTTTTCACCTTATTTCATAGTCCCGGTACCGTACCGTATATCAGGAACGGTACCGGTACGGTTCCAGTTCGGTTTCAGAATTCGGGTCGAAATGCTCATCCCTACTCTAAACAAGTCCTTGATATCGCTAGCTTAATATCAAACAGTCTAATATCCGCTAGTAAATTTGTTATACTCGACTTTTTGAAGTTTTTGCAAACTATGAATTTATCAAGAAAAATGCCAACATACTATGAAAAAGAATTATAACTCAATAATAACCATCATGATGGTAACATGATGGTTATTATTCTGATGTCTTTGCAAAAGATTTTGGATTAAAATCTCACTTGAAATACTCGTGAATATTAAGGTAGTTGGGGAAAGAGTAACGATAAAAGAAATACACTAATTAAATCATCAGCTTCCTGAAATAAACTAGCAGAAAAAACTGTATGAGTTTATCCACGTATAACTCAATAATGTTATCCGAATTTTAAACCAATAAAAGATGTGGGATGACCTTTGATAACACGAAAACACCACTAGCCCATGGGACACGTCATAAGCCAATTGTTAGTGATTAATTATCATTCATGATCTGTTTATTACACCGTCCTATATAAAAGTTGGTACTGCAAAGTTGAATATTATATTATGCTCTATGATTGAAAACGAATGCTAGGAATGTGGTGTACGTGTCGACTTTAATTTGTAGAACACGTAAGATCACAGTATCATATATAAACGCGTCCGCCGAGATATTATTTGCCAAAAAAGTTACTACTTCCGGCTTAAAATAATTGACAGAAAACAAGAATTACAAAGTTTAATAAAAATGAGGTTATTTTAGTTTTTAACAATCCAAAGAGAATATTTCTTTATTATATTCTTTAGTTTTTCCTTAAAAAATACGGATCTTTTGTAAAGTGAGAAAAATTACAAAGTGTACAAAGTCATTCATAGTGTGACATGTGTCCCTCACTTAAAATTATACATAAAATCCGCTCAGGGGTAATTTAGTCTTTTGACTCGTTTTTTCTTTTCCACCTCAATTTTCAAACGCACACATCTCTTAAACGACAAACTATTAGAAAAAACCGATTTTACCATAATTTTAAAACTTTGATTCTCTTTAATTTGGTATAAATCTTTTTAATTTTTTCAAAACATTTTTTTGACATATTTATCGGGTCATGATTTTCTTAATGTTTTGCTATTTTCGACCTTATTTTTTACCTTAAAAATTGGCGAATCATAATATACTTAAAACATGAAAGTTGTAGATTTTGATTCACTCTTTACCCAGAAATTTGAATTACTCAAATCCGATATAATATGAGTGAGATATCGCACGTTAAAGACGACGTTTTAGTCATATTTGTTGCACACAACGTGTTTGATGAAATGTTTAGCTTAGATTTTTTGTCTTAAAATCGAGTTAAATGCATTTATTTTTGTCCCACAACGCATTATTAATAATTTTATTAATGTAACATTCAAAAAGTGATGTTTTTTAATCATAATATTTTTAAAATATATATTGAGTTCATCAGTTAGGTTATGTTTTGTTCATCAGTTAAGTTATAGGTTATAGGTTCATCAGTTAGACATTTTATTCATCAGTTACTTTGATTCATCAATTTTTTCAGATTCATCAATTTCAGGTTCATTAAATTTGATCAAATGTTTATGTTCATCAGTTATTGACTAACTGATGAACCTATAATTATAGGTTCATCAGTTATTGACTAACTGATGAACCTATAATTATAGGTTCATCAGTTATTGACTAATTATAGGTTCATCAGTTAGGTTCATTGATTTTTTGGTTCATTAATTTTAGGTTCATCAGTTAGTTTATCAGTTATTGACTAACTGATGAACCTATAATTATAGGTTCATCAGTTAGGTTCATTAATTTTAGGTTCATTAGTTTGTTTATCAGTTATTGACTAATTGATGAACTTATAATTATTTGTCATGTGTTATGTGTTTAGGTCATCAATCAGTCAAAAATGTTACCATAAAAACTGATAAACCAAAGTAACCTAACTGATGAACCTAATAACCTAACTGATGAACCCAATAACCTAACTGATGAACTAAATGTATATTTTAAAAATATAATGATTAAAAAACTTTACTTTTTGAGTCTTACATTAATAAAATAATTAATAATGCATTGAGAAACAAAAATTAGTGCATTTAGCTCAATTTTAACACAATATATAAGCTAGACATTTCATCAAACACATTGTGTGCAACAAATATGAGTTAAGCACCATCTTTAACGTGTGTTATCTTACTCATATGAGATCGGATTTGAGTGATTTAAAAACCTGTGTAAAGAGTGAACAACAATCTATAACTTTCATGTTTTAAGTTTTTAACGATTTGACATTTATGAGGGTAAAAAATAGGGCCGAAAATGACAAAAAAATCAAGAAAATCAAGACCCACTTTATATGTAAAAAAAAATCGAAATATTTAACAAGATT
This sequence comes from Artemisia argyi, assembly GCA_030686995.1. Taxonomy (NCBI): domain Eukaryota; kingdom Viridiplantae; phylum Streptophyta; class Magnoliopsida; order Asterales; family Asteraceae; genus Artemisia; species Artemisia argyi. The sequence goes on along the minus strand of CM060705.1, from coordinate 117,957,518 downwards.
TATACCAAATTAAAGAGGATTAAATTTTAAAAATTATGGTGAAATCGGTTTTTCGTAAAAGTTTGTCGTTTGAAATATATTTGCGTTTGAAGTTTTAGGGTGGAATAAATAAACGGGTTAAAATGACCAAAATGCCCCCTAATCGAATTTAAAAGGAAAAAAGGGAGGGAGTGAGTGGTGGATACTTGTCACATGGTGAGTGGCTTTCTAGCCTTTGTAGACTTTGTATTTTTAGTCCCCTTTGTAGGGGATCACACCTCTTTGCTTAAAATGTAAAGTGGACAATAATTTTGAAACAACCCAAAAAAAATATGGACAATATTTTTGAGACGAAGGGAGTCTTTATTGTCACAAATACGTACGAGTTCCTATGTGACCGTTGATTTATTGAAACTGACTTTTATAAGTCATTCAATCAAAAATTTGTCTTTGTCTACATCAATATCGGTTAAATATATACTTTAACATATTAAGTGGTGCTTGGTGGGATGTTTTAGAGGGTAAAAAATAACAAAGAGAATGAAAAATGATGATCGGTCGCATATAATGCAATCAATAATTGCTTGAAAGCGGGTAATAACCATTACCCAACAAATTGGGGCATTGAAAATTCATTACCTTGTTTCACTCATATCCAAGTCCCACTCTCTTATTCCTTTATTTCAACGAAGCAACAACAATGTAATGAAATGCTTCATTATATTCCTTAGGGGGTGGCTATGGTGATGCAAAAAAAAAAAAAAAAAAAAAAAAAAAGTGACCAAGACATGTTTAACCAATCAAATGCCAACAACACAATTTATAATTCACAATGACTTTCTTTCAATTTTTAGTGGTAATGGTAATGCAAATTTGTTGGTTGATGTATTAAATGCCCAACTTCCAAATTTAACTCAATGTATTAACTGCTCAACTTCCAAATTTGTTGGTTGATGTACATGCCGTATCGGCATGTGATGGTCTTGCACCATGACTTTTCGTTGATGCCGCATGGGTGGTTATGGAGGATGCCGATCGGCATGGCATGCCGAGCCTCCATGACCTTGCCATTGCCACCCCCTTAGTATACTTTTCCTTTCCTATTCCCCAATTTGAACCAAGTGCACTATTAAACTCGACAAATAATAAATGAGTCACGGAATTTTATTTATATCTTTTAAATTACTTTAGATGATGTATGGTCACACTTAAATTATTTTAGATGATATAGGTTATTTTAATTAATTCGTAATAGATGCATTAATGCCCGATTTTAATTTTTTATCACTCTTCTCATCTTCTCATTTAATTTGTAAAACATGTGAAATTTTAAAATACTGAAAATTTGCTTAGTAGTGGTGCCGAATTTATATGTAGGAACTGGGAAACAAGTTTTACGGTTAGAAAAAATACACATGTAGGCTCATATTCTTTAAGCAGTTTGACCCAACAACATCATAACCCTTGGCCCACTTAACATGTCGTTGGTAGCTGCATGGTATTTTTTTAGTAACAAATGTGCGTAGAGGAAAGTATTTCAGACCTGAAAAGTGCATTTCTAGACCAAATTGGAATAGCTAAAACCTCAAAACATTACCAAATATAAAATTCTAAAGTAAGGATATTCATTAAAGATAACTATGAGTCACTCCAAATTCAGTTTAGTTTGGCAATGAACTCATTAAAGCTTAAAACAGTTTGAGCTTTCATGGTTTTTCAGATAGCATGTTTCTAGTATAATAAGATTAATTCATCTACGGACCTCAGAGGCTGAGATGACTTCCTCAGCGACTATAGTGTGATGCGTCACAACCTTTTCCTTGGTCGTTATCTCTTCTTGAGTTGCAGGTAGCTGCTCATTTAAATCCTTGAGTTCATATATGGCTGCATCAAACGAACGTTTCTTTGCGACAAAAATGAGCATTTTGGGAGCATCTACAAACGGCTTTAGTAATCTCTTAAAATTACCAGTTTCTGTCAAGACGGAAACCTGTAACACCCACATAAATACAGCTTTGATTTAACACTGAATAATTTCAAAGAAACAGAATTATGGCCGTGTTTGGATAAGTATGGCTACTTTTCCTTAATCCCAACTTTTTCTTTCTGGCAAAACAAAACAACAAGCAATGACGATATATTATTTTTTTTCTCAACCACTGTCTCGTATGCCTAACACTACATAGTATGAGTCTTCCCACTAATTGTTACAGAGATTTGTTTGTTCGGTGAACATTTCATTATAGAAAAGAAAAAAAAAGTCCAGAACCAACTTTCAAATAAGCGTGACATCAACTTTACATTCGATCACAGGACAGAAATGTGCAGAAGAATAAAACTACAATTCTGCATTTGTTCAAAATAAATTAAAGCAAAAAAATTTGTAAAATGGATCAGTAGGCGATTATCTAACCTGTACTTTACACACGCAATCATGCAGCAACTAATTGAGAAGACTGTGAAATGATGCTTTCGTCTCAATATACGCATCGTTGTTTCACTTGGTAAGATGCGAACTTCCGACAATGCTGCATAGTCACAATTACATTACTTATGAATAAACTATAAATAATTAGTGAATTACAAATTTAAAAAAGGTGCGGCACACAGCCGCGAAGAGCAGTTATGCCAATAAGTAATCCCAAACGCCCCCTATAAGCATTCTCAATCCTAAACAGGTAAATTAAAGTTGCTTGATTTAAATTCTATTGGATTTGTTTAAGCCTCATAGGCTTACGACACAATTTAAGCTTTGAACTTTGATAGTCCAACCCAATTTTGAACTTTATGGTATGCTCAAGCGGGGCTCACTGTTGGTGCTAAACAAACCTGTCCAGTTTTAAGTTTTTTCTGCCATCCATCTATTGCTATAGTTTGTAGAGTTACTAAGATTTTGCACGTGCAGTATTTAGAAGCAAAATAAAGGGAATAGGTGCCTGTCAAATTTGCTTAGCTTACAGAGCCGTCGACAATCTAATTCAAAATTACTGGATGATGAGCAACAACATAAGCAGGATCTGAAGCGAAAACAGAAACATACGTTGCTAGATTATTAGCAGATTTATATATGCTGGGAATTCCCAGTATAAATGTGAAGCAACCTTTCCACCCATACAAAATCGGTGATATTTAAGAAATCTAACAGCAGATGACTTTGACTGTTCATCATACCCAAAAAGCGCGTGCCAATACTGATATACTCAGTCACACTTACCTAAATAAGTGTAAGAAGGCAGAGGCCCTGTAGTAACGGAAATAGGATATCAGTAAATTTTAAAAACTTTAGAAGATACAAAAAGAAGTAACTTTTTTTTTTAAATAATAACCGTTGCAACATCCATTATAGTAGTAATAAGACACACAAACCCAAAAAAATGTATACAAAATGCGAATTACACAAACCTTGGCAGGTTCATCTTTGCCTGGTAGCGTGTTGTCATTATAGGAAGTGGTGACTTGTCAATCCAGCATCCAGACCTGTTTTCCATACGCTCGTTCATTTCAATTCCTAAAAGCAGCATAGGTGACTACTCTTTATACGCTATTAGAAAAAATTTCTACTGATAAAGTGTATTATATAGCCTCGGCCGATAAGGAAAAATAACATGTAATAGCGAAACCGAAATTGAACTAACCAGCTCATAAACAAATGTTGGTTCGGTTGTCTACTCGAATCCTGAAATGACATTTACAACCGTTGCATAGCATGATCAGGGCATGAATGCAAACACATAAAGAAAAGCTTAAAATCGCACCAGAACCTCTACACTGCTTCCGTAAACCCCTCCTACACAAAACTCAAAAGCCTTTTACCACTTCGCCCACCCCTGATACTTATCTGGTCAAGATGTAAAATAAACACATCAACCAAATACCCACAATGAGCATTATAGAAAACAGGCACGACACTATAACGGGAAACATATATGATAGCAAATTTCATCTTCACAATTATCTGCAAACATATATGATAGCAAATTTCAGTTACTGGAAACTAACATGACCAAAGACCGTTGTGCATAAGTATAAAATTTAAAGTACACTCAATGAGCATTATAGAAAACAGGCACGACACTATAACGGGGTCAAAGATATTAAAAGGATAACAGCTTACCAACAACTTCAACAGTTTCAGAATCCGATACTAGGAACGGGGAATAAACAACTTTTTTGGTGAAAAGTGTTGTCATCTAAATTCAAATAATCAACTTCACTCCATTTTGAAGAGTCCAATCTTTTGGATCGAAGCAATTCTGCTTCTATTCTTGAATTGTTAACTTATAACTTTTCAACACATCCACATCCTGAAAATACTTTAGTAGTCCAAGTATCAAATACCTGAAAACCCGAAAACATTCTTCCGATATAAAAAAAAGCCCATAAGCCTGATATCTTTTCGCATTCTCATATACAACCAAAACATATACACAATTCCAAAAACTTAATAATACATTATGTTTTAACATCACAAAATCAATAAAATAAACAAATTACCCTAGATTAGGGCACGACCAATCTCCGTCTCGACCGCCCCCACGCCCTCCGCCTCTACCGCGCCCTCTGTCCCTTCCTCCTCCTTGATATCCACCTCAACCTAAAATCAAACACCACAGATTCAATTCCATCAATCAATCAAAAAACCTACTCATATAACAAATCAATATTTTAAAAATTACTAAAAATGAAACACAACAAATTTAATTATACCTTCCAATAATTACATAAAAAAGTAAAAAAACACAATTAACTAACTAATTTAACAGATTAAGTACCTCCATTTTGTGAATAACCACCACCAACGGCACCACTGTCACGGGTAGCGTAACCACCTCCACCACCATCAACCGTTTGGCCGTTTCGCAAGTAAATCTCGATGAATGATGTTGTGGAAGATGCAACTATTGTACTAATGACCGGAGAAAAAAAAAGACCAAGCCGTACTACAAAGTCACCGCATCTTGGAATCGAGTTTTGATAACAACGACCATAACCTGAGTCAAGAAGAAGGAGAAGAGGATGGTAATGGCGGGGATGCTTCTGGACTTGTCTGTGAATGTTCTAGCTTCATCGTTTATGTGTGTGTTTTTTTATTAAAGAATGAAGTGGACTTTCACATTGGGCCGAATATGAGGTTGGACCAGGCATGCCATTGTATGTGGCAGGCTACGCAAGTGGAAAGGGAACCCAACAGCAAAAACGACATCATCTATGATGGTGTATTATATATATAGTAATATATTGTTGACAAATATTCGTTAATTTGATCCAAAAAAAAAAAAAAAAGGTCCATGTGCCTTTAGTTGGTGGAAAACACCTTTGTTTCTTACCAAATATTTTATGAAAAATAAAAAAACATAGATCACGTTCAAATTAGCAATTTTCTACCAAACACAAAACCTCTATTTCCTAATTTAATACACAAAATTACAAAACATTTTTTTCTACCTATTTCCTTTAAAAATACCCCTCAACCATTTCCCAACTCATTTCCCTTATAAAAGCCAATGATGCTCTATGTACTAGCCGCAATGATCAATTTTTTATATGTTTTCGTCCATTTTAATACATTTTATACGTTTCATACGTGTTTTTACATTTTCATTCGTTTTTATATTTTTTTCGTCTGTTTTATACGTTTTCGTCCGTTTTATACATTTTTGAATGTTTTAATACTCTTATCCGTTTTTGTATGGGTTTTATCCGTTTTTGTATATTCTTATATGTATGGTTGTAAATGAACCGGACGAACACGAACGGAGCCCTGTTCATGTTCGTTCATTTTAATTTTAACCGGACAAATAAACGGACACGGATGCTTAAACGGACAAATTTTCTTGTTCATGTTTGTTTATTAAGAAAATGAATTGTTCATGTTCGTTTATGTTCATTCATTAAGACACTAAACGAACATAAACGATCGAACATAAATGAAAATAGACAAACAAACATAAACTTTATAGAATTTTTCACAATATATTGTTTTATAAGTGTTGCTTTGTTTAAACAAACCAATTTTTAAAATTATAAAATTAAAAGATATGATATATGAACATAAATAGATAAATAAACATAAACGAACTTTAAGGAACGCCTAATCGGACGTTCACGAACATAAATGAACGAACGAGACTTTTGTTCATGTTCATTCATTTAACTAAACGAACATAAAATATTGTTCATGTTCGTTCATTTAATAAACGAACGAACATAAACGAACTTTTTACCGAACGGTTCATGAAATGTTCACTGAACGTTCAGTTCGTTTACAGCCCTACTTATACGTATGAAAATGGATAAAATTGGATAATAACGGATAAAAATGTAGGAAACCTACAAAACGCATAAAAGCGTACAAAAATGTACTAAACGTAAAGAAACAGTAAAATGGATAAAAGCATACAAAACAAGGTAAAAATGGATAAAACGTATAAAACTATAAAACCGGATGAAAACGTATAAAATGGATGAAAACGTATACGAATGGACGAAAATGTATAAAAATGGATAAAAACGTATAAGAACGGAAAAAAATATAAAACTGGATGAAAATGAACGAAAACGTATAAAAATAGACGAAAATGTATAAAATCAGATGGAAACGGACGAAAACGTATAAAAATTGATGAAAACATACAAAAACTTATAAAAACGCTTAAAACGTATAAAAATTGCTAAACTTACAAAACGGATAGAAATGTTTAAAAACGGATAAAAGGGTACAAAAACGAATAAAAATGGATGAAATAAGAAATTTTACTTTACGCAGAATTTATTGTTTTTATGTCGACTTGTAGTCGTTTGAGGATTTTTTTTCATGTTATTTGACGTTAAATTTTACTTTTTTAATTCTTTACTTTCTTGTATTAGACTTTTTAGTTATGGAGTATTTTGTAGTTTAGTTGGTTAGTTTATAATATTTGTTCTTTGTGTTTTGAAAATGACTTTATAATATTACAAAGATGAATAGAGAATTGAGATATAAACAACAACACTTGAACATACTTTTTAGTTTTGCAAAATGTAAAATATAAATTTATCTAACTAAACGCGCTTTATATTTTTTTAATTATTTTGTAGAGATAGAAACCTCATCTTTTTTTCTACAATACAAGAAATAGAAAATGAATGAAATTTTTCTCCAAGCAAACGCAACTCTAATGTTTTATAGGTTGTAATTTTCAAATTTTAGAATCTTTAATTTACTACATTTTCATTAAAAAAACTAAAAATAAAATAAAAGATGCGTATTATATTATATAAATATACTAAAACCCAAAATATGATGTGCTTCAAATGATTGTACATCGTGAGAATGAACAGTAAAACGGGCTCGAAATGGTTGTACGTTGTGAAAAATGAACAGTGCGCTTCTTTTATCTCAAGAGTCAAAGAAGAATCCACACATTCTTCATCCTAAACAAAACACACACAAATTCCAGAGGATTCTTCTACAAATCCAAAACCTAGCAACATCACAAATAACATAATTCCTAAACAAAACGAATCTAACGGTGTACTCTTCAACACAAACAAACAAACAAAACCTCTTTTGATTTCCATCTTCAATTAAGAAAAAACAACCCTTTATTTTTTTCTGTACTCAACTTCCAGTCACCGGCGATAGTTCCGAGTGATCCGTCCATCTCGGATAATAATCAAACTTTATCTTAACTCAGGTTTGTTATTTTTTTTAAGATGAATGATTGATTATGTGAATTAATATTTTTATAAAAAAATTTCATATAAATTCATTTATTGATGATAGTTGGAATTATTTTTGTTATGCAAAATCACTGGAAGCTTTTAATATTCATGGTAGCCTGAATAACAGGGTGTTTGGTTAGTGCTTATATAAACATGTGTGCTTATTGGTTTATAGACTATTGTGCTTTATAGGCTGTTTTGGATACTTGACTTCATTTGGCCATGAGTTTTTTCTTTAGAAGAAACCGTGCTTTTCATACTTAATTCAGTATTCGAGTTACCAACTCATGTTAATTTGGCAATCAGGTCATTATGCCTTGGATTTATTATAAGGTTGTGATTTTGGTTTTGCTTGAACTTCAGTTTATTAGATAAATAAATAAATAAAGTCATGGTTTCCTTCATGTGATTGTGCTTTTGGTTCTAAAGTTTTTTTTAGTGACATGATTTTCTTTATTCTAATGTTTCTGATACTAAGGAACTTGAACCACGCTATATGCTGAAAATTGTGCTTTGTTTCCTTTCAAAGTGGTTAATAGTACCTACCAAGGTTACCTTGCAGGTTATGGTTAACGGGTTCTGGGTTGTGGTTTCCGGTAAAAGTTGAATCCCGTGTTTCCAGTACGACTTTCAAGGGTTATATCTTTTGTTTTTGATCGTTTGAACCTTTTATATCAATCTTCTTAATTTCCAACTATATGTTGTAGATACAAAAAAGGTGCAGAAATCTTGGCAATGACGAGGTTGATTGCAGCATATCAATGGAATTAAATCTTGGAGTTTGAGAAAATTTTGAAGGTACAAGGGTTTAGTGCCCAAGGTAATTTACAATCCTATTAAGTTTTTCTATTCATCTTTACATTCACAATTCTCCGTATAATTTACGTATGTTGTATGGTCAGTTAAGTTTCGAACGTTTAGTTGTCATCTATATGGGAACAACACCTCCTTTTCAGGGCCACATATTATTTTGACCAGACCGTTAAAGATTAGCCTTAGAAAGAAGCAAAACCGAAAAGGGATGTTGGATCCAATCCCTGAAGGTCAGCCTACTGAATCTCAAGACTTTAACAATTAGCCTCAGAAATAAGTAAAACGAGAAGGAACATTGGATCCAATCCCTGAGGGTGACACTACTGAATCTCGGCAAAATTTTACACCAGGACTTGATATGCAGGTACTAATCCAATATCATTATACAACATTGGTGTTTGAGAGATTAATTTTAAAGTTCTTATACATGATTGAAATAGTGGTTAAAACTGATGTGTCATGTGGTCGCTTAGTTGAATGACACGTTATTATATGACGTGCTATCCTAAAAATAGTGGTTAAAACTGATGGCTGCTGCAAATTATTTGGTTACTCACTCTTTTAACCAACTGGAAATTTCACTGTATGTAGGTGTCAAATTGGAAGCACTAGAGGAGCTAGGTTCAAGGTAAAATGAGAATGACGCTTTCAAGAAGATGGATTACGAAGGCCAGAGATGCTCATTCTTTTACATCTATGCAGGTAACACTTCTTACCTTCTTTATCTTCATTCCGTTAACCACTCTCTGTATATTAAGGAAGCGAGCTCAAATTTCACTGCTAGGTTACAATAGGATGTTAAAATCAATACGACTTTTAACAGCTTTCAATTAAAAAAAACTGATTACTACATTGGAAATTCATTACAGTCAAGAAATATCAGTTTTAAACATGGATAAATACTAATGGGTAGGAAATAGAAAAACATGTCTTGAAAATTACTAATCTTAACACTCTTGCTGTCACTTAACTTTTTTAAAATAAAATGTAGTTAGCATTTGCTTTTATTGTTGAGCAAACAAGGTTAGGCGTAGGTAATACTATTTTGATTATAGTACTAATTCATAAAAGTATCATTACTATGAGTATTACTTCGCATCTTAAATGAAGGAAAAACTACCAACCTGATGTTATATCACGTAAATTTACAACTAGACCTAAAAGTAGTACTACCAAATGAGTAGTAGCATGGAAAAGTAGTACTTGAAACCATGTTGTGCAGTACTTTTCATGATTAGCTGGATGGAAAAACTACCAAGCTGGGCCTAAAAGTAATACTTTTCATGAGTAGCAGCATGGATATCACGTAAATTTAATTGATAGTATTTGCCATTCAACATTTTTTTTGTTTGATTTCGTATATAATAATACGTGCTGCTGCAAGTACGAATCAGAAGTTTATGCTGGTCGCAAGTAACGATGTAATTCATCAGTTGCAAATGCATATTCAATATTGTCTAAAAGCCTTTTAAATTTAGAAGGGTTGCGGCTAAAGTACCATTCTTACCCAGATGGTATGACCATTTTTGCGTCTTAGTTACTATCAGTATTATTATCAAGTTTTCTTCACCATATGTTGATTTATTATATATTGAAGTTTAATTTTTACTTTCACAACATTTTCAACACATTAAAAAAAAAAAAAAAAAAAAAAAAAAAAAACGGCCGTGTTGTTCTACTGTAGGGAATGGGATAATGAAATATGTAAGTTCAGAATTGGTCTGTTCTCTAATGTGGGTCAAACGGGTTGGTCGGGGTTACGCTGACTCACAAAAATAAGTTCACTATCTGTCTTGATATAATCTGATATATTTTCCTTCAATGTGTTTGCGGAGTTAGTATAGGGGTAAGAATTATACATCCCACGCAGCCCAGGTTAGAATACAAATAAACCCTCTGTTATACTTCAACATATCAGCGGAAACACTAATGCTTTGGGACCATTTGCCCAGATAACTTTCTGCAAAAGGCATAAAGTATTGCAGGAAGCAACCTAAACAACTCATTAAAGGTGCTTATGAGTATACAATTCTGGCTCACAGATTACAAGTACACCCGGTAAACACATTAATAGAGTCGAAATAAACTGTTTTGTGTAATTAGTAAGGTTAATCAAGCCTGGGTAAAAATGGACATGCCTTAAGGCAACACACTAATAGTGACAGATTCTCAAAATTCTGGCCAAACTAATATGTTAACGTTTTTCTGCTATTGTTTGTATGCAGGACATATGATTCCAATGGATCAAACAAAAGCTTCAGTTAATAATTAAGCGCTTGGTAGCTTAATAAAACCAAACCGAAGACTAGCTATAATCAGTGATACTCCTATTATAGATAACAAAAGGATAGCTGGAGATATGCACACATGAACATCACAGTCACAATCATGAAGCAATACTTGAAGCACTTAAACAACCTCAAGAAGATAATGACTCTGGTAAGCATTTTGAACTCGAGGATATGGAAGTATGGAACAGTTAATAGCTAGGATTGAAAATACGCGTCACAACTTGAGGTTGATGCCAGATTTCCAATGAAGGGAAATGGTTCCAGATTTAGCCATGAAAGTGGCTTCAATGTTTTCACACAGTTGTGGTGATGGAGAAATATAAACTGAACACTAGATGTTACCTGCTTGATAAATAGATCTTTCTTCCGGTTAATAAATACACATGTAATCGAATAGTCCATATTTGAAAGGTTAGTGACCAAGTTAACCACTTAGCAGTGGCCTATGCTAGCTACCATTTCATATTACCTTTTGTTTTAGTACAAATATTGCTCTAAACCAAAGTATACAGAAACAAATATGTACAAAATAATATAAACATGATAAAAAACGTACAAGGTCAACAAAGCACTCCCGCAGCAACGCGCGGGTTGTCCCGCTCGTTAACATATAAACATGAGCGGAGCTTAATGAGGAATGGGAAGGGTCTCGGCCCCCTAGACCTAAGTCTGTTAGTGTGTATTTGAGATTTTATGTGTAAAAAATTTTTTTTTCATCTCGACTCTCCTATCTAATATTTTTTCAAGAAAATTTTTGTTTCGGTTCTCTCAAATTTTTTTTCATAGCTCCATCATTATAACAATATACTAAAACCCAAAATTTGTCTCATTCAAAAATGAACAGTGCCAACCACTAAAGTCCAAACGAAATGAACAGTATTTTTTTAAAAAAAATAAAACAACTTTTATATATAAAAATATTTGTCTCATTCAAAAATGAACAGTGCCATCACTAAAGTCCAAACGAAATGAACAGTATTTTTTTTTTTTTAATAAAACAACTTTTATATATAAAAATATATACATATATACATTCGGTATATATAAATAAATACATAAAAAATACAAAATTTGTATAAAAATATTTTTATAACAAAAACTAAATATATATATTTATTTAAAAATTATTTTCGGATTATATATATATATATATATATATATATATATATATATATATATATATATATATATATATATTCTATTTTCGATTTAAAACTAAATAAATATATAAAAAATACAAAACTTTCAAATTTTATAAAAATAACTAGAGACCACTTATTTATTTTATATTCCACACTTAAAATAAAAATTTCATATTTTTTTAAATAAATAAAATTTAATACGGAAATAAATAAATAAAAACATAAATATTTATTAATTTTCGGATTAAAAATAAATAATATATAAAAAAAATGCAAAACTTTTATATTTTTCAAAAATAGTGAGTGACCACTCATTTATTTATTATTCTAAACATAAAATAAAATTTTCATATTATTTTGAAATAATAAAAATATATACGAAATTCAAAAATTAAAAACAAAAGATATAAAGGGTTTTGGGTGATAATTTTACCGAGCAAACAACTAGAAAAATAGTGGGAAAGTGGTGGAAAAATGGTGGAGTCGTAGTGGTGTTATGGTGGTCGACCGTGGTGGTTCAAAAGGGGTGTTCGGGTGAGTTTTGTGACGATCGGTCCGTACTTCCGGAACGTACACGACCCGATCTACAAGATGGTGGAAGAAAATATTTTTGGCCGGAATATTTTCCGGTGGCCGGAGGCCGGCGGTGGAGGTGGTCGGCGGTGTGGGAGAAGAGAGAAAGAGTGAAAAGTGTATGTGTGTGTTTATTTGTTTGTGTTATATGAAAAAAAAAAAATAAGTAAATAATATTAATAATAATAATAGTTAGTGGGGGAGGGGGGTAAAGTGACAATGTGGGAAGTTTAGGGGGCGCCGGTCAAAAGAAAGGGAGGGGGGTTTGTGTCAACGAGCTAAACTTGGTCCAAAAACGATTCAGAAGCCAAACGACATAGCAAATGGACTCGAAAAATTACGAAACTTGCGCCATTGTTCTCAAAATTGATTTTCCCATAAAACTAAGTACAAACGTCAATATTTTTCCCGAATCGCGTTTTTATTTATAAATTTGGCAAATACAATACGGTCATTTCCCGGAACAGTGGTATCTTTTTCCGGCAAGAGAGTGGCGGCTACAGCAGTGGCACTACAAAAAAAAAAAAAAACGTTAGATCTAAAAAACCAAACAGGAATGGATTTAAAATAAAAACATATAGATTTAAAAAAAATAATACTCGGTGAGTCACCAACTCGGACCAAGTCACGGATAAAAAAAATAAATCCACACGTTTTTTATATTACAAAAATGGTTTTATAGACAGATTTGTTATAGAATCGCTTTTATTAAAAGTTTATTACTACATTAGAGTTTTGATAAAACAATAAAATCAGCTAAGGGGAAATCACTTGGGGTGTTACCATGTATAAAGCAGGTGATGGTGACCTTGCGACGGGGTAGCAAAAAAAAACAAGAAATATATATAAAATAACAAATAAATGATTAGAAATACAACGAAAAAGGGAGTGGGGAAAAAAACAAGAAAATGCCCTGCAGCAACGCGCAGGCAACCCCGCTCGTTGCATATAAAGTACTTTATGAGAGATATCAACTCATGCTTTTGCTTTTCTACGTGGTGATAAACTGATAATATCTAATTTATCAAAAAACATGCAACTATGCAAGTCACGTCCCCACCAGACTACAGTGAAGTGTTGACTTAGGTTTTCCATTCCTTTTGGCAATCATATATTTTCTGCTCAAGGGAGGTCAAGTTAATTTCCTCAAAGTTCAAAATCATAATCTAAAATTTAGGTATGTTCTTACGAATTTCTACTGTATTATTCAATTTACGGTTTTAATTATGTTAATCAAATGTGTAAATCATCCGTTTAGCTGGGATACCTCATTTGTGTTTCTAAATTATTAGGTATAATCTTCATATAACTTTTACACGTAAGCTAGAAATCATAGTTTATCAATTGTTATGCTTTCATTGTAATCTGGTGGATAGCATCTTGTAATCGAACAATGAACTAATATTCGTATATATAACTTGATATTGGGATATATCAATTGTTATAAATTATTAGTTTATTTATACTTTTGTTAAGTAGCTATTCTTAACATTATGGTCTTTAGTTTTATTTTAAGAGTGAAAGTAAATGAAATTTATTAGAGGATAATAGGCCCAAGCCCGATCTGTGGGCTTAGGGTCGATAATCAGGCCAAACACGATTTGTGGGTTTTGGGAATTAGGATTTTACCATGGTCATCTGTAAAGTTATATATACGGGGTTTCAATCATCTTACAAAATTGAGTGAAACATAAAATTTGTGTGTTCTTGAGTTTTTTTGTGCCTATGAGTGAAACTGTGAAAGTGATTGTAAATGAAAAGGAAATTACAAAATATTTAGTAGTAAAAAGACCAAATCATCCTTGCATCTTTCTTTTATTTTTTATTTTGTAAGGGCATGAGTGTAAATGTATAACATTCTTTCATTTTCTTTCTTCTTATTTCATTGACACTGAACGGAGCGTAAGTCAATATTTTATAGAATTGCAAAGTTGTATAATAGAAACTGAAGAGAAGAAAGGAAAAAATTAAAGAAACACATTATTTATTTTATTTATTAGTGCATGTTCATGAGTTGGAAGAAAATGAAAGAAAGGTTATCAAAAAATGATCGATCGCCTTTCCCGGATAACCTGAACAAGAAAGCTTTATTTGTTTTAATATTTGAGGCAGAAATGGAGAAGAAAACGGAAAATGGGAACCAATCTAACTCATCAATTTTGCCATTTGGCAGTATTAAGCAATATGATTGGCCAATTGAAATTTGTGATCGAGTCAAAATTGAAGAAATTTTGTTATAAGAAAAAACAAAAATATGTGACTACTAGCGTACTCGTTAAATCTAAACAATTAGCTTTTTCATTATGTTTTGGACTTGATAAAAATTCTATTGACCAACCGAATAACGTTAAATTACATTATGCAATTAAGTTCAAAAGTATAAAAAGGAAGAATGGTAATACTTGTGTATTTTTGCATTAAGTCTATAAAACTGAATTTAAACTCTTATTTTATGTTTCTATGTTTTGGCTTTATTGTATGTTAACTCAATTATAAACTAATAGACGACTCATATTGCTCTATTTTGCCACCTCAATTGACCAATCTTATTAGTCCTCTTTCCCTCCATTTCCACCACAATGTAAATCAACGTTACCCAAAGGTTGAGAGGCTGCTTTTAGAAGACCTCCGGCCTCATCCAACCCTTGAGCTTGAGGCTGCTTTTGCAGGGAGTGAGGATCGAACCCTTGAGCTTTGTTCTAAAGGAGAGGGGTTTTCCAACTCATCCAACCCTACTATCATTTCCACCACAATGTTTTTTCCATTATTGAACTAGCAGCTCCACTGCTTCCGTTTTGTTTCATTCGCCGACTATCTTATCTAGATTGTAATAGGGCACACGAACAACTGGCGTAACTTTCATTTTTGTGGAATAATGTGATACACAACTAATCTGTTTCCATATGACAGCAATATAATGTCAGGAACCAAAACGCTTGCTTATGTGGTAAATGTCTCAAATAGACATTGTACCTTACTTCAAACTGCTGTTTTCATATTACTTGATAGAATTGGCTACAAAAAATTGTAGCTAATATATTCCCTACTTGATAAGATTTTTCTTACTAGTCTTAGACCTATGCGAATTCAAATCTAGAAGCTGTTGCGTATATTGAAAAATCATCCCACATCAGGGACCACAAACTGATGGTGCAAGGAACTGATACAACAATTTCTCGTTGCCCAAAAATATCAAATATTATATGATGCGTATAATGATCACAGTTCACTGATGTATAACAGGACATGGAGACAAGTAATCAATAATCAGCATCTGGTTGTTAGAAGCAAAACAATGATGTAGATCATATTTGAAGGCCTAGAGTAGAGGTTTGGGTCTGCGATTCCATGATTGAGTGAAAATAATTGTGTTCTGTAAAGCCCATAAGTTAATTAAGGTCAATGGATTTTTTAGTTGGGAATGGTTTGGATGCAGACGAGCTTCACTTGAACAATCACATCTCTACCTTTGATATAGACCATGAATTTTCCCCGTTTTTGGCAAAATTGTTCTTACAGGAGAACTATAGTTTGACAATGCTACCTCCTTCACTGTTTCAGCATATGCCAGTTCTTCAAGTATTAGATTTGTCTCATACAAGCATACAATCTTTACCTCCATCCATTTCCAAGTTAAGTTTGCTTGAAGAATTTATATTGCAAGAATGCTCACTCTTAATGGAATTGCCTCCTCAAATTGGAGCACTGAAAAAACTCAAGTTGTTTGATCTTGAAGGAACCGAGCTCATGTATCTACCAAAGGAAATTGGCAAATTAGAGACATTGGAATGTTTAAGGGTCTCTTTCTCGACATATGCAGATGACCAAAAAGACCGAAGCGGCGTAGAGCACATAATCCCAAGGATGACAATTTCAAAGCTCACAAAGCTCAAAGAGTTAAGTATCAGTGTCAATGCGGACAATGAATGGTGGGAGGTTGAACTTTTAGAAGGAATTATGGGGGATCTAATTTTCTTACACGACCTTAATGTGTGCTTTTGTGTGTGCCTTTGTTTGCTTCCCCGGTTTGGTTGTTTGTTTTGCCTGCTTTTTTTCCTTTGCCTGCTTTTGCTTGTTGCTTACTGCTTTTTTGTGCACTGCTCTCCCTCCTTTTTGTTTACTGTTTTTTTTCCCTTTCCTTCTCACCCGCACACCTGCACTTGCCGGAGGTCTCGTTGGAAGCAGTCTCTTTACTCCCGGGTTTATCCTGGGGTAGGGGTAGGATCTGTCTACATTTTACCTCCCCCATACCCTGCCTCGGCGGGATTGGGTTTGTTGTTGTTGTTGTTGACCTTAAAACTATAAAGCTGTACTTACCAACTGCTAAAGCATTGCAAGAGTTCTTAAGCCTTGAAAGGTATCAAGTACCAATACATTCAAATTTGTGGAATTTTAGGTTTATGATTGGTCACTGTGAAGAGCTTCCATGTTCTGTACAACTTGATATTGAAGAAAATTTTCTGAAATTAGAAAAATGTGTAAAACTCATGAATGGTGATGGATACACGGATGAAACTGCGGAGTTAATTAGAAATGCTAGAGCTCTATACTTACGCCGTCATTGGACTATTGGGAAGCTCCCAATATTTGACATGAAGAGGGTGAAATATTGCTTGTTAATGGAGTGTAATGAGATGCAAACCCTTGTCGATCAAAAAGATGTATATGTACACCCAGATAAAGTCACTAACAATGAAAACGCGATACTTGCCTCCTTGCAGTATTTGGGGGTTCACTTCATGAAGAAGTTACAACGGCTTTCAAAGGGGCCAATTAGCAGTAAAAGTATGTCCCTTTTAAGGATCTTAGCACTGCATAGCTGCCCTGAGATGAGTAGCATTTTTACTGGAAGTTTGCTTCAAAATATGCAAGGCTTGACTGAACTTATAGTAGAAGATTGCCCCAAAGTCAACTGCCTTGTCAATTTGGAGGATGGTACCCCTTGTAGTAGTGGTCCATTTCTTCAAAGTTTAAGGAGGGTATCACTTATTGACTTACCTGAGCTAGTGATATCTGGTGGTGTCAGCATTGCGCCACAGCTAGATAGTTTACTTGTTTTTAATTGCGTAAAACTCGACTATCTTTCCATCATGGAATTACCTAGAGATGTAAAGGAGATCAAAGGAGAGATTGAATGGTGGGATGCATTAAAGTATGGAAAAATGACATGGAACAATGTCTTTGTGCCACTCAAAAGAGATGGAAATTTGTTGGATATGTTAGCACATGATACAAACTCTCTCCAACATTTTCTTGATCTTTTTACGGCCCCTTCACACGCTGGTAATTTTTTTACAGCTTTATAAATTTGAGATATTTAATGCTCTGCTTGTATCTTTTGATTGTAATTTTTTATATGCAACATGAAATGAAGATGATGTTTTTATTCACCGGTCCAACTTGTGTATTTTTATTTTGAAATCTACAGGTAGCATTTTGCAAGTAGACCAAAGCTCGTCAAGAGACCATGTTGATCAGCTTCAGATTGAACATGATGTGCTCCTTTATAATGAAACTCAAAAAATGTCCACTCAGGATATTTTCAACTCTAACAAGGCCACTCAGTCACTAGATGCTGGAAAAGCAGTTAGCATGTGGGAGCCACAATATCCAGTGATTGGAAAACTGGATAATGAAGATATGGACTATGATTTTGAAGCTCCTAATTACAAACTTGCCTCTATAAAGAAGTATGTCATTATATGTATGTGTGTGTGGACGACCATTAACTATTTGTGAATGTGTGTTTATGTGCTGTAGTTTACTTAGATATACAAAGTAAACATTACTGATATAATATATCGAAATATAAGTGGAGAGAAAATGTTTGTGTATGTAAAATGGTGTTTTCTTTTCAGTAAGCGTAGCAGTATTAGCTTCATCACGTCGAAGAACCAAGTAAGAGTTAACAAGGGGATAGAAGTTGAAAAAGCCCTTGATGATGGCTATACTTGGAGAAAATATGCCCAAAAGGAAATTGTTAATGCCAAATACCCCAGGTAAATCGATGACCAATTCTTTACTGCTTTTTTAGGACATTGAAATGCTCACAAATCGAACCTTTCATGGAAATCAAACAATTTGAGTGAAAATATACTTTAATCATGCATACATTATTTCTCTTTTTTTCTACAAAGGTTGACCATCAAAATGTGATGTCTTGGTTTTCTACGGACTTAACTACGTTACATTTCTTATAAATATGCAGAGCATATTATAGATGCAGCTTCGGAAATACACATGGTTGTTGTGCAAAGAAGAATGTTCAAAGATCTAATGAGGACCCATCTGTCTTTGAAGTCATGTACATTGGATATCACACCTGCCCAACGATATTGAGTAACTCTTCTTCCTGAACTTACTACAACAAATAACTAAATCTTACATTTTTTTTTTCTGGGCATATCTACACACTTAGAATTCTGAACAAGCATTGAGATATGCGTCATTATAAATTTTAATCTAAATTCTAACTCTTTAAAGTGTGGAGAACCTGATCAAAACATTATACTCAAAATGGTGGACGAATTACGTAAATTTCCACACTTTTAAGTGCATATAACATTCATAGATCTCAAAGTCGTTAATCTCCACATGTAATACAGTGTGTACTTTTTCCAATAACTACTTTAGTATCTTCTACGCAAATATGAGTGTGGACAATTCTTATTATTTGTTTACAGCGCTTTTATTATATTGTAACAGGGAAAACTTGAACCATTTTTAAACACTTGTGAATTCATGCAGCAAAAGTTTGTTATATTTAAAAGTGTGCACTACTCTTGAAGATCTCACATATTTGTTGTAGTGACTGCTACAGAATCATCTTGTAGAATTTTAAGATCCAAAGATTCGTCAACTGCAACTGAGTCGGACTCTATGAATACTTATAGTCATTTTGAACATCCAAAAAGGCCTCAAATGCTGGAGTCTAACAAAATGTAAGTCATCAAAACACATTTTTGTACATATGCCTCGTACTGTACAAAAATCCAAGATGTTGATCGTACGTATAACTTAATTTAGACAGGGTACACCTAGGATTTCTCATAGCTAAGTAGTTAAAAGGCATATATAGTAAATATTTTACGCAGCTAGTGTACCTTTTCCAGTTTACAATATGAGAATAAATGCTATACAATGAACTAAT
Source organism: Artemisia argyi (assembly GCA_030686995.1). Taxonomy (NCBI): domain Eukaryota; kingdom Viridiplantae; phylum Streptophyta; class Magnoliopsida; order Asterales; family Asteraceae; genus Artemisia; species Artemisia argyi. The sequence continues at coordinate 117,937,866 of CM060705.1, read as the reverse complement.
TAAAGGCAAGTTGGCCACCAAGGGTAACTTTGGGGAGGTTGTTACCACACGCGAGAGGTCTCAGGTTCGAGTCTCTCCGTGGGGATTTTCCTTCAAGGTGGAATTTGTGGGTTCTGTCCCATAGATGCGTCGATTCGAGGCTGGCAGGGACTACCTTCTGGGTACATACTATGGAATCGAACCACTAATTATTATTCGAGGTTGGCAAGGACTACCTTCTGGGTAAGTACCATAGAATCGAATAACTAACTTAGGTGGTGATTGTTTTTTAAAAATTGACTCTTAACAAAATCTTAATCTGACCATGTCAGATTTTTGAGTCATCAAGACTGTTTGTTCTTTTCATGTCATTTAGAGGCGGTAAGAGACAATCTATGTTCAGAGCGTTTTTTTTATTTATTTATTTATTTATTTTTTTTGACCATTAAAAGACAGTAAGAGGCATAAACCTCTTATTGAACTAGATGTAGAGATGGTGTCTTAACACCTCTTAATGACTATTTTTTTATAATTATTATTTATTTATTTAATTTCATTTTTTTTACTATTTTTTTAGTTTTTATTTTATTTTATTTTTTGGCCTTGTTTCACATTTGTTTTTCATATTAAAAGTATTAAATAGAGTCATTGCATATGTTTTGTTAGATAAAGAATGTATAAGATAATATGTGACAATTCATATTTTTTTCAAGTCGAAGGGTTCAGTTTCAAACTCATATATATCAACTCTAAAGTGAGTCATATAGTTAATTGTTTTAAAAAGTTCAATTTAAACTCCGACACGTTTATTTTTATCAAATAAACATGAAAGTGCATGTTTTGTTTAAAATACTTTTAACTTTAAATTGATTGTTATATTATAGAATTTGTTTTTTTATATTTAATAACTAGTTATAATGCCCGTGCACGCGCAGGTTTATTTTTAAATTTTTTGAAATAATTATTTAAAAATTTTAATCCTATTGTTAATTGCATCTTATCTATATTTTTTGTATTTATCTTCTACTTGTGTTGTGGATAAATATAAAATAAATAATATTTATATTTTTTGTATTTATCTACTATTTGTGTTATGGATAAATATAAAATATTAGCTAATAAGAAAATAATCTTTTTTTTTAAATAAAATTATTACTAAATTAGATATGAATTAATTTTTTTGAAATGCAAAATTCCCAATAGGTGTTTTGTTTTATTATATAAAAGATTTTATTTATTGTGCGAATGCAATGATTTTATATTTATATTGTAAAAACTGATAGTTTTACACATCCAATCATTTTTACAAAAATAAACAGTTTTATTTGAGTTAGATTCAGATTTCTCAACTACTTCAATTCTTCACATTAAGATGAGAATTAGATTCAGACTTTTCTACCGCATATTAAGATTCAGATTTGCGAATCAGATTTAGATTCAGACTTAGTATTGTATTAACTCGCCGTTCAAAAAAAAATAAAATAAATAATGAACTAATTAAAGCAAGTCCCTTCCAAAATAAGTGTTGTCATGTGCATTCCACTCCTTTCAAGTGAGTAAAGTATGTATTCGAATATGCGCACTTGTTTCTTACATGATTGAATGAAAAATTCATGTTATTCAAAAATTAATGTCATAAATTGCTTGGTCACATGGATATACCCTAGTAAAGTACACAGTAAAATGGACATAAAAAACCCGTACATCTAGCTGATTCAAACAACTGTATGCAGAAGTAAAAGTGGTAGGAGCACTAGATGGACACAGGACATAGGAGTTAGCCCAAAGACAGGGTTTGAAACACCACCGGATGATGGTTATAAATGGAGGAAGTATGGCCAACGTGAAACAGTAGGAGCAAAGTATTCCAGGTAAATTTATAATTTTTACCTACTCTATTAGCATGTTCAATGTTGCTTAGTTATACCTTCATATGCTAACTTATTTCTACACATATTTAACTTTTACTCACTTGAGCTTGTGTTTCTAATTTAATACCATGTTTAACACTGAAGATGATGGCTTGGTGAATCTTTCACATGAGCTACTATCTTCTAAAGCAAAAGAAGTTGTTTTTGTAACTGAAATAGGCTATAACTAAATACTATCTTTGAGTTGCGAGAAGCTTTGTTTTGCTTTTTGTATAAATGTCTCTCTTTCACTACTTGACACAATCTGTTTGCCATGCCGATATGACACACTAATTTGTGAGCATTTGGGGTACTTCATGGGTTTTCTTTTGAATATATTGACCATTTATATAAGATGTGTGTGACATCAGAAGAACAAAAAAAGAAACTCAATTGGTACTCGTGAACTTGCAGTAGCTATTACAAATGCACAAGTTGCGGTACAAAGAAACGAGCCCAAAGATCTGATGATGATCCATCCATCTGGGAAATCACTTACAAAGGAACGCACACCTGTCTTGGACCTTCAGTAGCCAGGAATTTTGCAAATACAACTGAATCAGAAATAAGTATCATAAGAAACAGTGACTCTTCGACTGTAACAAAATCAGCTTCTGTAATCACTGAGAACTCTGTTGGACTGGAGTTTACAAAGAAGTAAGTCATCATATGCGCGTGTATAATATCCTTTATCCAGAAAAAGTATCATATTAAGCATAGCAATCTGAGTAAACAATGTGAATGTGATTTTAATGCAGAATGAATTGTAGGTCTAGCATCCAAACGTGTAAGCAGCAAGCGAATGAGGCTCAGTCAAGCTTTTCTCCATCAATTCAATATCAATCACCTTTATCCAACATTACTTCTAAACCAAATGTATTGTTACATAATCTTATTTCTTTTTTTCCTTTTTTATATCTTATTCCTAATCTATTTTCCTTAATTATCAGCTGATAAAATCAGATGTGGTGAAAAATAGCATGAACCTCCCATCATCCACGAAGGCACTCCAGAACTCAAGACGGAGGCCGTCACCATCTTCTAATGTTTGGTGATTATTTTTCATGCAGGCCATTTTATGTCCAACAAATGAGTTCATGAGAAGATGTCATTTTTCTTGATTTTTTTTCAACATGATTTCCATCACTTTTTTAGATACTGAAATCCACAAAATGGAGTTTCCTTAAACACTGCTTCTTGAATGAATTTTATGTGTCATTACATAGAAAATTACTTCTAATTATACACTATATACCATATTTTCACATGATGCTGTTCCTACGTTTTTGGCTCTCTGCGATCTGCCCATTTCTAGTAGTTCTAGGCATATTATCACATGATGTTTTTTATACTATTCAGGCAAGGAAAGAGAAGTTGGGGGACAGAATTACTGCACTTCATACGCTAGTTTCACCTTTTGGAAAGGTATGATGAGTAACTCTTTTTCCCTTAAAACTTTTCAAAAGAGATAGTTGTAACACGATGCCTATGGAATCAAATCTGTTGCAGTCTAAATTTAAAATAATGTCCAAGTTCGACATGGATATAAAACTAATCCATGCTTGTTAGTCAGAATTTAATAAATAATTAGATCATTTGACTGTACAAAGAAAATCTAAGAGAAACTTTGATAAAGTGAATCGGAGTCAAGAATCTTTAAACATGCAAATAACAATAATTTCACAAAAGAAAACAATAGGTGTACAACAAAAGGGAGATAGTATCTCATCTGTTGTAACCATATACGGAAAAACAACATGACTTGTATGCAGATATAGAACCTGCCTTAAATTATACTTCTCCCATTATACACAAATGTATACATACAAGACACCTAGGCCCTAGGTACTTGTATGTTGTTTAGACAGATTATTATTCTTTTGAAAGAAAAAGACTTACAAAACACCTAGCTATTAAACACCTAATAACACACCTATTGTCTCAAGTGAGACTTGAACCCACAACCATTTAATTTGGTTAGTGGGACACAAAGATACCGCTAGGCCAACACGGAGTCCATATATATAGTTAAGAGTTATCCCATTGAAAAAATAAAGGTACACTTGAGATATTCTAATGCAGTTGCAAGTCATGTTTTCACTAGAACATATGTATTGTTTATAGAAATCCTTGATTTCTGTAATGTTAGTATACATTTTCTACGTAGCTAAAAGGCACGCATGAGATAGTTTTTATGCATCTCCTTTTCTGTGATCTTTTTATTATAAAACTAAAACTGTGATACTTCTCAGTAAGCATCATATATTCACCAAACAGCGCAAGCTGAACACATGTTAGAATTTACTCCAAATTCAGTTTATTGAATTTATATAAGCTCACTGTTTACCAAATTCAGTTACTTTGTAACTTGGATTTTATTGTTTACCATTGTGTTGATAATGTCTTTTTTTTTTTTTTTTTTTTTTTTTTTTTTTTTTAACAGACTGATGCAGCATCAGTGCTGTTAGAAACTTGTGAATATATCAGATTCCTACATGACCAAGTCAGCGTAAGTCTGTCTCATCACTAACCATTAAGTAACATAACTAAAAGATTTCAATGTTTATAGGTCTGTAACATATATAAGATATTATCATCAACAAAAAAAAGATCATAAGAGGTTCATCACACAGACAGTAAATACAGCTTTACTTTTTTCTATAATCAGGTTCTTACGACCCCATACATAAAACAAGGAACTCCATTAGAGCTAAAGCAGAAGGTAGAACTAACTCTCGATGTCTTTTAAACTTTACGTCTTTCTTTGAAAAAAATCTCATTTGATGTTTCTCAAACATAAGCTAATAAACCCAAGAAAAATGATATTCTTGCAGGCTACAAAGCGATTCCTGAGAAGTCGAGGGCTATGTTTGGTACCTGTTTCATGTCTGGAAAATATGTAGGTATATATTATGAGAAAGATGTACTGGCTATTTGCATAGACCATATATAGAAATTTACTTTATAATAATAATGTTTGTGACCATTAATAAACATTTGGGGTATGATCATACGACCATCGTTGCACCAAATGCCTTCAGAAAGTATGCTACTATAGAGTGAGGGGCAGTAACTATGTAAATAAATTATTTTGGATATCCATAAAATGATTATAAACATGTATGTGTTCTTCATGTTTTTTTGTTCTTGGGTTTTTAGACTCATATTATTTTTGTTGCACAAACATCATTTATTCCAATTTGTCATCTAAGACATTAGGTTTAATTAAAATGAAACCTACACAAATTGTGAACATTAATCCAATATTAATAATATTGATTCGCTTTTGCACCAGTAGTGAAGCTGGGTCATTTTTTATGACCGAATTGTGTGCGCGCTAAGAATACCCGTCATTGTAGTGATAATATTCCACCTCGACTAGGTGTCGAGTTTGAATAATTGAACTAATAAATTCTTGGAAAAATAAAAAAGTTCCCGTAATCTGATCAAACAAGATAATCACTATACATTATAATATATAGCTTATAAGATACCGATTCTTACTCAACTAAAAATGCGAAAGGCATGACATACCATAAAATAAAATAAAATAAAATAAAAAGTTGAATTGTAGGAATCGACAACCTACAACCCCGGTTTACTAGAGCGGATAACTCGATCGTTGAAGAAAAACCACACACCAACAGATAATATGTATCGACAGAAAAGAAAGAATGATGCACAAGTAAGTATCCCTAATCGACTTTGATTAGTATTGAAAGAATGACGTACATAACTCGTCCCCCCCTCACCTCCTTTTATAGAGATGAGGGGGAGGGTAAACCGACTCTAACAATGAGTCCTAATGTCGGCTGTGATAACGGGTTGGGCTTGGGACACAAGATAACCCAACACCTTACTTGACTAAGAATAATGGATACTTAACACCCTAGACATAATTTATAAGCTAATATGAAGACTAAAATCGTAACAATTTCCACCTTAGGCTTTATATTAGCCTATACCGACACTCAACAAATCCAAGCAGTGTTGTAACTTCCGTCCAGGTACCACCTTCGTCAAGGCATCCGCAGCATTGTGTTCGGTACCCACCTTCAGAACTTCAACCGTCTTTGCTTCCAAGACCTCTCTGATAAAGTGATAACGCACATTGATGTGCTTAGTCCTTTCATGAAAAACATGATTCCGTGATAAGTGAATCGCGCCCTGATTATCACAATTAACTGCCACAGTGTTAAGCTCCACACTCAACTCTTCCAAGAGTCCCCTTAGCCAAATAGCTTCCTTCACAGCCTCCGTAAGGGCCATATACTCCGCCTCTGTAGTTGAAAGAGCCACCACGTGTTGTAGCGTTGCCTTCCAGCTTACAACACATCCCTGTACTAAAAACGCGTAACCTGTGATTGACCTACCTTTATCCGGATCCTTAGCATAGTCTGAATCAACAAAACCTGTTACGTCCACATGGTTGCTATGATCTGTCCCATACACAAAACCCACGTTTGCAGTACCCCGCAAATATTTCAAAATCCACTTCACTGCTTCCCAATGCTTTTTACCTGGATTCGCCAAATATCTGCTAACAACACTTACAGCATACGCTATGTCTGGCCTCGTGCACACCATCAAGTACATTAAGCTCCCAACCGCATTTGCATATGGCACCCTACTCATCCTTTCAACATCACAATCCCTGACCGGACAATCCTTCAACGACAGCTTGAAGTGCCCACCCAATGGCATCTGAACCGATTTCCCATTGTCTATTCTAAAATTATTTAAAATCTTAGAAACGTACCCGGATTGTGACACCCTCAGAATCTTGTGACTCCGATCCCTGATGATCTCCATACCAAGAATCTTCTTTGCTTCCCCGAACTCTTTCATGTCAAACTCCTTTTTAAGCAAAGACTTGATAGACCCAATCTCAGCCTTGCATTTACAAGCAATCAACATATCGTCTACATATAATAGTAGATAGATATACTTACCTGGTGCATAACTCCTGTAATATACGCAGCTGTCGTAACTGCTACGCTTGAACTCGTTGCTCAGCATGTACTCATCAAACCTCTTATACCATTGCCTAGGTGACTGCTTCAAACCATAAAGGGATTTCTTTAACAAACATACCTTGTTACCTTGTTCATAACCCGGTGGCTGCCTCATGTAGATCACTTCTTCAAGATTCCCATGTAAAAATGACGTCTTTACATCAAGCTGCTCTAACTCATAATCTCTACATGCAGTCAATGCAAGTATAACTCGAATAGATGTGTGTCGAACTACCGGCGAAAATACTTCATTATAGTCAATACCTGCCCTTTGAGTGAATCCACGAGCCACCAACCTCGCCTTGTGCCTAGGCTTTTGAACACCTTCAATCCCTTCCTTTATTTTGAACAGCCATTTGCAGCTCACCAGCTTTTGCCCAGCTGGATGATCCACTAACTCATAGGTCTCATTCTTCTCCAGAGAATCCACCTCTTCGGTATGTCCACTAACCCATAGCAGCTTTCCACTTAGATCTATCTTTACAAGTAACTGCCTCCTGGTATGTTAATGGTTCATGAGTATCTTCTTCCTCTGCTGCAGCAAACGCGTAAGCAACCATATTACTCTCATCCCGAAACCTCAAAGGTTTCGTTCTTGTCCTTGGCTCTCTATCCCGAACCAACTGATAATCTGTGAGATCCGGTGTTTGATCATGATCCTGATCCCCTGCATCTTCATCATCGCCATCTTCCTGACCATCAATCAGATCTTCCTCAAGCGAATGATTATTTAACCTTTGCAGTTCCACCTCAACCTGTAATTCCTCAACAGACTTATCAGTACCTGCACCAGAATCCTTCAACGTGTCTTTGTACATGACACTTTCATTGAAGACCACGTTCCTGCTAGTGACAATTTTAGGTGATTCATTATCAAGCCTATATAGCCTGTACCCCTTCACACCTTCAGGATACCCCAAAAGAGCGCATTTTACCGCTCTCGGCTCGAGCTTACCTTGTTTAACGTGTGAATATGCGACACAGCCGAAAATCCTCAACATCCCATAATCACTTGGATGTCCCGACCACATCTCCATAGGTGTCTTTTTCTCAATCGCTGTCGATGGTGACCTATTTATAAGATATGCGGCCGTACATGTCGCTTCCGCCCAGAAGGTCTTGGGCAATCCAGACTGAATTAATAAGCAGCGTACCTTATCCATGAGAGTTCTATTCATCCGTTCTGCTAATCCATTCTGCTGCGGCGTCCCGGCAACTGTCAAATGTCTAGTAATCCCACTCTCACTACATAGTTGCTCAAACTCCTGATTACAGAACTCAAGACCATTATCTGTCCTCAGCTTCTTAACCGTCCTCCCAGTCTGATTCTCTACTAACTGCTTCCACTCTTTGAACTTTCCAAATGCTTCGTGTTTGAACCTGAGAATATAAACCCATACCCTCCTGGAATAATCATCGACAATAGATAAGAAGTACCTCTTACCTCCCAATGATTCCACCTGAGACGGACCCCATAAGTCTGAATGAACATAGTCTATCACTCCCTGAGTAGTGTGCCTTCCTACACCGAAACTGACTTGATGTGACTTTCCCAGAACACAATTCTCACAAAAATCGAGCTTACCTAGACTTTTCTTGCCAAACAGCTCCTGCTTTTCTAGCACCTGAAGTCCCGCCTCACTGATATATCCCAGTCTTTTATGCCAAACCTGTGCAAGACTGTCTTTTTCTTCAACACTAACATTAAGCTCACTTACCACTGCATGGCCATCCAAAGAGTATACGCAATTATCCCTTCGTGTTCCAGATAAAATAACCCTAGAACCATTAATCACCTTGATTTTACCCGACTGCATTTTTACGGTATATCCCTCTTTTTCAAGAGTTCCCAGCGATATCAAGTTTCTTTTCAATTCAGGAATATACCTGACATTGTGTAACACGAAACTTGACCCATCTTTCAGTTGTAACCTGACCTTGCCAATACCTCTGATCTTGCACTCTCTGTTGTCACCCAACAGTACCCTGCCCCCATCGCATTCCAGAAAATCAAAAAATATGTCTGACCTGGGTGTCATGTGGTATGAACCTCCTGAATCCATAATCCAATCCAATAAGGCTTCTGCACTCATCACCATCATCACCTCAGAACCATCATAAATCGAACCACTAGAGCTTGGCTGATCATCTTTCTTGACAAAACCATTTGACTTCTTGTGATTATTCTTTGGACAATTTCTCTTTAAGTGCTCCTCAGATTGGCAAATATAGCATTTGAGTCTTCCACCTCGAGACTTCGATCTTGACTTTCCCCTAGACTGATGCGAATTCCTGCGATCAGTTCTTCCCCTCACGTATAACCCTTCACCGTCATCCCCCTTCGCCTTGGATCTTTCTTTGATTTCCTTTGAATTCAGTGTGGCCATCACATCCTCCAAAGTCAAAGCTTCCCGTCCATAGAGCAAGGTATCCACAAAGTGTTCGTATGATGCTGGTAAAGAAGTGAGTAATAATAAAGCAAGATCTTCATCCTCGAATTTTACCTCAATATTTGCTAAATCAAGAACGATTTTGTTGAACTCATCTATATGCTCGGAAATCGTACGTCCAGCCGGCATGTAGAAAGTATACAACTTCTTCTTTAGGTACAACTTACTGGCCAAGGACTTTGTCATGTATAAAGTCTCAAGCTTGGACCAAACCCCCGCTGCAGTCGTCTCCCCGGTAACCTCTCTCAGAACCTTGTTACCTAAACACAAAATCATGGCACTATGAGCTTTCTTGTTTAGCTCAGCTTTTGCTGTAGCATCCATATTCTCGGGTAAAACCTCCAGAGCTGCTTCACATCCATGTTGAATTAATAAAGCATGCATCTTGACTCTCCATAACCCGAAATCACTAGTTCCATCGAATTTCTCGATTTCAAACTTGGCTCCCGTCATTCTTTAATCCCTTTATTAATTTCCTAAACCTTTTGAAAAAACCTCACAATCACAAACCGATAAAGTCCCTTGTGCAATACCCTCTTAATTAATAAATCCTTTTGTTTTATGAATAATAAAACAAAAAAAAGACAAATTGGATATCTTATATTTATATTCCACCAATCCTCCTGTTGACTTTAACAACCCTTACCTTATCCAGTCTTCTTCTTCTTCGTAATCTAAACGCCGACTAGGGAAAAAAAACAGATAAAAAAAAACCAACAAAACCAAAAGAAAACCCTTGACTGTCGATCGATCCTGCTGCAACCTTTGTTGTCGATAACCTGGTAGCCCAAACAGAATATAACCTCCTGCTCCTTCCAGAAAAACGAATACCAAAGAACCCTTCAATCGATCGACCAAGTAACCAGAAACCTTCGCGAACCTAAGCTCTTGATACCACTTGTAGGAATCGACAACCTACAACCCTGGTTTACTAGAGCGGATAACTCGATCGTTGAAGAAAAACCACACACCAACAGATAATATGTATCGACAGAAAAGAAAGAATGATGCACAAGTAAGTATCCCTAATCGACTTTGATTAGTATTGAAAGAATGACATACATAACTCGTCCCCCCCTCACCTCCTTTTATAGAGATGAGGGGGAGGGTAAACCGACTCTAACAATGAGTCCTAATGTCGGCTGTGATAACGGGTTGGGCTTGGGACACAAGATAACCCAACGACCTTACTTGACTAAGAATAATGGAAACTTAACACCCTAGACATAATTTATAAGCTAATATGAAGACTAAAATCGTAACATGAATGTAACAATTTGAAAAGGAAAAGACTACCCCACGATACCTAAAAGTTGTCTTTTACATACAATTTTTTTTGGGAAAATTTTTTAATGAACTATTTTGACATCATCTTATAAAAATGGTTGGTGCGTATGAAATTTACGAAAATGGTTTATGAAAGTGCGCCTCCGTTGGTTTAAAGACAAGTCATTAATCAATGAATATAATTCACGTGTTAGAAAGCGTACAAAGTTTATACATTTTTTAAATAGCGCGCAAGTCTAATCGGGGTCATTACAGTTTAGTACACAATCATACTCATAGAAAACAATTCAAAAATTAGTCAATATCATTCCATGAAAACTCAAGTAGTCAGAGTTACAAACATTTTCCAAATTTAATTGTTTCGCAAAAGAAGTGATGAGTTTGAAAAGAATGATATTATTGAAATAAAAGGGAGGTCCTCTGTGCCCTTTTGCCAACTCCGTGCCACCATGTCTGCTAGTTTCCTGAGATAAACATGCTTAAAAAGTCAACACAACGGTTGAGTGAATCCATAGTAGTTTAAATAGTAATATTGTGAACACAAGTCAAGCATTTGAAGTAAACAAGCTAAGATAGACAGGTCTTGACTAAACTGGTGAAATATTGCTCCTAAGCCTCACGAAACGCAAGCCTTAACATCAATTCGACATATCATAAAGATAATAACAATCACCTATACCACGAGGGGTGTAGATAACAAAGGGGCCCTCGGTGACTGGAAATGTGCCAAATTTCCATGGTACCTCGAATATAGCACACCTCCTGCCAAATGATCACTTTAACAGAGGTGGGCTGCCGTTCTGATAGATCTACCAACTATATTCACGCTCACTCGCAAGTGATTAAGGTTCGTGATATAAGGGACTTGTAGCACGGGTGTCAACTTAGGCAATATCAGATAGGCGGAGCCAGGATTTATAGTTAGGGGGTGCTGACTTTCTTCAAATAAAATAGCGATTAATATTACTACGTATATGCAAACAGAACCATCATGTCCCGTAGTCTGAAGTTTCAATATAGATTCTATAACCTATAGGTCATATCGTGGTTGTGATTGTGTTGTTGGTTATGAATAACTCGTCTCTTTGTTTATAAAATTAGATTATATATAGTTTTTCTAACGTTGTTCATGATTTTATATGCAAGCAATGTAAGAGTAAGAAACTCTTGTATACTAGTACCTTTCTATGCACCAAACATTAATCATACTAATATCTTTTAATTCATACAAACACCGTCAATATTACAAATTTACAAGTGAATTTCTAAATTAGTTATATTATTCTAGCTTTTATTAAAATATGGTCAAAATAAAAAAAATGGAGATTGAAGATTATTGAATATATTTAAAATTGTTGGTTTTCTTTGCTTGCTTTGAGCAATGGTATTTTACTAGGCTAGTCTATTGAAAATGAACATAATTTGTGTAAATGAATGCTCCTAAAGTTTAAGCTAGTTATTGTTTAGAAATATTATGTAAACATAATTGATTACCATAACCAACTAAATAAACTTATATCTTACAACGCTTGTTTTTATGTGTGGCCAATTGTTAAGGGAGGCTCGTAGACAAAAATACGTGAAATATAAGCTTTAGCATTGTACACAACTAAGGTAGTTGGACAGGTTGGGGGAGGCTCAGCACCCACCAGTCCCCCTACCTCCTCCGCCCCTGGTAACAACATACAGAAAAATACTTGTGTTCGGTTTATAGCATGTATCTCCCCACGGGGTTTAAAAACAATTAAAAATGTGGGACCATGAACTCACCTGACAGGTGTGTAAATCACAACGGTGCTCAAAAGTGACGGTGTACTGCTACGACTAGCAATGAAATTCCTCCGACTTGCGACCTATATATATATCGTCGTCGGTGTTTTAGATTCGATTCGTAAATGACATGCAATATGTCTCGAGTACGGTGATCCCCATTTGGGTGTCTTAAAAATATTCCAAAATAACTTTACGTAGTTATTTGTAATGTTGATTCGAAACGGTGATCAATAAGTGTTAATTTATTTGTGAAAGTAATAATGTTAATAAAAATATTTATAATTAAATATTTTTAGTAAAAATACATATTTATTTTAAAACTACAAAGTATATATCTATATATACATTTATATGTGTAAAATTTAATTATATAAAATATTTAATTAATAAAGTAGCTTTGTCAAACTTGACCCTTGACTTTAAGAAAAGTTACACTTTTACCCCTTGGTCAAAATAATTACTTTTTAGTCCTTTTTAGCACTTTTTACACTTTATACCTCAAGCTTTTGAAATTTACAGTTTCTACCCTCAACTTCTATTAGAACTCGATAGTGTTATATTTAGTCCGAAAGTTTTGTGGTTTTGTCACTTTTAGTCCCTTTACGAGAGACTTTGCAAAAATAGTCCAAAATCTAGTTTTTGAAAAGTTAACTTTTATTTTTATAAAAGTTACCATTTTTATCTTCTAACATTTATAAAAATCAGTTTTTTTATAAATTAAAAATCATTTCGAAAATCTTAAATTTTCAAATCGAAAATCCTTAAGGAAAATCTGTTGGGCTTGTTAGCCCGGTTAAGGCCCAAAGTGGGTTTTACTTGTTTAAAAATAGTGCTCGACACAAATTTGGTTTTGGTCTAGTTTTCATAGTATACAATCGTGTACGGCTTGCATGTTACGTCGATTTGGTTAAGCGTGAGTCGAGGATTTAGGGTTTCGAAAAATATATGTATATTGTACGTGTAAAAACGAATGGCGAGCCCTTTCCTATTGGTGTCGAGGCATGTACATATATAATTATAAGTGTAACGAAAATATATACTTAGAAAATAAAGTGTGTCGTGTGAAAAACTTAACGTGATATGCATGAAATTAGAGTAGGAAATGAAATAGGGAAACAACGACTTACAACACCAAAAGGTGGTGAAGATCCACGTAGTAATGAGACGAAGGAAAATGAATGTCGAGTGAAGTTGACAACCTTTCGAATATAACGACCCTCGTTCAAATGTGTAACCCAAGTCTTAGAAATGTGACCCAAACTTGTGTTGTTTTCTTCTTGTTTGACAGTTAATGAGACAAGTGGATATGTGATAGTGAGTTTTGAGAGTGTGGCGAGCTTGTGTGAATAGTGGAAGTATTTATAGGGTGAGTCACTAGTGATCTTGTGAAAAACGTGCTTGGTGTGTTGTGTGGGAACAAAAATGTCTAGATCTTGTGATGATTGGTCTTGTCAAATGTAAGAAGCAAAAGAGAGCTATGATGGTTTCTTTATCTTGTTTATTAATAGGTCAAGAAAGTTTGAGGAACATGTGTACTATATTTGAATAAACAAAGGGGGAGGAAGAAGGCATGTTATCCTTTGTTGAGGATAAGGGGGCATAAGATCCATTGGATAAAAGGTTTTGTAAAAAAAAAATTTAGGCTATGTAATTTGTTTAAGTGTAGGTTTAGAAGGGGTGTTTAGGGTGACAAGAATGTTGGTGGTGGCTTAGTTGCATACGCAAGGGACAAGAAGGAGGAAAAAGGGTGGTGGTGTGTTGTGTTGTTGGTGTCGAGTGTTAGGGAGACAACAATAGGGTTTGTGACATTTTGTTTCATGTTGAGTCGAATTGAACTAGGACAAGGAAAAGAAAAAAAAAAAACATAACGTTTTGGTCATGTTTGTGTTTGTGTCGAAACTCGCTGGGTTCGAACAAGTTCAAGAAAGTAAACGTCGAGTTGTGTGTCGGGTTCGAATTGAGTAGGAAACAGAAAAGTTCAAAGTGTAATATTTTACCTTGTACACAAGCTAGGCTCGTTTGGTGCCAAGAAACGCAAAAGAAAGAAAAGTAAATATGTATCTAGCCACTGGGCTTGTGCAAATCTTGGCCCAAAAGAAAACAAAATGAAAATGGAGTGGGTGGGCTTGTGGTGTGCTCGGCCCAGCAGTAGGGCAAAAGAAAGAAAAGAACTTTGGGCTAAAAGTGGTATACGGCCCAATATAAAAAGAAATGGTGTATCGGTGACTAATGCGTTCGTAACTTTAGTTTCGGTATCGGTGTCGGTGTCGGGTCGATTCGTGTAGTCCTCATGAATATAAACGGTGTCGTTACTGGGTATATATACTTGTATATATACATAGTGTGATAATAATTCGTAATAATTAATATATATATATATATATATATATATATATACACCGGTGACTTAACAAAGTATCGGGTCGCAAGTGGGAGTTACCGGTGTTAACCTCATTGGGTGACATCCAAGAGTGACAATCAGGTGATACCATGTGACAAACATACGGTGACCAAAATAATCGGGTGTCAAACAAACGGTGTCTCATATAAAAATTTCAAATTAGCCCGCAAAAATGGCTTAGATTAGAGTAGTTTTGAAAATTAGCATTAAGAAATGACCTGGGATTTTACGGAGTATTACGGTACCTACCCGTTAGATTGGATTCGTCTCGGAATCCAAAGTTGAATCGGTGCTCGGGGTTGTCTTATCGAATAGCTGTGGATATTTAGCACGAATTTGATCCTCGCGCTCCCAAGTCGGATCGTCTCTTAGAGTTCCATCTGACCTTAACAATGGGAATGCGACTATGCTTAAGTTGTTTGACCTCCCTATCCATAATCTCAATGGGTTCCTCAATAAAGTTTAACTTATCTTCGATTTTGATCTCTTTCAATGGAATCACAAGGGTTTCATCCGATAAACACTTTATCAAATTTGACACGTGGAAGGTGTTGTGTACTCTACTGAGCTCCTCAGGGAGTTCAAGTTTGTATACTACAGGACCGATCCTTTCAATGATCTCGAAGGGTCCAACGTATCTTGGGTTTAACTTTCCACGTTTTCCAAACCTAATCATCCCTTTCCAAGGTGATACCTTAAGCATGACCCTATCTCCAACTTGAAACTCTATTGGTTTCCTTCGCACATCGGCATAGCTCTTTTGCAGATCCCTAGCGGCTTGTAATCGTTGTCTAATCTTTACTATTTTCTCAGTGGTTTCAAGAATCAACTCGGGACCTGAGAGTTGTACATCTCCAATCTCCGCCCAACAAACTGGTGATCGACACTTTCTTCCATAAAGTGCTTCAAACGGTGCAGCCTTAATACTAGTGTGATAACTGTTGTTATACGAGAATTCTGCTAACGGTAGGTGCTTATCCCAGCCTCTTCCAAAATCGATTACACATGCCCTAAGCATGTCCTCTAGGGTCTGAATAGTCCTTTCACTTTGACCATCAGTCTGTGGATGGTAAGCGGTACTCATATCTAACTTAGTTCCCAAGGCTTTCTGTAAAGATCGCCAAAAGTTAGACGTGAAACGGCTGTCTCGGTCGGAGATAATAGAAATCGGCACTCCATGCCGGGAAACTATCTCCTTTAGGTATAAATGTGCAAGAACATCCATATCATCAGTCTCTTTGATTGGTAAGAAGTGTGCTGACTTCGTGAGACGATCGACAATAACCCAAATAGTGTCAAACCCACTCGATGTCTTGGGTAATTTCGTAATGAAGTCCATGGTAATCCTTTCCCATTTCCACATTGGTAGCTCTAGTTGAATCAAAATACAGGATGGTTTTTGATGTTCAGCCTTTACTCTTGAGCAGGTCAAACACTTACACACATACTCTGCAATGTCAGCTTTCATGTTTGGCCACCAATACAACTTCTTAAGATCATGATACATCTTATCCGAACCAGGATGAATGGAATATTTAGACTTATGAGACTCATGCATGATGAGGTCTCGTATTCCTCCATACAATGGAATCCAACTTCTGTCCTTGAAACACAGCCTTCCATCTGGCTTCTTTACAAATCCATTCGTGCTTTCTGGCATGCCGTAAATATTCTCGTGCGGTCTATTCTCTTCCTTAAGGGCCTCAGCTTGAACTTCAAGAATTTGAGACGGAAGCGGTGATCTAATTGTCATTCCCAATGATCTAACTCTGAGGGGTCTAAGTCGTTCCTTTCGACTCAAGGCATCTGCTATAACATTTGCCTTCCCCGGGTGGTAACGAATTTCACAATCATAGTCACTTAATAACTCTAGCCATCGACGTTGACTCATATTCAACTCCTTTTGATCTAAAATGTGCTGAAGACTCTTGTGATCGGTGAAAACCGTACACTTGGTTCCATATAGGTAGTGTCTCCAGATTTTAAGAGCGAATACTACCGCTCCTAATTCTAGATCATGAGTAGTATAGTTTTCCTCGTGGGGTTTAAGTTGTCTAGAAGCGTAAGCGATTACTTTAAGTCTTTGCATCAATACGGCACCCAACCCTTGGATTGATGCATCGCAATATACCACGAAATCCTCACTTCCTTCGGGTAATGCTAATATCGGTGCTTCACAAAGCTTCTGCTTCAAAAACTGAAATGCCGATTCTTGCTCTTCTCCCCAATCAAACTTCTTCTTCTTCTGTGTTAACTCAGTCAAAGGTTTAGCAATCCTTGAAAAACCTTCAATAAACCTCCGATAGTATCCGACAAGACCTAAAAATTGGCGTATCTTGGTAGGACTCGTACGTGATGCCCAATTTTTAACAGCTTCGATCTTGGCGGGATCAACATGAATACCCTTACTGTCGATAACATGCCCAAGAAATTGTACCTTCTCAATCCAAAAATCACACTTGGAAAATTTGGTGTATAATTTCTCTTCTCTGAGCAGTGTTAGTATAGCCTTTAAGTGTTCTGCGTGCTCTTCCTTACTACGTGAATAAATAAGGATATCATCGATAATACAATCACAAACTTATCCAAATAGGGTTTGCACACTCGGTTCATTAAGTCCATAAATACCGCGGGTGCATTTGTTAGACCGAAGGGTTACTTGGAATTTGTAGTGACCGTATCTTGTCCTGAAAGCCGTCTTAGGGATGTCTTCTTCCTTAACTCTCAGTTGGTGATAACCCGATCTCAAATCAATCTTTGAGTAGACACTCAATCCTTGTAGTTGATCAAACAGATCGTCAATCCTTGGCAACGGATATCGGTTCTTCACTGTAAGTTTGTTCAACTCACGATAATCAATACACATCCTGAAGGTTCCATCCTTCTTCTTTACAAACAGCACAGGTGCTCCCCAGGGTGATGAACTTGGGCGAATAAATCCTTTATCTGACAATTCCTGCAATTGCTCAGATAACTCCTTCATTTCCGACGGTGCTAGCCTATAGGGTGCTCGTGCTACAGGTGCTGCTCCAGGCACCAAGTCAATTTGAAATTCCACTTGACGAGTCGGCGGAAGGCCAGGCAAGTCCTCAGGAAATACTTTTGGAAAGTTCCCGACTACTGGCACATCTTCTGACTTCTTCTCAGTGACTTGAGCCAAAAAGACTTGACATCCTCGTTCAATGTACTTCACAACTTTGACGCAAGAAATGATGCTCAGACGTGTCTTACTTCGCTCGCCGCGAACAATTAGGGTTTCGTCATTCAGTGGGATGTGAACGACTTTCTCATCACAGATGATTTTAGCACGGTTCTTGGATAGCCAATCCATTCCTATAACGACGTCAAAACTACCAAGTCTAATAGGCATAAGGTCAATGACGAACGGTGTGTCTAGTAGGCGTAGGGTGCAACCTCGGAGTATAGTGTTAGTGCTCACTAGCTTTCCATCGGCTAGTTCAATCTCGTATGTGGTGTCTAGTTTGGTTGGTGTAATATTAAGTAGGGGCGCTAGGTAAATAGATACGAAACTTTGATCGGCTCCTGAATCAAATAAAACTTTAATGAGGCGGTTGTTTAGAAAGAACGTACCCGTGACTACGTTCGGATCTTGCTGGACATTTCCATCTCCCAGCATGTATGCTCTCCCACGTGCATTTTTGTCCTTATTTGGGCACTGACGCCTGCAGTGTCCTTTCTCTCCACAAGCATGGCATATTACAGCCACGGGTTGCAAGTTAGCACCTGTAACCTTGTAATCTTGCGTCTTATGTCCAGTCCTTGAACATTTTTCACACTTAGCATAGCAGGGTCCAGTGTGATGCATCTTACACTTGTCGCAAAATGGAAGAGGTCCAGCATACCTAACATCCTAAACCGGTGTGGCGGCATAAGCTCTGACAGATTCCTGTCGTTGGTTCTGTTGATTGTGGTGGATGTTTCTGTCATGGTGGTAGTTACGGTTGTTGTTGTTGTTGTTGTTGTTGTTGTTGTTGTTGTTGTTGTTGTTGTTGTTGTTGTTGTTGTTTGTCCTTCGATCATCAAACTTCCTTTTGTGATCGTTGTTTCCCTGAGCAGAGTTACGCTTAATCTCCCGGTCTAGCAATCTTTGGGCAATAGTCATTGCTTCTTCCAAAGATTGAGGCTTTGACGAGGTGACATTTCCCTCAATGCTCCTGGGTAGTCCCTCAATGTACCTTTCTGTTGATATAAATAATGTTTAAAAACGTTATTAATATTTCTCAATAAACCTATGTTTTGATAATCACAAAACTCAAATCAAATTAAGTCAAGATTAAGACGTAAACAAGTATTTAGTAACAAATATTTACCTCTACATCTAATATCACTTAAGGTATGCATAAACTAAGCATCTTATGCATTACATGATCAAAGGAAACCTTGTCTTAAGACATAACATTTTATAAAATGATATTAACATTTTATATATATTTGTAAATCATTTTTGGTATTGTTATATTAAACTACAAAGATATGATTTCAAATTTTCAACCAAAAAGGGCAAATTTTATCCAGAAAAACTTTTCCAATATTCAGTAGGGCGGCCCCCTTAATTTTACTAGGCGGCCCTCTTAATCATTAAGGGAACCGCCCCCTAATTAAGGGGACCGGCACGCTCCAGAACAATATTTTCTGGCCCTTTAAATATTGGATCATTCCACATATTTTTCTCACCTTTTTGCACTAAAAACTTTCTGATCCAACCTCCATTTCTATATCAAAAATCTTTTGATCATATATTCATAAGTCTTTATTTCCAAGTGATCCAAAGCTTCATCCACTCAAGTGCCAGAAGAAGAACACTCCTCTACATCCATTTAAATTGTAGTAGTGTTGTGATTAGATATTTTCATATTGTAGTAGTGTTAGATATTTGTAAAAGTGTTGTGAGAACTTGTTGATTGTAGAAACTAGGTGTGTTGTAAAGTAGTGTAGTAGTTGTGATTTAGTTGTGCATAGAAGAAGGTGTGAAGTTGACAAGGTGTGAAGAAGGTGTGAAGTCTTGAAGAAGTTGTGAAGGTGTGAAGTCTTGAAGAAGTTGTGAGATTGGTTCTAGCTACGATTAGAACTCGATATTTAGCTTAGTGTCGTTAACTTGTGTAAGCCAAGGTGTGTAAGGTTTCTCCACCATAAGGAGTTTGCTGACATAGTGAAGAAAACTCTCGAGTGTGGTACTCGGGGAGTGGAGTAGGGCAAGAAAGGTGTCCTTGTAGCCGAACCACTATAAATTCGCGTGTTGTGATTTGATCTCTCTAACTCTCTATTTTCTTCATTATATTTCAATACTTTCATTATTAGATTAGACTTGCTTATATTGGTTGTTACTTGAACTCACTTAAGATCGAATCGAAAGTTTTTAAAAGCTACAAAATATTTTGGAAATAAATTTAAAAAGGACGTAAAACTATTCAACCCCCCTTCTAGTTTTCCACAATTGGTATCAGAGCCACGTCTAGCAAGATCTTTAAAATATATTGTATTTTAAAACTTGTAACGATCTATGGAATCTGAAAAATATTTAGAAGGGCAATCTATGCAAATACCACCACTATTTGAAAGTGATGGATTTTTATATTGGAAAAAACGATTCGAAACTTATGTGAAGTCAAAAGATCTAGATCTTTGGCATGTCATTACTAATGGTGATTTTTTACCTATTCAAAATAACCCCGAAACAAAAAAAGATGAAATCGTACCTTTTGAAAAACAAAATGATGATTTAAAAAGAAAACTTGCTAAAAACAATGAAGCAAAAATGGTTATTTATAATGCGCTACCACGTAAAGAGTACGAAAGGATCTTTATGTGTGAAACCGCAAAAGAAATTTGGAACTATTTATTAATAACTCACCAAGGTAATAGTCAAGTCAAAGATAATAAGATAGATCTACTTGTTCAACAATATGAGCAATTCACGATTCCGGGAGAGGAATCAATTGATAATGCTTTTGCTAGATTTAACACTATCATCACAAGTTTAAAAGCACTTGATGAGAATTTTTCTAGTAAGAATTTTGTCAGGAAATTTCTTAGGGCTCTTTACCCAAAATGGCGAGCTAAAGTGATGGCTATTGAAGAATCAAAGAATTTGTCAACATTACAACTTGATGAATTAATTAGAAATTTAAAAGTCTACGAAGCAATTATAAAGAAAGATTTCGAAATGGTCAAAGGAAAACGAGAGCAAAGCAAGTCAATCGCCTTGAAAGCTAGAAAGGAATCTAGTATCGAAGATAGCTCATCTTCCAAAAGTGATGACGAAGAATATGCCATGGCCGTAAGAGATTTCAAGAAATTCTTCAAAAGGCGAGGAAGATTTGTAAGACAACCACATGATGAAAAGAAAGCATTTCAAAAGAGTAAGGATGACAAGAATGAAAGGAAATGTTTCAAGTGTGGTGATCCAAATCACCTCATTGGAAAATGTCCAATGATGACAAGAGATCAAAATCAAAGAGCATTTGTTGGAGGAGCTTGGAGTGATAGCGATGAAGATGAGAAAGAAACGACAAAAGGAGAGAAGTGTCTTATGGCGAAGACATCAAATGAGGTACGTTCCGAAACCGAATATTTTAGTGATGAAAATTTATCATTAGATGAAAAAGACTTAGATAATGAATATAATAGACTATGCAAATTAGGACAACTAGTAATGGCCAAAAACAAATCACTAAAATACATAAACAATCAATTGGAAAATGAAGTACTAGAACTAAAAATCAAAATACATCAACTTGAAAAGGGCAAAGAAATTTTTGAAGAATGTAAATCATGTCAAGAGCTTAAAGGTGAAAACGAAATACTCAGGGAAGAAATTCGTAAACTTGATAAATTTGAAAATAGTAGTCACTCACTTAGTAAAATAATAAGTATTCAAAGAGTATCCGGAGATAAAACCGGTTTAGGATTTAACTCAAATGAAGCTTCAACAAGCGAGATTAAAAATGTCAAATTCGAAAATGAACTTAATGAACAAACACCTCTAAAATCTAATCCTAAGTATATACTTATTAATGATAGAAAAATACCTCTTGCTAACAGTGAAGAAGTAAAAGCTTTTTATAAACCATCTTTAAAAACCGAAGTAGGATCTTCTAAACCTAAGACAAGATCTAAAACTCCACCACCTAGAAAACCAAATAACCCTCATCCTAGGTCTAAAACACCTCAACCAAGAAGAAACCAAAATAGGCAAAACTACAATAACAATAGTAATCAAATGTGGAACTATCAACAAAGCTACAATCCTTGGGGTATACTACCACCTTTCATGCACCCTAGTCAAATGTTAAACATGTTTGGACCAAACAACTTTGGACCACAGAGGCAATGGGGACCGAATAGCTAGATGAACATTCCTTGTGGCAATCTTGAAGTTTTCTCACCATAGACTTTTTCAAAGTCTATATGTCATCTTGAAGATTTTGAAGATTTTTGTTGAAGACCGCCGGGTACGCCATTCTTTCACAACTCATTGCCATGCTTAGTTAAATATGCTTTGGTTGATTACGTTGTTTGTATAGATATAGCTTACTATCTTTCTCTCTTTGTTTGATCTTATATATATACATATATTCTCATACTTATTATATTAGATATATATATATATATATATATATATATATATATATGCTTGCACATAACCTAGATACGTCATTCGTTGACTTTCTAGAACACCAGGAAATTGTTCATTATCTAACCCTTTCCTTCCCCCTCATGTTACTTTTGATCTTTTACGTTCAACACGAAATTCTATTATGTCCACTTTTAGAAGACTCATGATGATGAAGGGATATGAGTCAAGTGGACTATTATCATGTAAGAACGCCTTCGCACGTGAACACTATGGATGACACAAACTCCTTTCGCCGACTATATTCTATCTCTGTTATCATCTCTCAAACCTCACCTATCAACCCATCATTCACTCACATTTATACTTATATATATATATATATATATATATATATATATATATATATATATATATATATATATATATATATATATATATATATATATATATATATACACACACACACACACACACACATATTCACATATTCCTGAACACACCTCAAACCCCTCATCAACTTAACACTTTGATCATTTTATCCAAAATTGTCAAAGGAACATTTTAATTATCGATAAGTTAATTAAAATTGTTAAGTACTTTGTCATCGTGCCAATAAAAGCCTACGTATTTTTAATATATTATTAATCTAAATATATACATATAAATATGCTTGCTCCAGAAATTAAAACCGCGAAAATTCAAAAATTTAAAGGGCGGCCCCCTTAATAATTAAGGGGACCGGCTTGTTATCGGGGGCGGTCCCCTTAATGTTTAAGGGGGCCGGCCATTTGATACTTTCAAATTCGTTTTTCACCTTAAATCTTTTGCCAAACACTCCATTTGTTCATAATTTCCTTCCTCACCTCTGCTGAGTACGAACCAAAACAACCAAAACCATCAAAATCCTTCACCAAATCACCAATCCGGGGTTGTTTCGCAAGGGGCAAACGCTAACCAAACGTATAACAACATCTTTTGTAAGTTTTCCTACATACATTTCATCACATTTCTTTCAAATTGGTGTCTAATCAATAATTAGGTATTTTATTAAAATTTATTTTAATTCGAATTTATAGAAGCTAGGAATTGAACAACGAAATGCTTCCCATAGGATTAGAATGATGTATTGCAACTCAAACTTAGTATAACACATCAACTTGTCAAAATCTTTAATCGCCCATAAACCCTTGTTGAATTTCATTTTTCAATGGCACATTGTTGATATAACTCTTAAAAACTGGTTAAAACTTACTACATTATATTAGTTCAATGTTGTAAACAATCAAAACATATTTCTCAATTCGTTATAAAATGGTTCATGAAGACAACATTGGCGTTTGGTTCATGAACAAATTATAATTACATGTAGTTATTTGAAACTTAAACTTAACTCATAAAATTTGTTAAAACTATTAGAATCAATAGATGTCATCAAGATATATAATCAATATATATATTGATGTTTTAGGTTATTTTAATCTAGTTAAGGGAGCGTTTGGTTTATCTTGAAAAAGATATTTGGAAAACCAAAATTCACATGTTTATGCTGAGTCAAACTCTTATGAAAAAGCAAGATATATAATCCAATATATATCTAGCCTTACTTCGAAATGAATTATGATATCATACTCTTTGACATCATATATTCTAAACGAGTTTAAAATCAAAGTACAAGGAACATTGTGAAACTACTTCATAGAATATTTTTTTTGGTCGAAGTAGAATTTCGTTCCACATATATTGCATATATATATATATATATATATATATATATATATATATATATATATATATATATATATATATATATATATATATATAACATATGCATGATAGTTGTTTTTGTATTAATTTTATTTTTGTTGTTATATTGTTTAGGTGAAAATGCCTAAGACCACGGTTGGTGATGTCTCCAAAACCAAACAATACATTCCAAATGTTTCTTCTACTCCCGGCATGTCTCCTTCAGTTGCATGTTTCTATCGTCCCATTGAAAATAGAAACATTCACGAAGGAAGAATTGTCGATCCATCTTTCTATGACTCTGATCAAACCGAACGAATGTTCTCTAATATTCGTTTTGAATGTCTCTACCAAATCAACGAACCAATCATTCCTCATTTTATCATCGACTTCTATAGCCAAGTGACGGTGCAAACCGATCCCTATGGTCATCTCCTTATTTCCTTCATGATTCAAAATCAATTCATCACCCTTACTCTTGCTCAATTTGGACAAATTCTTAGAATCCCATACAACGGCCAAGCCGTATTCTCAAATGAATGGGATCTTTCCTCTCTTGAAAGAAATCGTCCTCATGATGGCCCATACTATTCTGAGATTCCTAGTCCTGAAGACATTCGTCGATTGCTTGAACTAGAACTTCGTACGACTAGTTGAGTAATCAAGTCGAAGAATGTCGATATTCATGCAAATCAAATCCTCCTCAAAGAGCTAAGTCACGATATGAAAAAGTGGGAAGAACTCATTCGCGAGAATGCATTTGGTACTGGTGGTCACCGTGATCATGTCACGGCAAGCATTGCCCACATGTTATGTTGTGTAGTTGCTGAAGAGAACTACAATTTGACTTATCTTTTTGTTCATCGAATCATGTCAGCCAAAAACACCCCAAATGTCAATCTTCCTTACGGTATGTTCCTTACACGACTTTATCGTTATGTCATGGAACATTACCTACATCTTCAAAGAGATTACTACGTGCAAATCCCTCCTACTTTGAACCAACTTACTCTTGTTCGTACTCGTCTTTCTCGAAGTGACAAAGGAAAATCTCGTGTTCCTTTGTATTCTTGGCCTCGTGGGTCTACATCTCATCGTGACGATGATGATGATGAGGAGGAAAATACCTCACGTGTTAGTACTCCATCCCCCATGACCTTTGTTGATAATCTTTCTGATCTTGAAGATACCGAGTATCAAGTTCCTCTTCCTCATGAACGTACCGATGAACTTCTCTTCACTCGTCAAACGTCCATTATCAACCGACAACAACAAATGCATGAAGAAATTCGAGGAGGATTCAAATCCGTTGGAAAGATGTTTAGGAAGATGATTGGGAAGAAGAAGAAGTAGATGATGTTGATGTATTGCTACTTATTATTATTATTCTCTATTAGACATTTGTATGGCTTGTTATTTGTCAGATTTATTCGGAAATACTTATGTTATCTCTTGTTTATCTCTTGGATGATGCTTAGACTTTAACTATTATCATGCTACTATCTTCATCATATTTTAATGCTATGCTATGTTTCTTTTAAAAGTGGAATATAATATGTTTGTTTGCATGCATAATTTGTTCATATATATATTTATATATCATCATTCCTAGAGTATATACTTCAAATAGAGCTTGCTGGAAATACACACTTGAAAAATCACCCATTTCTGCAAATTTTGGGTTTCTCGTCGTCTGGGAAAACACCAGATGGGCGGCCCCCTTAATTTCCTAGGCGGTCCCCTTAATTATTAAGGGGGCCGGCCTACAATTAAGGGGACCGGCCATCTGGAACTGGGTTTACTGTTTTCTTTTGCATCTTGTGAACTCTTTCTCTAGTATCAGCTACCATTTCCCATTTTAACCCAACTGATTTTAGAATCTCATTCTACCATTTCAAATACATACCTAAATCAACAATTTCCATACTATAAATTCCCTCCATAATCACCATTCTTCATCTCATCATTCCTCATCTAAATCATCATGACTCCACCAAGCACCTCAAACTCCAAGGCCTCTAAGAAACAAAAGATTGTCATCATCCCTCCAAAACAACTCTTTATTGACTTAACAAATGAAGACAACAAAACCCCATCACCTCCACCTAAATGCTCATATCCAAGTGCACCTAATGCACCATCCAAAACACCTTCCACTCATGGAACTTCCTCATCCTCCATACCCTCAACCTCATCAATCAATGACTACATCAATTCACACTTGTCACCACAAGTATCATCACCACATCCTACACAAGAACCTATCTCCACCCATCTTACCATCTCACTTTTACCAATAACACCACTTGATGCTCATCTCTCATCTCCACCAATTACACCACCATTCTTTGTCAATCCCGTGCCTTGGATTGAATCCCATGGGGATACTTGTCTTTGTTGCATCCATAACCGAACCGTAATCTTTGGTCTTAGAGATGAAATTCAATATATGTTTTCATATATTGAACATTTGCTTACTAACCCACCACCACCACCAACTCCACCATCCTCTCCAATTATTCCTCCACCACAATTCTCACCCATTCCTCCACCATCACCATCATGCTCTCCAAATTAAGCATATGATATGCTTAATAAATAAAGCCTTTACCACCCTTTTGCTTTCAAGCTCTATGAAGCCCATGTACTCTTTGCATGATGAAAATGTTCTTCTAGTTGTTAGTTTATGTAATAGCTATCCTCTTGTAATCTTTATTATTGCTACTTGTATTGTTGTGTCTTGACACAACTATTGCTTTAATATGAATGTTTCTTTTCAAACATGCTTAATTATATTCTTATCACCTTATATATATTTGCATGTATATACTTGTGCTTCTAATATTTTTGTTTTGCAAAGAATTCCATAGCTCGTTCTCTTGGTGCCCCCAAACGAGGGGGAGTACACATCAAGGGGGAGATATCTTCCCGTCAAATTTTGAGTTAATGAGTTTAAGTTTTGTAATCATCAAAAAGGGGGAGATTGTTGATATAAATAATGTTTAAAAACGTTATTAATATTTCTCAATAAACCTATGTTTTGATAATCACAAAACTCAAATCAAATTAAGTCAAGATTAAGACGTAAACAAGTATTTAGTAACAAATATTTACCTCTACATCTAATATCACTTAAGGTATGCATAAACTAAGCATCTTATGCATTACATGATCAAAGGAAACCTTTTCTTAAGACATAACATTTTATAAAATGATATTAACATTTTATATATATTTGTAAATCATTTTTGGTATTGTTATATTAAACTACAAAGATATGATTTCAAATTTCCAACCAAAAAGGGCAAATTTTATCCAGAAAAACTTTTACAACGTTCAGGAGGGCGGCCCCCTTAATTTTACTAGGCGGCCTCCTTAATCGTTAAGGGGACCACCCCCTAATTAAGGGGACCGGCACGCTCCAGAACAGTATTTTCTAGCCCTTTAAATATTGGATCATTCCACATATTTTTCTCACCTTTTTACACTAAAAACTTTCTTATCCAACCTCCGTTTCTATATCAAAAATCCTTTGATCATATAATTCATAAGTCTTTGTTTCCAAGTGATCCAAAGCTTCATCCACTCAAGTGCAAGAAGAAGAACACTCCTCTACATCCATTTAAATTGTAGTAGTGTTGTGATTAGATATTTTCATATTGTAGTAGTTTTAGATATTTGTAAAAGTGTTGTGAGAACTTGTTGATTATAGAAACTAGGTGTGTTGTAAAGTAGTGTAGTAGTTGTGATTTAGTTGTGCATAGAAGAAGGTGTGAAGTTGACAAGGTGTGAAGTCTTGAAGAAGTTGTGAAGGTGTGAAGAAGGTGTGAAGTCTTGAAGAAGTTGTGAGATTGGTTCTAGCTACGATTAGAACTCGACATTTAGCTTAGTGTCGTTAACTTGTGTAAGCCAAGGTGTGTAAGGTTTCTCCACCATAAGGAGTTTGTTGACATAGTGAATAAAACTCTCGAGTATAGTACTCGGGGAGTGGAGTAGGGTAAGGAAGGTGTCCTTGTAGCCGAACCACTATAAATTCGCGTGTTATGGTTTGATCTCTCTAACTCTATCTTTTCTTCATTCTATTTCAATACTTTCATTATTAGATTAGACATGCTTATATTGGTTGTTACTTGAACTCACTTAAGATCGAATCGAAAGTTTTTATAAGCTACAAAATATTTTAGAAATAAATTTAAAAAGGACGTAAAACTATTCAACCCCCTTCTAGTTTTCCACACTTTCCAACAACTTTTCCAAATCGGGAACCTTTGAAGGGCAAAGTGTGGCAAGCTTTTGAAATCTCCTATCATAAGCCCTGAGATCATTTCCTTTCACAACCAATGTGTGAAACTCATCTTCTAACTTCTTGATCTCACCTATAGGGCAGAACTTCTTCAACATCTTTTCCTTAAACTCAGCCCAGGTGATCTGATAGGCCTCCTCCACACCTATCTTCTGAGCAGTTGCGTTCCACCAAGACAACGAGTCTTCCAACAATGTTCCAGTAGCAAACGAGACTCTGCTTTCAGCAGCACAACCGCTCCTTACAAACACAGTCTCAATTCGCTCAAACCATCGAGCAAGCTCTGTCACTCCTTCAGTACCTTTGAAGTGGGAAGCTATGAAGTCCTTATAGGTACACTTCCGAGTCACAGAGGACTCGCTTTCTGCAGTAAATCGGTTGTTGCTACTTGATCGCGCCATTGCAGCAGCTTGCTCCTCCAGAGCTACAGCAACGCTGTCGGCAACCAATTTCTTTATAGCAGCTTGAGTCATATCAGGCGATGCGGCGGTAGTTGTGGTTTTCCTAGGGGCCATGGTTCTATAAAATCGCAAGTGTATAAGTAAAAATCCCAAACATCGATCAATAACAAGAGAAATAGCATAACCAAGCTCATAATAGTCGAGATCATCACAAAATATATCACAACCACACCATGAATACATACATCAACATAAACCATATCATTCATAAATAATCATCACGACATGTAACAACACACATGGAAATTATAATGAATCTCAATATGAGAGCATAATAAAAGATTAGACAACTAGAACATCATAAATCAATATCAATACAGTACAATCATAACCAACATAAAGTTTTAATAATTTTGAATTCATTGTTACAAAACAATAAGATACAACGTTATTAATGCCACAGGCGGCAAGTTAAGATGTCTCTGAATGTAATGATACATCATTGATCTATGAAGGTCCAGGTGCGCCTCCTGATCTCCTCTCCAGCTCTCTGATGATCCTGGTCATCTCCAACATCTCTAAATCTCTGGATCTCTCTCGGGCCTGAATCTCCTCAATCGTGGCTGACAGAGTGTGGATGGTAGCACTAGATGCGGCCAACTCCTGAGTCTGATGCTCCAGCATCTGTTGCGTACTGATCGCTATCTCTCTCAAATCCTCCATCTCATGCCTTTAAACATCTAGTCGATGACCGAACCCAGTGATAGTATCATGTGCCTCCTCGATCTTGGTCCCCATCATCTCAAATACAGTCTCTGAAGCTGTCCTATGCACTATGAGGTTCTCGACCTCCTTCTGCATACCCTCAATCCTCTCCAAGGATATCTCCTCAATAACGCCCAGCAGCTCATCAAGACGATCCTCATGTCTAACTAACTAGCAGCAAATAGAGGGATAGTATGATGTATCGGCTCCCCAGTAACCGGTAACACCGCTGAAGAGCCATCTCCAAGCCCAGCAGCCCTAGGTGATCCCTTAATAAACCTCCATCTACGAATGCACTCCAACAAGAAGGACCATCGGCAGGCATCAACCAACCTATGAATGCCGGTCTCGGTAGGGGTCTCGGTAGGAACAAGTGATGGTGATGGAATACGTGGAGAAGCAGGTGATGGTATCGGTACAGTAGTCTTCTGAGAGTAGAAAACCATAGGTGGTGGCATGGGTGGCAAAACCTCATAAGAGTGGGGTGCGGTGTAAGTAGGTAGCATGTAAGGATGTGGTTCAGGTAACGGTGATAAATGTGATGATGATGGAGATGGTGAAGGTGCTGGTGATGCCACAGGTGTCAGCTCAGGTGCAGACACAGGTGGGAGTACAGGTGTGGGTGACGGTACAGATGTAGGTACTGGTGGTGTAACAGTAGAAGCAGGCAAAATACAGACTCGTTTCCGAGCCGTGAATTTGCGGGTAAAGTCTCCATCATGATATCGAAACAACTCTCCGAAAGGCTCAAGCTCAAAGGGCTCAAGAATCCTCACTCACTTGCATCGACAAAATGATGCAGGCGGGGATGGTGGTGGAATAGAAGCAGCAGTGTGATGAATGCCCAAACACTCATCATTTTTGGCGTATTTAAACTGCCAAAATATCCAAAAACGCTCAAATATGCATCAAAATACAGAAAATATCCCGAGGATTGTATTTTATATGTTTCAGATGCAAAATGAGTAAAAACAATGAAAAAATGAACAAAGTTTGCAAAATTGGCAGTTTCAGTCCCCCAACTTTCAAAAATTTACAAAACTAGTCGCTGAGCATGTGTTTTGAAAGAAAAGTCAACCTAAGGCATTTAAAAGTCAAAATTCATCAAATATTGTCCTTGGGTGAAAACTTTTGGAAAATTACATATTTGGTCACTGTAGTTTGAAATTTGGCAAAATCAGTCCCTGGGAATTTTGAGGTGAAAAATATATTTTATGGTCCTTTGGTAATTGGAATTTGGCAATTATGGCCCCTTGATAACTTTGAACATTTGGCAGAACAGGTCCTTAATTTTCAGAAATGACACAAATGGTCCTTGTATTTTTCCTAAGTTACTACACACCATTTGGACCCTTTTATATAAACCAAAACAAATCCAAGCCCAAAACCAACACCTGATCCACCAGTCCACCCTTATACCTCCAAGCCCATTCCCAAAAGCCCACCCAATCCCATTTTATTAATAAAAACAACAGGGTCAAAAAGTCAGCGTCACCTTCCTCCCACCTTTTGCCGCCTAACCTGACATAGAACAAACACCACTGTACCAACCCCAAATTTATGTCTCCCCCCCCTCTTCCCAATACCACCTCAACCACCCTACCCCCATAAGTCAACCCCAACACACCCCACTCACTATTATCATCCACGCTGGCAATCCTCGTGCTAAGAATAGGCGCCAGAGTTGCTTTCACTCACAAAAGAAACACAAGGAAGAGAAAGCAAAGGAGGAAGCCATAGTTTTTTAGTATAAATAGGATACATTTGTAAGCCTTCAGGGGCATCATCATCTTAGTAATTTCTGTACTTTAATTTAGTTTTATCTTTGTATTTTCAAAAGTTTAAGTTCAATGAAAGTTTCAGTTTAATTTATGCAAATTAGTATTTCTTATTTAAATTCTCAAGTTCCTAGTACTTTACTTAAATTTTGTTTGATTAAAACTCAGAAGATTATCTTAGTTTTATTTAACTAATGTGAATCAAAAGTAAGCAAACATCAGTAAAGAAAAGAAATTTACAAAAATACAAAAAAATAAAAAAAAAATAGAAAAGAAAATAAAAAAATTATGTGCAGGGAGAATTGAAGATGCAAGGAGCACAGTTTATTTAGGATGGCTGTGGTTTAGAACTCCTTGGGGAGTATTAGGAAGGGTTCATTGGTCCTTGGTTCACATTAGCTTGGCAGGGAGACTTGTTGTAAGACTTTTTTCTCAATTAGTTATACTTTACTGCTCATTGCCTATGGTCTGATTATGCTTGTTTATTTGAGTGTTAATTGAATTGTTGTAGTAGGTTGATAGCTATAGGATATAACCCTGTTCATTTAAATCCTTTGTATTACAAGTCTTTAAGTTAACTGTCACCTAGAGTAAAGTAGCTTGGTTAGTAATGGTAGTGTAAGGCTTTGGTTTTGAGTTCATCTAAACCTCACATCTGATATAAGTGGTTTATGATTAGTAACATTAATCTGTGATGTTTATTATTCCATAAAACTCAAGACAGTCAAGTATTAAGGGGTGTTTGGCTCAGGTTGTCTTCCTAGGACTTAGGATGATTTTGTTTATGTTAGTTGCTGAGACAAGCCTAAATAAGTCTTATTAACTTATTTAAGTCATCAAAACTCAGGTCAATAGGGTAAAAAGTCAAAATCATAAGAAATCCCCCCTCACAGTTACCTGTGTAGGGTTTTGAATCCACAAACCCTCATTTTAGCTTATCGGTGGCAACTTTAGCTTAATTTAGGCTCACTATAGCTTATTGCAGCTTATTTAGCTTGTATGATTCATCAGAAGTTCACTTAAGTCAAATTTAAAGTTCATTAAAAAAAGTCAAAGAAGCATGTCTAGGCAGAAAACCATATTTTGCAAGATTTATTTGGAATTTTGTGTTGTGATTCAGGTTTTGTGCTTTTTAGAATAAGTAGTCTCCCAGCTTATCTTTAAGGTCCTATTGTCTCTATATTTTTACCATTTTTCTTGTGGGCTCCACATCAGCTCAAACATACCTGCAGGGCAAGGCATATGCCCTGCACCACTACCCAGATTTTCACCCATTTTCAATTGACCCTAGCCTGCTCCTCGGTGGACCCCACAACCTGAATTTGAGATTTTTGGAGAGCTTATTAGCTCTAATGTCCATAGCTTAGCTTAATTGGGACCTTGGCTTATTGTAGTTCAGCTTATTTGAGCCTTACTTCTGACCTGCCCACACAGTTATACTGAGCATATCAGTATTGGCTCCCAAGTTTCCCAAGCCCTCACTTGGCTTAATTGTGGGACTCAGCCCTTGAATCTTTGTTAATTGGATAGCCCCTCAGGTCTACTTCTCAGGTCATTGCTTATTTTAGACCCCCTACCTCACCTGTGGGCCCCACAGGGGGCTGCAAGTGAGCCTTTGTGGCCTATTTGTTTGTAACTAGTCTCAAGATTGCTTATTTGGCTTTTGCAGCTTATTAGTGTAATTCTTGTTCTTGTTTTAGCTTGTTTTCAGTTCACTTATCCCATTTGTGGTCTGTTTTGTCCTTGGTTCTCACTAAGTAGCTTAATAATCAGCTTTTGTTGTTTCAAAAATCCATTATTTAAGCTTATAGCTCAACTGTTGTGCTTATTTGTTTCCACATAGCTTATTTTTGAGTTTCATAAAAAGTTCCTTTGTAAAAGTTGTCTCATTTCAGTAGTAAATTAGTTGTGTAAAAGAAAAATTAAGAAAAGCCAAAAATAATTAAAGTGATAGCTTCTATTTAAGCCATTTGGCTTATTTTTCTACTTATTTATAAGCATTTATCATTTTAAATTTTTCTCATGGTCCTTTTAGTCTAAAATAATTTTAAGAATTTTTCCAGATTTTTCTCATTTGATTTAATATTTTTTATAATTTAGTTTAATTTAAATTATTTAAATAATTAGTTTTAAATTAGTAATAATTAATCAAAAGGTAGGAAAAATAGATTTTCTGTTTTAAAATTAGTTTTATGATATTTTAGATTTTTCTAAATTTAATTTTCAT
Organism: Artemisia argyi; assembly: GCA_030686995.1. NCBI lineage: Eukaryota > Viridiplantae > Streptophyta > Magnoliopsida > Asterales > Asteraceae > Artemisia > Artemisia argyi. The sequence continues at coordinate 117,904,237 of CM060705.1, read as the reverse complement.
TTTCCTAGTTAAATTTCATAATTATTTGTAATTTAGTATAATTTAGTTAATTAAAAAGTAATTAATAATTAGTAATTAATTAGTAGTAATTAATTAAATAGTTGTAAAAATAGTTTTAATTTTCCAAAAATTTTCTTTTATCTTTAGGATTGTAAAAATATAATTTTCACATTCGTAGGACTTTATTTGCTCACGTTTTACGTTTTCTTACGCGCACTCGCGTTTTATTTAAGTTAACTTTTACGTTTTTAATCCTAGCTTACGTTTTAAGGTTCCCTAATTTCCTATTATGTTTCCCGTAGTATCTTAGGTAGTTTTTAAGGGTTAATTTTCATTTCCATTGTAAATTCACACTTAGGTTACGTATTCGTTCGTTAATTCGTAATTTTCGTTAATTTAACGTGCCACAATACCAAATAACCTTTCTCAACCAAACATACAAGATTTTAATCTCGATCTTTTCACGAAACTTTCCATTCACACCTCGTTGGGGTACGACTCGGGAAATCACTTCCCGGTCTCACAATTTTAATATCACTTTCACGAGTTTTTGCGAGGTAATCTTTTTCCTAAAAGGTTTACTCGTAATTCTTTACGTCTAGTTGTCTCACAATAACTTGGACTTCACGTTTGTTGATATTTTGATACCAAAACACAACGAATCAAATGGTGCCGCTGCCGGGGAGGCTGTGTGTCGAAAGTCTCGATAAGGTTTAGACGATTAGTCTTGTAGAACCTTCGCAAGAAGTTACGCTTTTATAAAACTTATAAAAAACCAAAAATATTTTTTTTTGTTTCTATGTATGTATTATATCTATATAAGATAAGAAAAACACAAAAAGATTTTCCCGTTTCTTTGTTTAATAATAACATTAAAATCTTACCACCGCAAATCAAGGCAGAACACCTACCAACTGGGGGTGTGACCATAATAAGTTCCCAAACCTAAGATCAAAACTTGCCTTTGTATCACTTGCGTTTTGGAAACTTTTAATCGATAAGCTTACACTAAGAGGAGTCGAAACGGTATAGGGCGATCCAACGAACTTCGCCCTAGTGAGAAATCCATTCTTTTCTCCCGCTCCTTGTACGTTTATCCTTAAAGGTCGACCTTGCATTCTTGATTATTGGTTTAAGTTCCCTTGTCGTTAAAGTGATATTGTTTTAATTGATTTTGTTTTTGTGGTGCATGCACACTCGTTCGTCTACGTCAACAAGTCCTTTGCAAACGCTTAACAACATTCCAAGAAGAAGGCGTAATTGACGACGTACCAATCCAATAGTCGAACCCGAGATTCGTACTATTCCTACTTTGGCAGCTGAGCCCACTATAAATGAGCTTCTCCAAGCATCTATCGAGGGTTACGGAGATGCTATCATTGTTCCAGCCATCGTGGCTGACAACTTTGAGCTCAAAACGGGGTTGATAAACCTTGTCACCTTGCGTCAATTCTACGGTTTCGAAAGGGACGATCCTCAAGATCACATTCGATGGTTCAATAAAATCACATCCACCATCAAATGCAAAAATGTCCCTGAGGAGGCAATCAAACTTCTCCTCTTCCCGTTTTCCCTCGATGGGGCAGCCAAAAATTGGCCTGACAAGCAACCCCCTCGATCGATTGAAACATGGGAAGATTTGGTTAAGAAGTTTGTGAATGAATTCTTTCCTCCTTCGAAAACCACGGCCCTCAAGAATGAGGTCATGAAATTCACACAGAAATTCGATGAATCATTCGGTGAGGCATGGGACCATTATAAGGATATGCTTCGAAAATGTCCTCATCATGGTTTCTCCGAGTTAATGCAACTCGACACTTTCTATAATGGTGTGAGCCAAATTGATCAAGACTCTCTAAACGCCTCCGTGGGAGGTAATTTCAAGAATCGAACCACAAAGGATGCTTTAGTGATCATCAAGAATAAGTCTAAGGTCCGCATTCCACGAAGCAAGCCGGTTGTTTCCCAAGTGAATGTTGGCCCTTCTACTTCATCACCCGTGGCTCAATCTAGCACCGATGCTAGGCTTGACAAACTCACGGAAGCTATTCATGCTTTGGTTCTCACCAAAAATAAGAAAGTTTGTCCTCAACCTGCCGAAGTCAAAAAGACTGAAGTTTGTGTTACTTGTGGTGGTCCACACGCATATTACAATTGTACTGCCACCGATGGAAATCCATTTGAGGTTAATGCGATAGCCGGTAATTCTAATCAAGGAGGTAATCAATACCGTCCTCAAATAGAGCCAAACTACCGTGCTAGCAATCAAGGTGGTCCACCCGGTTTTTCTCAACCCAATAATCCAAATCGATTCAATAAAAATCGACAAAGAAATCAAAATGTTCAAAATCAATTTCATGCCCCCAATAATCAATTTTCAAATCAAGGGGGAAATTTCAATCAAGGTTTTCAAGCTCATAATCACCAAGCTCCTAATGTTGCTTCAAATGAACTTGCTAATTACATAAAAGCAAATGAAGCTAACATGAGGGGAATACAAAACCAAATCAACACTTTGAAGAATGATTTTCAATCTTCAATGTCGAGACAAGGAAATGAGCTTAAAAATGAACTTCAAAACACTAATCACAAGATTGAACAATCTTAAAGTAAGATTGAGAACATGTTTGCTAGTCTTATGAATCAAATGAATCAAGCTTCTACTTCGGGTACTCTCCCGGGAAACACCATTCCCAACCCGAAGGGTGAATTGAAAGCTATTTCCACTCGTAGTGGTAAAGTAGTAAATGGACCCTCGACTCCTATTCCTCCACCTTTGAAGGAAATGGAACGAGAACCCGAGGTTACAAAGGACAAGGTGCAACCCTCAAGCTCACGGAGTACCGCACACGTCCAACCTTCGGTTGATCCAACTTCAATTCCCAAATTTGCTTTTCCAAAGAGCATTCCTAAGCCTTCGATCCCGTATCCTTCAAGGCTTAATGATCAAAAACTCCGTGAGCAAACTAATGATCAAATGAAGAAGTTTCTTGAGATATTTCAAAAGTTACACTTCGACATTAGTTTCGCGGATGCTCTTCTCTATATGCCCAAGTTTGCTTCCACTTTCAAGAGTCTTTTAAGTAACAAAGAGAAATTGTTTGAACTCACCAAAACTCGTTTGAATGAGAATTGTTCGGCGGTGCTTCTAAAGAAACTTCCTGAAAAATTAGGAGACCCCGGGAAATTTCTGATTCCATGTGATTTCCAAAAGCTAGAAGAATACTTCGCCTTGGCCGATTTTGGCGCTAGCATAAATCTCATGCCTTTCTCTATTTGGCAAAAGCTTTCACTTCCCGAGCTTACACCAACACGAATGACTCTTGAATTAGCAACCCGAACGGTTACGGTTCCGAAGGGTATTGCTGAAGATGTCTTTGTGAAGGTTGGTAAGTTCCACTTTCCTGCCGACTTCGTAGTCGTTGATTTCGATGCCGATCCTCGTGTTCCTCTTATTTTGGGAAGACCATTCTTGAAAACGGCTCGTGCATTGATCGACGTCTTCGAAGGTGAAATGACTCTAAGAGTTGGCGATGAAAAATTGGTCATTAACATTGAAAACACTTCAAAAGATCTTCTCGACCTTGAACGAGAAGCAATTAACCAAATTGATGTCATCGATATTGCATGCGATGAATACTTTGAAGAAGTGTTAAATGTGCAATGAGAAATTAATTCTACCATCGATGTCTCTTCCCCCTCTCTCACTCCTTTTGAGGGAGGTGACTTCATTTTGGAAGAGATTGAAGCTAGCTTATCATGTGATTCTCGTGTTGATCATGATTCTATCGATCCCGAGGAAGACATACTTCTTCTTGAGAAGTTGCTTAATGATGATCCATCATCTCTTGCTCTAAAAGAACTTCATAACGAGGAAGTCAAAAATGTTGAAAAAACTGATGACTTTCCCGAGGTCGAACTCAAGGAACTTCCTCCTTATCTCGAGTATGCATTTTTGGAGGGTGATGATAAGTTTCCCGTCATAATCGCCAAAGACTTGACTGAGGAAAATAAAACCGCTCTTCTCAAGGTTTTAAAGTCACACAAGCGAGCCATTGCTTGGAGACTTTCCGACATCAAGGGTATTAACCCGGAATTTTGTATGCACAAGATTTTGATGGAGAATGACTTTAAACCGGCGGTTCAACAACAAAGAAGGGTAAATCCAAAAATCCATGAAGTAATCAAGCAAGAAGCCATAAAACTTCTTGATGCCGGATTGATTTACCCTATATCGGATAGTCCTTGGGTTAGTCCGATTCATTGTGTGCCCAAGAAGGGTGGTATAACGGTTGTTAAAAACGATGATAATGAGTTGATTCCTACTCGATTGGTAACGGGTTGGCGTGTTTGTATTGACTATCGAAAGTTGAATGACGCCACCCGTAAAGACCACTTTCCTCTACCTTTCATGGATCAAATCCTTGAAAGATTGGCGGGAAACGAATACTATTGTTTCTGATGCGTGGGAATTGCACCAGGCTTTACCTCTCGAGGGATCTCGAGAAGCTTACAACCCCCACCAGGCAGTGTACCTGATCGTTGTAGTATAGTATAGTGACAAGTATCAGGGGATTGATCGTTCAGCTAGGAATAGTGTCGCTAGGATTAGAAAACCTAAATACTAGTTCTAAAGATGAAGGAAGATTATTTTTGTATTTTTTATATTTTTTAGAAAGCAATTAAAATTCTCGGGTTTGAAGGATTTGGGCGGAATTAGTTGCTAATCAACTAACCCAATACTAAGATGCAATCAAAATAAAATATTAAAAATGAAAACAAACTAAATTATACTAAAGTTGTGAGCAGTAATTGGAGAAAATGTGTTTACTTAGATTTTACTACTCCCTAGACATCTTTTACATGTTAATTACTTGTTATAATTGCATGGATGACGGATCGTATTCCTTAATACCATTCATGGGGTGGCACACTTAACTCCCCAATTCTATGAGCTCTTATCTCCTCCTACACCATGCCCAGCACAACTATAGGGATTGTAAACAGTGGCTCATGCATTAAATACAACCAATAAAGACCTAGTGCGCGTCGGTTCATGTTTCTTAAGACGTTCAAGCATGTTACCAATTGGAGATCTGCCAGTTTTCTTAAGCCTAACATATAAATCATTCATCCAAAAAGAAGAATAAACAAGTAATCAACACATAATCAACATCTAGGTTTCATTAGATCTAAGCAAACACAAGATAGATCTAGCCTAGCATGATGGAATTAAGACAAGAACAAGATATAGACAACCAACACATAGACATATTGATTGAATTAAAGGAACACTTATCTTGATTACACATGCAAGGTATCAAGGGGTTGGAACCCTTGAAAAACCTGTAAAGTTACACCAAAATCGTACTTAGGGTTTCTCCCAAAACTTCTCTCTTTAAATGTGAAAAATTAGAAAACTATATATAGGAAAAGGGCTTTGACGGCGTCAAGACAAATCTTGTGACGCCGTTACCTCGCCGCCAAAACTAATCTCGGACTGCCTTGATCTACATTTGACGCCGTCAAGACTTAATCATTTCCAGGCCATCATGACTTTTACTCTTGACGCCCTACCTTCATGACGCCGTCAAATCTCTACTGGACCGTCATGGAATTTTGCTCTTGACGCCGTCAGGAAGTTGCTCTTGACGCCGTCACCTACTGTTCTCAGCATGGAAAATTAAGACTTTGGCGTTTTCTTCACTTTTATGCTCCAAAAACGTCCGAATTGCTTCCTTTTCAAAATTTCACTCCCAAAGTACCTAAAATCACAAAAGGAACGATTTAGGGCAATATTTGATCAAATAAATTCGAATTCGGGATTAAATGACCCCCTAAAAACGGATCATTTTTTGCCTCATCATATACCCTTACACTTGAGATTTGCTTGTCCTCAAGCAAATGCGCTTTTATTCTAGTCAAAATACAAGTTAGGGGTCATTTAACACTAATATAAAAGTAATTACAACAAATAATCGTTCCACTAAAGACCAATAGACAAGCACGGAGGTCATACACTAGCACCTCACAAATAGTGTTTAGATACTCACATCTCTCGGGTGTAATAAAGTGTAAATTACAAAAAGGAAACGGAAGATATCTCTCACTACCTGTCATAGCAAAATAGATTACCATAGGCTTGGGAAAGGATCAAACCTCCACCACATGGCGTAAGCACCTAGGATAAACTATCAAAGAGGTCTTTTAAAGGGTTGTAACGTTAGGTGTAGGGATATGAAATACACGGTTTTGTTGGATAAAGGAAGTTTTACTGGTGGCGAGTTAACAATCTTGGTTAATTACATGTACAATGTGGCGTTGCTAAGCCAAGACTAGACTTGACTTAAGCTAATAAATGAAAAATAACAAAAACATAAAATGAACATAAAAGGGATGGTAGTCCGTATGTTTTTTTCTCTTTCTTTTTCTATATATATTTTTTTTTCTTTTTCTTGATTTTTTTTCGATATATATATATATATATATATATATTTTTTTTTTTTTTTTTTTTTTGCATACACTCTTACCCTACCATCCAAAATAATACATCATAGGGAATGAACATTCCCCTTACACTTGAATCTTTACATACTTTACATTAAACTGATCTAATGACTCGAATTAAGAAAATCAAAACACTTGGAGCACTTTTAAGATTAACGCACATATGGGGGTAATAATATTATGTTCTTCCCCATTACTCCATAAAATAAGTACTTACCCATGAGTCCCAATTGTCCCAAAACAATATGTACAAGGATATGACTCGACTTAGCAACCATGTAATCAATTAGAAAGTTAACTTAGGGTTTAACAAATAACAATAATGCACTAAAAATGAGCGCATACACGGAAGGCTAAGGCGATTTGGTTGTACATTTAAGTGGGGTGTAACAAATTCTTCCTTTAAGTAAGATGCTTAAAGTTAGAAACGAAAAGATAGGCTCGGAGGGGTGTACTAGGGGTTTCGTGTACTAAAAATGAGTACAACACTAAGGGTGTGGGAAAAATTAGTTGACTTAACTAGCCAAGTAATATGACTTAAATGGTCAAGTAATTATAATACGGGTTTAACACAAGGGTAATTCTAATGCCTCTTATCATGTAGTAAATCCTACCACACGAATGTAGTCTCACTAGCGGTCTCGGGATGCATCACTAACGCAAGTTCTAGAATCTAAATGCTACCGGTACACTCATAAGCACTAATAGTAAATGCTTTTCCTATCAAATCTAAAGGAGAACCTCACATATTTGGGTGGAAAATTTTTCTGAATATACGGTTATGTGCTAGTCATACAATCTCCTATCCATGAGACGCTTGCTATGGCTAAAGTTTCACTCCTAAATGTTGTAAAAAATTTTAAATTTGGCGCTAAAATTACACTAACAAGTATTTCTCATAGTTTTATTACACATCTACCATTAAACAAAACAAACTCAAGCGAAAGTGCATATGTAAGGTATCATCTTTTTACCTTCCCCTTACACTTAGGATGAACATTGTCCCCAATGTTCAAGTAAAGAATGTAAAAGTGAAAAAGTAAAGAGAATGAAATCAAATACTCCCCTGATTCGCTCGGTATGGATAATAAGGTGGTCAGGTTAAATCTTCCTCCAAGAAAATGAACAATCAAAGCTTCCCATCCAGAATATAAATCATCTTCTTGTCATACATAACCTGTAAAACCTAACAAAATAGACAAGACAACCTCGCGTAAAATCGGCGGCATCCTATATAAGTTACTAAATCCTAGAAAACAAGATAAGATATAATGCTTGTGGAATGAAGTTTGCAGATCTCCTGGAGATTATAAAACTTAATAATTCACAAAAACCATAAGACTCCGTTAGAAAAACAAAACCGGTAAAATTTCCAGATTTTTACACCTGACGCCGTCAAGAGTAAACTCCTGACGCCGTCAGAATTGACCTGCAGAAATTCTTATGTTAAGTTTCCGGAAAATTTCTGGGAAAACTTCGTCCTACTTCCTGGAAAATCCTGCAAAACTTCATTATGACTCAATACAAGCATTTGACTCTAACAAGTACAAATATACATGTTCATTTAATACTGTGGAGAATCATGATCGGTTTGTTTCTTGAAAACATATTTGGGGTTTCCCCTTACACTTATCTTTTGCAAAAATACTTTTAGGTGGAGTTAAGACTAGGCTAAACAACAAAGTAAAGTATTTCCACTTTTTTAATTGAGAAACATGATCTACCAACAATAAAAATAAAGCATGCATACGGAAACAAATAACAAACAAACAAATAAAATCACACAAAACATGGGTTGCCTCCCAAGAAGCGCTTGTTTTTGTTTGAGTCACGAGCCTGACTCTACCCTTATTTAACGGAAATAGGGGAGGTTCGCCCTACACTTAGGATTAAGTGTGGGTGAAAGTAGCGATACACACCCTTAGGGTGTGAATATGCCACGTGAGGTGAAGGGGGTGAGTGAATGGCTTCCTTCATCCTAAAACTACCCGGATAATATTGGTTGATGGGTGGGTCGGTTCCTCTTTTGTCTCCTAGAAATATATCTAAGGATGGAAAGGTGTGTAAAGATTGAGGTTCCGGTTCATCAACACTAGGAAATTCCCTAGAACTAGGAGTAAGGTTATCACTACAAGTGTTCAAACCTATATCCTCAAGTGGTGCCTGGTCCAAGGGTTCTACTTCTATTGGGGTTCCTATAGTCTCTTCTACTTCTTCCGGGTAAGTCACGGGCGGTGTGTATGCCTCAAATGATGCTAGGACTTGTGGGGTACTTAGTGGGCTTGGGTTTTCTACTCTCTCTTCCATCACATCAATATCACCGATGTGTTCATCTTGTATTATAGTAGCGCCTAACCATGACATGCAACTAGGTGGCTCAACTCTAACCTCATGTGTGTCGTATGTTTTGGTGAAATCTATCTCGCTCATGCAACTAGGTAGTTCAACACTAACCATATCATAATCTTGGTTTGATTCTAAGTTCATGTTCTTAGAAACTAGGTCATCTTGCTCATACGAATCCACCAATTCGTTGAACTTATGGGTTATGGTTAGGAAGCTTTTCTCAAAATTCATCCAAAGGGTCTCACTAAAAGGAATTGATCCTGATAATGATCGTCTAATAGAAAACACACATTTATAAAATTCATCAAACCCATCTAACTTTACACCCATCTCCTCTTGTATATATCTAATATCACTTAAAAATTCATTGGAACAACAGGAGGCAAATCGATCCGAGAAAACTAATTGTTCCTCTATAGTTAATGATCTAAATGGAATTTCATCCACCATTGAGACAAATGAAAATGGTTTCACAAACAAAGGGCACAAAGAAAAAGATAGACTACAAGAAAGCTAATAAAAAGAAAATAAAAATCTCACTAAAAAGGAATCTAATGAGTAGACCTAATCAAAATAAATTCCAACCTAAACAATAACTATTCCCCGGGCTGCGGCGCCAAAAACTTGATGCGTGGGAATTGCACCAGGCTTTACCTCTCGAGGGATCTCGAGAAGCTTACAACCCCCACCAGGCAGTGTACCTGATCATTGTAGTATAGTATAGTGACAAGTACCGGGGGATTGATCGTTCAGCTAGGAATAGTGTCGCTAGGATTAGAAAACCTAAATACTAGTTCTAAAGATGAAGGAAGATTATTTTTGTATTTTTTATATTTTTTAGAAAGCAATTAAAATTCTCGGGTTTGAAGAATTTGGGCGGAATTAGTTGCTAATCAACTAACCCAATACTAAGATGCAATCAAAATAAAATATTAAAAATGAAAACAAACTAAATTATACTAAAGTTGTGAGCAGTAATTGGAGAAAATGTGTTTACTTAGATTTCACTACTCCCTAGACATCTTTTACATGTTAATTACTTGTTATAATTGCATGGATGACGGATCGTATTCCTTAATACCATTCATGGGGTGGCACACTTAACTCCCCAATTCTATGAGCTCTTATCTCCTCCTACACCATGCCCAGCACAACTATAGGGATTGTAAACAGTGGCTCATGCATTAAATACAACCAATAAAGACCTAGTGCGCGTCGGTTCATGTTTCTTAAGATGTTCAAGCATGTTACCAATTGGAGATCTGCCAGTTTTCTTAAGCCTAACATATAAATCATTCATCCAAAAAGAAGAATAAACAAGTAATCAACACATAATCAACATCTTGGTTTCATTAGATCTAAGCAAACACAAGATAGATCTAGCCTAGCATGATGGAATTAAGACAAGAACAAGATATAGACAACCAACACATAGACATATTGATTGAATTAAAGGAACACTTATCTTGATTACACATGCAAGGTATCAAGAGGTTGGAACCCTTGAAAAACCTGTAAAGTTACACCAAAATTGTACTTAGGGTTTCTCCCAAAACTTCTCTCTTTAAATGTGAAAAATTAGAAAACTATATATAGGAAAAGGGGTCTGACGGCGTCAAGACAAATCTTGTGACGCCGTCACCTCGCCGCCAAAACTAATCTCGGACTGCCTTGATCTACATTTGACGCCGTCAAGACTTAATCATTTCCAGGCCGTCATGACTTTTACTCTTGACGCCCTACCTTCATGACGCCGTCAAATCTCTAATGGACAGTCATGGAATTTTGCTCTTGTGCCGTCAGGAAGTTGCTCTTGACGCCGTCACCTACTGTTCCCAGCATGGAAAATTAAGACTTCGGCGTTTTCTTCACTTTTATGCTCCAAAAACGTCCGAATTGCTTCCTTTTCCATATTTCACTCCCAAAGTACCTAAAATCACAAAAGGAACAATTTAGGGAAATATTTGATCAAATAAATTCGAATTCGGGCTTAAATAACCCCCTAAAAACGGATCATTTTTCGCCTCATCAGTTTCCTTGATGGTTTTTTGGGTTATTTCCAAATTCCCATCGATCCTCAAGATCAAGAAAAAAAAACTTTCACGTGTCCGTATGGAACATATGCTTATCGACGCATGCCTTTTGGCTTGTGCAATGCTCCGGGCACGTTTCAAAGATGCATGATGGCCATTTTTCACGACATGATCGAGAAAACAATGGAGGTCTTCATGGATGATTTTTCGGTCATTGGGAATTCATTCGAAACGTGTCTCACCAATTTAGATAAAATGCTTCAAAGGTGTGAAGACACCAATCTTAGTCTAAATTGGGAGAAAAGTCATTTCATGGTCAAGGAAAGCATTTTCCTTGGCCATAAGATCTCTAAGAGTGGGATTGAGGTTGACAAAGCTAAAATCGATGTCATTGCTAAACTTCCTCCTCCCACAACTGTTAAAGGTGTTCGGAGTTTTCTGGGTCATGCCGGATTCTATCGTAGATTCATTCAAGATTTCTCGAAGATAGCTAGGCCTATGACCCGACTTCTTGAAAAAGAAACTCCGTTTATCTTTTGTGCTGAGTGCATCGAAGCTTTTCAAACTCTCAAGAGAAAGCTTACAGAGGCACCAATTCTAGTTACCCCCGATTGGGACCTACCTTTCGAACTTATGTGTGATGCGAGTGATTTCGCCATAGGTGCGTTCTTGGGGCAACGAAAAACCAAACACTTTCAGCCGATTCATTATGCAAGCAAAACCTTGACTGAAGCTCAAGCTCACTACACCACAACGGAAAAAGAATTACTAGCCGTGGTGTATGCGTTTGAGAAGTTTCGACCATACTTAATCTTGACTAAAAGCATAGTGTACACGGATCACTCGGCTCTCAAGTATCTCTTTGCTAAGCAAGATGCAAAGCCGAGATTGCTCCGTTGGGTCTCCTCCTACAAGAATTTGATATCATTATTCGTGATAAAAAAAGGAGCCGAGAACCTCGCTGCTGACCATCTTTCCCGATTGGAAAACCCTCATCAAGGTGTTCTTGAGAAAAAGGAAATAAATGAAAAGTTTCCTCTCGAGACACTTAATGTGCTTTCTAGTCGTGGTGATTCTAGTACCCCATGGTTTGCCGACTTTGCAAACTACCATGCGGGGAATTTCGTTGTGAAAGGGATGTCGTCCCACCAAAAGAGCAAATTTTTCAAAGATGTGAATCATTACTTTTGGGACGATCCCTATTTGTTTAAAATTTGTGCGGATCAAGTTATTCGTAGGTGTGTTCATGGCCAAGAAGCCATGGAAATTCTTAAGGCTTGTCATAATGGAACCACCGGTGGTTATCATGGCCCGAACTACACCGCGTGGAAAGTATTTGATTCCGGGTTTATTGGCCCACAATTTACAAAGACGCCCATGAATTAGTCAAATCTTGTGACTCGTGTCAACGTCAAGGAAAGATAACACAACGGGATGAGATGCCACAAAATGTCATCCAAGTTTGTGAAATCTTCGATGTTTGGGGCATAGACTTTATGGGGCCATTCCCGTCTTCACGAGGGAACAAGTACATACTCGTGGCCGTTGACTATTTGTCAAAATGGGTCGAAGCCAAAGCTCTCCCAACCAATGATGCCCGAGTAGTTGTAAAGTTTTTAAAATCGCTCTTTGCTAGGTTTGGAACTCCCCGCGCTATCATTAGTGATCGCGGTACTCACTTTTGTAATGACCAATTTGCAAAAGTCATGCTCAAGTATGGTGTCACTCACCGACTTGCTACCGCTTATCACCCACAAACAAGTGGGCAAGTGGGGGTTTCAAACCGTGGTTTAAAAAGAATTCTTGAAAGGATCGTAGGCGAAAACCGTGCCTCTTGGTTGGACAAATTAGATGACGCTCTATGGGCTTTTCGCACGGCTTATAAAATACCCATCGGGTGTACTCCCTACAAGCTCGTGTATGGAAAAGCGTGTCATCTACCGATTGAGCTCGAGCACAAAGCTTATTGGGCTTTAAAGAATGCCAATTTCGATATCAAGTCCGCGGGTGATCATAGGAAAGTTCAACTCAATGAACTAAATGAACTTCGTGATCAAGCTTACGAAAACTCTTTAATCTATAAAGAGAAAACAAAGAAGATCCACGACTCCAAAATCAAGAACCGCGTTTTCAATGTTGGTGACCGAGTCCTTCTTTTTAACTCTAGATTGAAGATATTTTCGGGTAAGCTTAAAACCCGCTGGACTGGGCCTTACACCGTTGCCAAAGTTTTTCCATATGGTACCGTCGAGTTGTCTCAAAATGACGGTCCAAATTTTAAAGTAAATGGGCATCGGTTGAAGCATTATTTTGGAGGGGACATACCACCCATGGTTGTCCCGGACCTCCAAACTTTCCCCATGGACCAATGAATTCGGGGATCGAGTCAAGCTAGCGACTCGATGAACAAAAACAGTAGCACAAACATGGGTTTTCACCCATGTCTCTGATTTTTTCTACTTTCTAACACCCTAGTATGGGGGAGTGGCCGCCCCCCGCAGCTGTTTCAATGTATATATCTTTGAAAAAAATGTGTGTTGTACGTATAAATAAAGTGAAAAATGAAAAATGACGATCCCACAGTTAGCTTCTAATATTATCTTTTTACGTTCAAAGATTCGGCATAAAAGCCGGGACTTTGAATATTGAGGACAATATTCAATTCTAAGTGTGGGGGAGGGGAAAATTCTAGCGAATTTTATCAAATAACCGTTAAGTACCCCCGTTTTTGGCCTAAAATTTTAAAAAAAATTCACTTTATTTCAAAATTTTTGTGGTTATCAGTCCGCCAAGTCTAACCGACAAAAGGATTGGCTAATCCAGGAGCAAATGGCTCTTGGTAAAGATAACTCAAATCCATTGACGGCTTGCAATTTACCCAAAATTGTATGGTATCTCAACTCGCCATATCCTAAAGTGAAAGAGTTGGCTAGCCCGCAAGATTATGGCTTGTGGTAAAGGCAGTGGAAAAACCATAATTGGTAATCAACTCACCAAGATGTTGACTGTGTCCATCAAGAGTTGGCTAGTCCAGATGCAAACGGCTTCTGGTAAAGACAAATCAAAACCGTTGAAAGCTGGTGGTTTGGTCAAAATCACATGGTTATCAAATGGACCATAATTCTTACTTGAACCGAAACATTTGGCTACTCCAGAAGTGATGGCTTTTGGTAAAGAGTCTTCAAATCCATTAAGTTTTTCTAAAAAGATTGATAGGGACTAGCAATAGTTTAGTGTGGGGGATTGATGAGTGCTCAAACACTCATCATTTTTGTCGTATTTAAACTGCCAAAACATCCAAAAATGATCAAATATGCATCAAAATACAGAAAATATCCCGGGGATTGTATTTTATACGTTTCAGATGTAAAATGAGTAAAAATAATGAAAAAACGAACAAAGTTTACACAATTGGCAGTTTCAGTCCCTCAACTTTCAAAATTTTACAAAACTAGTCCCTGAGCATGTGTTTTGAAAGAAAAGTCAACCTAAGGCATTTAAATGTCAAAAGTCATCAAATATTGTCCTTGGGTGAAAACTTTTGAAAAATTACATATTTGGTCCCTGCAGTTTGAAATTTGGCAAAATCAGTCCCTGGGAATTTTGAGGTGAAAAATACATTTTATGGTCCTTTGGTAATTGGAACTTGGCAATTATGGCCCCTTGATAACTTTGAACATTTGGCAGAACAGGTCCTCAATTTTCAGAAATGACACAAATGGTCCTTGTATTTTTCCTAAGTTACTACACACCATTTGGACCCTTTTATATAAACCAAAACAAATCCAAGCCCAAAACCAACACCTGATCCACTAGTCCACCCTTATATCTCCAAGCCCATTCCCAAAAGCCCACCCAATCCCATTTTATTAATAAAAACAACAGGGTCAAAAAGTCAGCGTCTCCTTCCTCCCACCTTTTGCCGCCTAACCTGACACAGAACAAACACCACTGTACAAACCCCAACATTTATGTCTCCCCCTCCTCTTCCCAATACCACCTCAGTCACCCTACCCCCATAATTCAACCCCAACACACCCCACTCACTATTATCATCCACGCTGGCAATCTTTGTGTTAAGAATGGGCGCCAAAACAAATTGAGGGGCTAGGATTACTTCAATAACAATTAGATGGCTGGGATTTGTTGGAAGAAGCACAAGTGTCATCTCAGAGTTGCTTTCACTCACAAAAGAAACACAAGGAAGAGAAAGCACAGGAGGAAGCCCTAGTTTTTTAGTATAAATAGGATACATTTGTAAGCCTTCAGGGGCATCATCATCTTAGTAATTTCTGTACTTTAATTTAGTTTTATCTTTGTATTTTCAAAAGTTTAAGTTCAATGAAAGTTTTAGTTTAATTTATGCAAATTAGTATTTCTTATTTAAATTCACAAGTTCCCAGTACTTTACTTAAATTTTGTTTGATTAAAACTCAGAAGATTATCTTAGTTTTATTTAACTAATGTGAATCAAAAGTAAGCAAACATCAGAAAAGAAAAGAAATTTACAAAAATACAAAAAAATAAGAAAAATAGAAAAGAAAATAAAAAAATTATGTGCAGGGAGAATTGAAGATGCAAGGAGCACAGTTTATTTGGGATGGCTGTGGTTTAGAACTCCTTGGGGAGTATTAGGAAGTGTTCATTGGTCCTTGGTTCACATTAGCTTGGCAGGGAGACTTGTTGTAAGACTTTTTTCTCAATTAGTTATACTCTACTGTTCATTGCCTATGGTCAGATTATGCTTGTTTATTTGAGTGTTAATTGAATTGTTGTAGTAGGTTGATAGTTGTAGGATATAACCCTGTTCATTTAAATCCTTTGTATTTCAAGTCTTTAAGTTAACTGTCACCTAGAGTAAAGTAGCTTGGTTAGTAATGGTAGTGTAAGGCTTTGGTTCTGAGTTCATCTAAACCTCACATCTGATATAAGTGGTTTATGATTAGTAACATTAATCTGTGATGTTTATTATTCCATAAAACTCAAGACAGTCAAGTATTAAGGGGTGTTTGGCTTAGGTTGTCTTCCTGGGACTTAGGGTGATTTTGTTTATGTTAGTTGCCGAGACAAGCCTAAATAAGTCTCATTAGCTTAGTTAAGTCATCAAAACTCAGGTCAATAGG
This sequence comes from Artemisia argyi, assembly GCA_030686995.1. Taxonomy (NCBI): domain Eukaryota; kingdom Viridiplantae; phylum Streptophyta; class Magnoliopsida; order Asterales; family Asteraceae; genus Artemisia; species Artemisia argyi. The sequence goes on along the minus strand of CM060705.1, from coordinate 117,888,228 downwards.
GTAAAAAGTCAAAATCATAAGAAATCCCCCCTCACAGTTAACTGTGTAGGGTTTTGAATCCACAAACCCTCATTTTAGCTTATCGGTGGCAACTTTAGCTTAATTTAGGCTCACTATAGCTTATTGCAGCTTATTTAGCTTGTATGATTCATCATAAGTTCACTTAAGTCAAATTTAAAGTTCATTCAAAAAAGTCAAAGAAGCATGTCTAGGCAGAAAACCATATTTTGCAAGATTTATTTGGAATTTTGTGTTGTGATTCAGGTTTTGTGCTTTTTAGAATAAGTAGTCCCCCAACTTATCTTTAAGGTCCTATTGTCTCTAGATTTTTACCAATTTTCTTGTGGGCTCCACATCAGCTCAAACATGCCTGCAGGGCAAGGCATAAGCCCGGCACCACTACCCAGATTTTCACCCATTTTCAATTGACCCTAGCCTGCTCCTCAGTGGACCCCACAACCTGAATTTGAGATTTTTGGAGAGCTTATCAACTCTAATGTCCATAGCTTAGCTTAATTGGGACCTTGGCTTATTGTAGCTCAGCTTATTTGAGCCTTACTTCTGACCTGCCCACACAGTTATACTGAGCATATCAGTATTGGCTCCCAAGTTTCCCAAGCCCTCACTTGGCTTAATTGTAGGACTCAACCATTGAATCTTGGTTAATTGGATAGCCCCTCAGGTCCACTTCTCAGGTCATTGCTTATTTGTTTGTAACTAGGTTCAAGATTGCTTATTTGGCTTTTGCAGCTTATTAGTGTAATTCTTGTTCTTGTTTTAGCTTGTTTTCAGTTCACTTATCCCATTTGTGGTTTGTTTTGTCCTTCGTTCTCATTAAGTAGCTTAATAATCAACTTTTGTTGTTTCAAAAATCCATTATTTAAGCTTATAGCTCAACTTTTGTGCTTATTTGTTTCCACATAGCTTATTTTTTAGTTTCATAAAAAGTTCCTTTGTAAAAGTTGTCTCATTTCAGTAGTAAATTAGTTGTGTAAAAGAAAAATTAAGAAAAGCCAAAAACAATTAAAGTGATAGCTTCTGTTTAAGCCCTTTGGCTTATTTTTCTGCTTATTTATAAGCATTTATTATTTTTAAATTTTTCTCAGGGTCCTTTTAGTCTAAAATAATTTTAGGAATTTTTCCAGATTTTTCTCATTTGATTTAGTATTTTTTATAATTTAGTTTAGTTTAAATTAATTAAATAATTAGTTTTAAATTAGTAATAATTAATTAAATGGTAGGAAAAATAGATTTTCTGTTTTAAAATTAGTTTTATAATATTTTAGATTTTTCTAAATTTAATTTTCATTTTTCTAGTTAAATTTCATAATTATTTGTAATTTAGTATAATTTAGTTAATTAAAAAGTAATTAATAATTAGTAATTAATTAGTAGTAATTAATTAAATAGTTGTAAAAATAGTTTTAATTTTCTAAAAATTTTCTTATATCTTTAGGATTGTAAAAATATAATTTTCACATTCGTAGGACTTTATTTGCTCACATTTTATATTTTTTTTCGCGCACTCGCGTTTTATTTAAGTTAACTTTTACGTTTTTAATCCTAGCTTACGTTTTAAGGTTCCCTAATTTCCTATTATATTTCCCGTAGTATCTTAGGTAGTTTTTAAGGGTTAATTTTCATTTCCATTGTAAATTCACACTTAGGTTATATATTCGTTCGTTAATTCGTAATTTTCGTTAATTTAACGTGCCGCAATACCAAATAACATTTCTCAACCAAACATACAAGATTTTAATCTCGATCTTTTCACGAAACTTTCCATTCACACCTCGTTGGGGTACGACTCGGGAAATCACTTCCCGGTCTCACAATTTTAATATCACTTTTACGAGTTTTTGCGAGGTAATCTTTTTCATAAAAGGTTTACTCGTAATTCTTTACGTCTAGTTGTCTCACGATAACTTGGACTTCACGTTTGTTGATATTTTGATAAATTGTTTTTGCACGCACCAAAACACAACGAATCACAGTGTCAGAAGTATCAAAGTCAGAAGACTCGTCATCAGCATCTGAACCGGTGTGGTGACTAGCAGGTGGTGTAGGACGGTCATCAGCCGCAAGAAACTGCTGAGATGTGAGATACTGATCATAAAGGTACTGATCCTGTGTCATAGGTGATGCTTGGGAATTGCACCAGGCTTTACTTCTCAAGGGATCTCGAGAAGCTTACAACCCCCATCAGGCAGTGTACCTGATCGTTGTAGTATAGTATAGTGACAAGTACCAGGGGATTGATCGTTCAACTTAGGAATAGTGTTGCTAGGATTAGAAAACCTAAAGACTAGGTCTAGAGATGAGGGATGATTCTTTTTGTATTTTTATGTTTTTAGAAAAGCAAATAAAAATCTCAGTTTTTTAAGGAGTGGGCGGAATTAGTTGCTAATCAAGTAACCCAATAACTAATATGCAATCAAAATAAAATAACAAAAATGAAAATAAACTAAATTAAGATAGTGGTGTGAGCAATATATGGGAGAATTGTGTTTACTTAGATTTCACTACTCCCTAGATATCTTTTACAGGTTAGTTACTTGTTACAGTTGCGTGGATGACGGATTGTATTCCTTAATACCATTCATGGGGTGGCTACTTACTTCCCCAATCCTATAAGCTCCTACTTCACTCCTATGTCGAGCCGGCTAAGAAGCTCCTAACATGGGATCCCTAGAATTCGCTCATGCATTAAATACAACCATAAAAACCTAGTACACATCGGTTCATGTTTCTTAAGACGTTCAAGCAAGTTACACAATGGAGATCTGTCAGTTTTCTTAAGCCTAACATTGAAATCATTCATCCATTACAACTATAAACAAGCAATCAACTTCTAGGTTTCATTACATCTAAGCAAACACATGAAAGATCTAGTCTAGCATGTTGAAATCAGGACAAGCATAAGATATATTCAAACAACACATAGACATATTGAATGAATTGAAAGAGGACTTATCTTAATTGAACATGAAAGGTTTCAAGGGGTGAAAACCCTTGAAAATACTGTTACGAATGACCTAGGGTTTATTAGGTTCGACCCTAGTATTCTCCACACAAGTTCCTCCTTTAATGAATGAAAAATATAAAAGTATATATAGATTTTGTGAGATGACGGCGTCAAGAGTAAATGTCTGACGCCCTCATCTCGCCGCCAATAAATTCCTCGGACTGCCTAGATCTGGGTTTGACGCCGTCACGTGTAGTCCATCTTCAGGCCGTCACCAAAATAACTCTTGACGCCTTCAGGTTTTCACTGGGTTGTCATGGATTTTACTCCTGAAGCCGTCACAATTCCCTTCTTGACGCCGTCAGGTACTGTTCTCAGCATGGAAAATTAAGTCTTTGTCGTTTTCTTCACTTTTATGCTCCAAAAACGTCCAAAATGCTTCCATTACCAGAATTCACTCCCAAAGTACCTAAAATCACAAAAGGAACGATTTAGGATTATATTTGATCAAATAAATTCAATTCCGGGCTTAAATGACCCCCTAAAAAGGTTCATTTTTCGCCTCATCAATAGGTCCACAGACAGGACGAAAAAGAGGCTGTATAGCAAAAGAATGAATGGATGTAGAAGCAACCTTACCCTCCTCGAAGGGCTCAGTATCAGCAGATGGGTCTCCAGATGGAACAAGGGATGGAATAACAGGTGATACATGTAGGGTGTCATGGTCAGAATCATGGGTGTCTCGGGTGTCATAGTCAGATAGGTCAATGGTAGGGTAGGTGGATGATGCCGGCATGACGTCGTCACTGTCAGACAAAATAATAACCGGGGGCGACATGGTACTGTAATATCCCAAAATAGTAGTAATATAAGTCATTTAGTCTACATAATGCTACGTGCACAGTGATCATAGTGTCATAGTGAACTAAATGCAATGGGTGCAAAAATCAAACCTTAAAACATGACGTTGGCACCGCTGGCACGGAGGGCACTTTGGTGATAAATAGTTCGTTTAGAAATCCGGTATGGTTATAGTCCAATATTTTGAAATATCATTTGGTTCTCTATAACCATGGCTCTGATGCCAATCTGTAACACCCCGAAATTTTGATAAGCAGCGTAAGTCTAATCGGGGTCATTACAGTTTAGTACACAGTCATACCCATAGAAAACAATTCAAAAGGTAGTCAATATCATTTCATAAAAACTCAAGTAGTCAGAGTTACAAACATTTTCCAAATGTTAATTGTTTCGCAAAAGAAGTGATGAGTTTGAAAAGAATGATATTATTATTGAAATAAAAAGGGAGGTCCTGTGTGCCCTTTTGCCAGCTTTGTGCCACCATGCCTGCTAGTTTCCTGAGATAAACATGCTTAAAAAGTCATCACAACGGTTGAGTGAATCCATAGTAGTTTAAATAGTAATAGTGTGAACACAAGTCAAGCATTTGAAATAAACAAGCCAAGATAGACAGGTCTTGACTAAACTGTGAAATATTGCTCCTAAGCCTCACGAAACGCAAGCCTTAACATCGATTCGACATATCATAAAGATAATAACAATCATCTACACCACGAGGGGTGTAGATAACAAAGGGGCCCTCGGTGACTGGAAATGTGCCAAATTTCCATGGTACCTCGAATATAGCACACCTCCTGCCAAATGATCACTTTGACAGAGGTGGGCTGCCGTTCTGATAGATCTACCAACTATATTCGCGCTCACTCGCAAGTGATTAAGGTTCGTGATATGAGGGACTTGTAGCACGGGTGTCAACTTAGGCAATATCAGATAGTAACAGCATACAGAAAAATACTTGTGTTCGGTTTATAGCATGTATCTCCCACGGGGTTTAAAAACAATTAAAAATGTGGGACCATGAACTCACCTGACAGGTGTGTAAGTCACAACGGTGCTCAAAAGTGACGGTGTACTGCTACGACTAGCAATGAAATTCCTCCGACTTGCGACCTATATATATATCGTCATCGGTGTTTTAGATTCGATTCGTAAATGACATTCAATATGTCTCGAGTACGGTGATCTCCATTTGGGTGTCTTAAAAATATTCCAAAATAACTTTACATAATTATTTGTAACGTTGATTCGAAACGGTGATCAATAAGTGTTAATTTATTTGTGAAAGTAATAATGTTAATAAAAATATTTATAGTTAAATATTTTTAGTAAAAATACATATTTATTTTAAAACTACAAAGTATATATCTATATATACATTTATATATGTAAAATTTAATTATATAAAATATTTAATTAATAAAGTAGCTTTGTCAAACTTGACCCTTGACTTTAAGAAAAGTTACACTTTTACCCCTTGGTCAAAATAATTAGTTTTTAGTCCTTTTTAACACTTTTTACACTTTATACCTCAAGCTTTTGAAATTTACAGTTTCTACCCTCAACTTCTATTAGAACTCGATAGTGTTATATTTAGTCTGAAAGTTTTGTGGTTTTGTCACTTTTAGTCCCTTAACGAGAGACTTTGCAAAAATAGTCCAAAATCTAGTTTTTGAAAAGTTAACTTTTATTTTTATAAAAGTTACCATTTTTATCTTCTAACATTTATAAAAATCAGATTTTTATAAATTAGAAATCATTTTGAAAATCTTAAATTTTCAAATCGAAAATCTTTAAGGAAAATCTGTTGGGCTTGTTAGCCCGGTTAAGGCCCAAAGTGGGTTTTACTTGTTTAAAAATAGTGCTCGACACAAATTTGGTTTTGGTCTAGTTTTCATAGTATACAATCGTGTACGGCTTGCATGTTACGTCGATTTGGTTAAGCGTGAGTCGAGGATTTAGGGTGTCAAAAAATATATGTATATTGTACGTGTAAAAACGAAATGGCAAGCCCTTTCCTATGGGTGTCGAGGCATGTACATATATAATTATAAGTGTAACAAAAAGATATACTTAGAAAATAAAGTGTGTCGTGTGAAAAACTTAACGTGATATGCATGAAATTAGAGTAGGAAATGAAATAGGGAACAACGACTTACAACACCAAAAGGTGGTGAAGATCCACGTAGTAATGAGACGAAGGAAAATGAATGTCGAGTGAACTTGAAAACCTTTCGAATATAACGACCCTCATTCAAATGTGTAACCCAAGTCTTAGAAATGTGACCCAAACTTGTGTTGTTTTCTTCTTGTTTAACAGTTAACGAGACAAGTGTAGGGCTACAAACGAACCGGGCGAACATGAACGGAGCCTGTTCATGTTCGTTCATTTAATTTTAACCGGATAAATAAACGGACTCGGACGCTTAAACGGACGAATTTTCTTGTTCATGTTCGTTTATTAAGAAAATGAGTTGTTCATGTTCGTTTATATTCGTTTATTAAGATCCTAAACGAGCGCTAAACGAACATAAACGATCGAACATAAATAAAAATAGAAAAACAAACATAAACTTTATTGAATTCTACCCAATATAATGTTGTATAAGTGTTATTTTGTTTAAACAAACCAATTTTTAAAATTATAAAATTAAAAGATATGATATATGAACATAAATAGATAAATAAACATAAACGAACTTTAAAGAACGCATAATCGGACGTTCATTAACATAAATGAATAGAAGAGACTTTTGTTCATGTTCATTCATTTAACTAAACGAACGTAAAATATTGTTCATGTTCGTTCATTTAATAAACGAACGAACATAAATGAACTTTTTACCGAATGGTTCATGAAATGTTCACTGAACGTTCAGTTCGTTTACGGCCCTAGACAAGTGGATATGTGATAGTGAGTTTTGAGAGTGTGGCGAGCTTGTGTGAATAGTGGAAGTATTTATAGGGTGAGTCACTTGTGATCTTGTGAAAAATGTGCTTAGTATGTTGTGTGGGAACAAAAATGTCTAGATCTTGTAATGATTGGTCTTGTCAAATGTAAGAAGCAAAAGAGAGCTTTGATGGTTTCTTTGTCTTTTTTATTAATAGGTCAAGAAAGTTTAAGGAACATGTGTACTATATTTGAATAAAAAAAAGGGGGAGGAAGAAGGCATGCGATCCTTTGTTGAGGATAAGGGGGCATAAGATCCATTGGATAAAAGGTTTTGTAAAAAAAAAGTTTAGGCTATGTAATTTGTTTAAGTGTAGGTTTAGAAGGGGTGTTTAGGGTGACAAGAATGTTGGTGGTGGCTTAGTTGCGTACGCAAGGGACAAGAAGGAGGAAAAAGGGTGGTGGTGTGTTGTGTTGTTGGTGTCGAGTGTTAGGGAGACAACAATAGGGTTTGTGACATTTTGTTTCATGTTGAGTTGAATTGAACTAGGACAAGGAAAAGAAAAAAAAAACAGAACGTTGTGGTCATGTTTGTGTTTGTGTCGAAACTCGCTGGGTTCGAACAAGTTCAAGAAAGTAAACGTAGAGTGGTGTGTCGGGTTCGAATTGAGTAGGAAACAGAAAAGATCAAAGTGTAATATTTTACCTTGTACACAAGCTAGGCTCGTTTGGTGCCAAGAAACGCAAAAGAAAGAAAAGAAAATATGTATCTAGCCACTGGGCTTGTGCAAATCTTGGCCCAACAAGAAAACAAAATGAAAATGGAGTGGGTGGGCTTGCGGTGTTCTCGGCCCAGCAGTAGGGCAAAAGAAAGAAAAGAACTTTGGGCTAAAAGTGGTATACAACCCAATATAAAAAGAAATGGTGTATCGGTGACTAATGCATTCGTAACTTTAGTTTCGGTATCGGTGTCGGTGTCGGGTCGATTCGTGTAGTCCTCATGAATATAAACGGTGTCGTTACTGGGTATATATACTTGTATATATACATAGTGTGATAATAATTCGCAATAATTATTATATACATATATATATATATATATATATATATATATATATATATATATATATATATATATATATATATATATATATATGTATGTATGTATGTATGTATGTATGTATGTATGTATGTATGTATGTATATATGTATGTATGTATGTATGTATGTATGTATGTATGAATGTATATATATATATATATATATATATATATATATATATATATATATATATATATATATATACATTCATACATACATACATACATACATATATACATACATACATACATACATACATATATATATATATATATATATATATATATATATATATATATAATATCGGTGACTTAACAAAGTATCGGGTCGCAAGTGGGAGTTACCGGTGTTAACCTCATTGGGTGACATCCAAGAGTTACAATCAGGTGATACCAGGTGACAAACATACGGTGACCAAAATAATCGGGTGTTAAACAAACGGTGTCTCATATAAAAATTTCAAATTAGCCCGTAAAAATGGCTTAGATTAGAGTAGTTTTGAAAATTATCATTAATAAATGACCTGGGATTTTTGGGATTATTACAAGAAATGATGAAACGGATCTGCAACTTCAAATCGCCTTAAAAATGGTTAGGGAACAAGTGTTGCAAGTGTGAGAAAAGAAGTCAGATCTAATCGACAATTACAAATCTATATAAATTGTATCGTTATTTTACATTTCGTATGTTTTCACTTTCTTGTATTGTATTTGAAATTTAATGAATCGTATCGTTATTTTACTATACCATTTAAGAAATAAGGGGGTGTTTTGTAATTTTCAATATCTTAATTTCAAAATATATAAAAGTTCATATGGGTGAAAAGTGTCAATTTTTTTTTTTTTTTTTTTTAAGAAAACCAGCCTTAGCGTTGCGTTAAGGGGTTAACGTTTCGCGTTAACGCAGCGTTAACGCCACATGCTACAACGATTAACGCACCTTAACATGCGTTAATCAAGCCTTAATGCTCCACTTAACGTTACTGATGCACATGCTCTTAGACGCGAATTAAAATGTGTGCACTTTATTTAATTTTTAGGCAAAGTCACACCTAAACACTTAAAAAAAAAAGATTTGATGTTATGAAAGTTAAGACATCAAGTTCCTATTTAGATATCGTCACTTTGACGTTATTCACATTTAATATTCACTGACCAAGTTTGTTGGTGAAGTTAAGACATGTTTTACCAAATTCAAACATGTTGTCAAAGTTAAGACATAAAGTTTCTATTTAGGTATCGTCATTTTGACGTTATTCACATTTAATATTCACTGACCAAGGTTGTTGGGTGACGAAATTAAGACATGTTTTACCAAAATCAAACATGTTGTCAAAGTTAAGACATAAATTCCTATTTAGATATCATCACTTTGACATTATTCACACTAGGGCTGAGCAAACGGACCGGATGGACCGGACCGACCGACAAAACCGACCGGACCGGACCGACCACATTCGGTCCGGTCCTCGGTCTAAGCTTTTTGCCAAATTCGGTCCTCGGTCCGGTCGGTCTGGTCCGGTCCGGTCCGGACCGACCAAAAACCCGAAAAAACTTGCCTAATTGGACCGGACCGGACCGGACCGACCATATTCGGTCCGGTCTCGGTCTATGGTTTTTCCGGTTCTCGGTCCTCGGTCCGGTCCGGTCTTGGTCGGTCCGGTCCGGTTTTCGCCCGATGCTCAGCCCTAATTCACACTAGTTATAATACCCGCGCACGTGCCGGGGTTTTTTTTTTGTTTTTTTTTTCGAATGTTACATTTTTATTGATTAAAAAACAAATAATTTAATCTTTGTTTGTTTGACTTATGATTTTTAATTATAGCTTTTAACTATTAAAGATAATCATTTAAAAATTTTAATCTTATTGTTAGTTGCATCTTATCTAAATCTTTTGTATTTATCTTCTACTTGTGTAATATATCAACAAAACAAATTTTTAAATTTATGAATTATAAAATAATAATTAAAATATTGCCTAATAAGGAAACATTCTTTTTTTTCGAAATACAAAAGTCCCCACTAAGGGTTTTGTTTTATTATATAAAAGATTTAATATTCATTTACCAAGGTTGTTGATGAAGATGTCAACAATCAATAATTACAGGCAATGAAGTGTGCAGTGTGTTTTAATTTCGTCTAGTGTGCTTTTAATTTGATCCGGTATGTTTTTAATTCTTGCATTGTGTTGGTGAATATGAACTTGAAAATATATGTCAACATCAAAAGTGTATTGAAAGTGTTAGGTGGGAGGATAACATAATAAATGGATAGTACATCTCATCACCTGAGATATAAAAATGAAAGGACTAATTTAAACAATTTAAAAGACTGGGTTTACATGTGTACCCATATTATTTGCTTTCTTAGCTCAAGCGCTTGGAATGGGTTGTAGTTCATTTTTGTATTTTGAAGAAATTTAGTCCGTTTCTGTAAATAGGGTATGTTAAAAGTCTGGTTTTATAATTTTTTTTTACGTATCCAGACTTTCAAACACCCATTTCTCTTACCTCACTCTTTTTTTTCACTACCACAAAACCCTTCAAATAACTAACACCATAAAAACTCACCAATTTCCTTTTTGTCAAAATATGATGGAGAAATGAACTTAAGCTTCCAAACCCCAATAAACCCCAATATCACCTGTTACATTTATACGGATTATTATCTTGGTTTTGTGGTTAAATTTGGAAACTTAAGCAGAAATCAAGAAACAAAGTTTTACATCAGTACTCATGGAGAAGAGTATGCCATTGTTAGGCTAGAGACAAGCTCAAAAGATGAGGACAACTTTTTTTAGTATTGGTCCGCGAGTAAGATCTGTACTTATTGGCATTTGGAATGATTAGGCACACCATTTATGAGTATAGAAATATTGTTAAAAAGACTAAAAGTTATGGATTTAGTGAGGAGTGTAAAAGTCTTGGGGGTTTAAAAAATGTTTATGTGTGGCTACACAATTTAATAAGGCAATTAAGTGCTACTCAATCGTTCCAACGAAGAACAAGTAGAGTTATGGAAGGAATACATATGCAAAATTTGTGTATTCATATGTGAATGTGTCATGAACAGTGTTATATATGACATGCATAAGAGAAAGGTGGGTTCTATATCTCCTTCGTCACCCACGCTTATAGGAACTGGGAGTCTTACTCCCATAAAGGCTATGAGTATGATCTTGAGAGAATGGGGCTAAACCTTTTGAGTATGAAATCGAGTTAATTAAATGTTTAGTGAAACTTGATGCAATGACGCTAAAGGATCATACTGAAGAAATAGATAAGTTCTATAGTGTGTCATTTAATGCTTGCTATTCCATGGGATTATCTTGCTAAGCATAGACTTTGGGTTTGTTTTTTTCTCTTTTTCTTAGATTAAAAAATTACTTGTTCTTGTTCTTGTTCTTGTTATTAATTTGAAATAATATTTTTCATAAAAATATCAATACCATCATATCAAATAATAAGAGTGGCATGGACCTTAGTAATATTCAATCTAGACTCAAGGTAATTTTCTAATATTAAAATTATATAGCAATTTTGACCCATTAATCCATTATAATAGCTATTATAATTGTTATATCAGAAAATTACTTCGAATCTAGATTGAATATTATTCAGGTCAATGCCGCTCTTATTATTTGATAGAATGGTATGATATATTTCTACAAAATATTATTTCAAATTCATAACTACAACAGTTACAAGTATTTTTTCTTAAGCAAAGAAAAAGAGAAAAAACAAACCCAAAGTATGTACTTAGTGCTTAGCAAGATAATCCCACGGCATTGCAAGCATTAAACAACACACTATAGGAAATTTTTTCTATTTATTCGATATGATCCTTCAGCGTCATTGCATCAAATTTCGTTAAACATTTAATTAACTCGATTTTATAATTAGAAGGTTCAACCCCATCTCAAGATCATACTCATAGGCTTTGTGGAAGCAAGACTCCCAGCTCCTATAAGCGTGGGTGACCAAGGAGATATACAACCCACATTTCTCTTATACATGTCATATAGAACATACTTGTTCCTGCCAGATTCATGTATGAATACACAAATTTTTCATATGCATTCCTTCCATAACTCCACTTGTTCTTTGTCGAAACGATTGAGTCTACTCAATTGCCATATTAAATTGTGCAGCCCGCATAAACATTTTTTATACCCCCACGACTTTTATACTCCTCACTAAATCCAAAACTTTTAGCCTTTTAACAATATTTCTGAAATCATAAATGTCGTGCTTAATCATTCCAAGGGCCAATAAGTACAAATCGGACATGCGTACCAATACTAAGAAGTCGTCCTTGTCTTTTAAGCTCGTCTCTAGCCTAACAATGGCATACTCTTCACTGTTAGTACCGATTTAAAACTTTGTTTCTTGATTTCATCATAATTTTTCAAATTTAATCACAAAACTCGAATAATAATATGTATAAATGTTACAGGTGATATTGGGGGTTGGATACTCAATTTCATTCCTCCATCGTATTTCGACATCCATCGTATTGCAAGAATGCTCACTCTTAATGGAATTGCCTCCTCAAATTGGAGCACTGAAAAAACTCAATTTGTTTGATCTTGAAGGCACCAAGCTCATGTATCTACCAAAGGAAATTGACAAATTAGAGACTTTAGAATGTGAAGAGCTCCATGTTCTGTACAGCTTGATATCGAAGAAAATTTTCTGAGACTAGAAAAATGTATAAAATTCATGAATGGTGATGGATACATGGGTGAAACTGCAGAGTTAATTAGAAATGCTAGAGCTATATAAGTATGCCCTTATTGAACGGGAGGCTTCTGGACGGATAAACTGGAACATATGTTGCAAGCCACTTCTTCTTTTCTTCTATCATCTTTTTATTGATGTTTGAACGAAAGCATAATTGTATTTGGTGGCATAGTTATTTATTGCTTGCGACTTGCTCTTTTGCATGACCTTTTTTTTCCTTACGTCATGGCTTGCTTTGCCATTATGTAGGAGCGGAAATTTTGCGACCAACTATTTGTGAAAAATGACTATGATCTTCAACAACGAAAACAACTTGATGGGGAAGGAAAAAAATGGTTGGTTGAAGGCAACTCAACATATTTTGTGTGTTTTGACGGCTAGGTTTAGGGTTTAAGAATTGACTATAGAAACCAAATCCTTATAAAAATAAAAATAAAAATAAAGCAAAAATAACTAGGATCCTTCCGAATCATCGGCGAGTAGCCGATGACCGAATAATGGCAAATTTTATAGGTGAATCTTACCTAAAGCTCGAATACAATGTAAAATAGCAAATAATAAGATTATTGAATGTGTTTTGTGATTAAGATTGTCTATGTATTTATAATAAATACATATCTTAATGAACAAGCAATAAAATCCCTAAATCTAATAGATCCAAACTCAGGGCCAACTAACTTATCTATACTACTTATAATAGAGGAATGACTCTCTCTCCAAAAAACTCAGATGTACAAAAAATGATGCATGATTTACAACACTTTAAAGCAAGCAATTTTAATAATTACAACAACCAAAAGCATTGTGTACAACAAAAACTAGCATGAATCGAAATTCAGACCACTTTCCTTAGAATTCTAAATTAATAGCATTAAAAATACCCCTACACCCAATATTGCAATTATTTAAACACAATGTACAACCCTCATTCTACATTAATAGCATTGAAAATACCCTACCCCCAATATTACAATCATTTAAACAAAATGTACAACCCTCATTCTACATTAATAGCATCAAAAACACCCATACACCCAATATTACAATCATTTAAACACAATGTACAACCCTCATTCCATATTAATAACATTAAAAACACCCCTATACCTAATATTACAATCATTTAAACACAATGTACAATCCTCCATCTTAACCTAGACACGAACTTGTGACCAAGACTCGACTCGATACACAAGGTTGTGAGCTCAAGCTCACGGCATCCATTGTTTTCACGATTCAATAATAACGACAACAATAAAAAGAAAGAAAATGATACCAAACAATTATTTAGCTTCATATTTATTAGTTTTAATCTTTATTTAATCAAAAACTCTTGACACTTCATGTACTTATCCCCCACCGCCGCTAGAACGACAAAAAGGGTGGTGGGTTTTCCTACCCTCGACCGCCGGTATCAACAAAACGAGAGAGAGAGAGAGAGAGAGAGAGAGAGAGAGATGGTTTTGGTGATGAACTCGAGTTGTGGTGGTGTTAATCATGGTGTTGGGAGGTGTTTCTAGGCGCGTGATGTACGTCAAAATGATGGGGAGGCTGTAAGGAGTGTGGTGGTAAGTTTAAGTGGCCGGCGGCGGTGTTTGTTTGGCCGAAAAAACGATTAGAGAAGAAGAAGAAATAAGGTACGACTGGTTTGAGAGAGAAAGGGTGTCAAACCCTAAGTGAATGTATAATGAGGTTTATATAGGAAAGTGTTTTGGACCTTGTGTGAACCCTATTGCACCCTTAGGGACTGAGATTGTAAATATATGCTAGGGTGGGAAGTGTAGTTTACCAAATCTTTTAGTATTTCGTTCTCGAGACAAATTTAGGTGACATTTTATTAATTCCATCGAAAAATTTTATTTCAGGGTACCCGCCTCTGCAATGCGCGGGTACCCTGCTAGTCTAACAATAAAGAGCAATTACATCCATTCTAATTGTAATTTTTTAAGATACATAGACGAAATTTTGTAATTTTCATACACACATACACACACACACACACACACACACACACACACACACACACACACATATATATATATATATATATATATATATATATATATATATATATATATATATATATATATATATATAGTGTATCTTTATTTTCAGAACCCTGTTAAGTGGGGGAACTGCGAGAACTCCAATTTTGCATTAGAAAACATGCATGTTCATATAAAACATGAATGTTTTCTTACATATACCTTAATACAAATATATGCGTAACATACATGTTCATATAAAACCTGTTAAGTGCAACATATCAAAGCAAAATGGTTTTATATGAACATGTATGTTACGCAGGTATTTGTATTAAGGTGTATGTAAGAAAACATACATGTTTTATATGAACATGCATGTTTTCTAATGTAAAATTGGAGTTCTCGCAGTTCCCGCACTTAACAGGATTCTGAAAATAAAGCCCCCTATATATACATATATATATACATATATATATATATATATATATATATATATATATATATATATATATATATATATATATATATATATATATATATGTGAGAAAACATAGCTACATTATAATGTAGCCAATTGGCTACATTTCCTTTGAAAAAAAGGGTGGGGACAGGGGGGAAATGTGTGTCAGGGACATACCGCAGGGACTGAACTGTACATTATTAAAACTTTTTTCAAATGAAATATAGCCAATTGGCTACATTTGTAATGTAGCTAATATTTTCCCATATATATATATATATATATATATATATATATATATATATATATATATATATATATATATATATATATATATATATATATATATATATATATAAACTGTTTTAACCTTAGGCTTGTAACTTTGTAACTAACCCAAAATATGAATATTAAAAAGGAAATATGTCGTGTGGCGCGTAAATAAAGCCACGCTACGTAGAGGTATGTTTGGTGAAATAGGCTGGAGCTAGGGCTGGGGCTGGGGCTTATATTATAAGCCGAAATTAAAATTTGTATTTTTATAAACTTGTTTGGCAAATGAGCTGGGCTGTGGCTTATTATTGCAAAATTACTAAAAAGTAGATAAGTAAATAAGTTTTTGTATATGTTAGATATTTGAGCTAAGTACTAATCTAGGACAAAATCTTTTTTTTTTTTTGTCCCCATCTTGGTCACTTTTTGAGTAAATTCCACAAATGGTCATGCGCATCTACGCAACTTCGCAACCTATCTCAGAACATGACACGTGTACATTTTATGGGGCCCACACCAACTACTAAAAATACTCAACCGCCGGCTACTCAACCTAACAACTGAAAAGACCGATCATCTTTATTGGGAAGGTACAAATAACATACTTTTTTTATTTTACTTTATTTTTCTTGTATTTGATTTTTATCTTATTTGATATAATGTTCAGAAAACTTAAATGAATAACACACATTGCCACAAACTCATCAAAATAATTTTTTGATTCCTTCAGTTTTTCCAATGAAACCATTGGTAAGTTATATTTAGTGTTTTTTTGTGCGTTTAAGAATTTTTGGGTTTATTTTGTGGATTCCAATTAAACCCATCTGCTCATTCTGGGTTTATTATTATTCGAATAAATTTGTGAGTAGCCGTTTTTTTCGATGTTTATTTTGTGGATCTGCTCAATCTGAGTTTATTATTATGCGAATCAATGATTATTAGTCTTATTGTTTAGGTTGCTTATGATAATGAAATCATATAAAGTCATTCTCAGGTAGATTAGGCTTATTGTTTAGGTTGCTTGTCAATCTGGGTTTATTGGGAAGCATTAGATTAGCTTATAAGCATTAGATTAGCTTATTGTGTATCTGTTTGGGACAGCAATTAGTTTAGTTTTTAAGTTTGATATAGATGTATCTGTTTGATCATAAAACTCAGTGGTAACTTAAATAAAAGTCAGCTTATAACAACATTTTAAGTCACATAGATTCAATAAAATTTCATTTTAGTCAAAGTTGCATCAAATTTTAAATGTCAAAAATACTTTGTACCCAGTTTTTGAGTAAAGTACTGATTGGAAATAACATTGAAAAATACTTTGTACCCAGTTTTCATTAGTTGTCTGTTTTTAAAAGGGTGTTTGGATTGGACTGTGTAAGGTTTCTTAGTTGGTTGTAGTGGTTGTAACTGGTTCATTCATCATACTCAGACCCATAGGACACCAAATCAAGCAGGTTTATAAAAGTCAAAATCACAACTTATCCAGTTTAAAATCTTTCTGAGTTAGAATTAGATAGGCTTAATCCTCATTTTAAGTCACAAGTAGGTATACAAGCTTATTTTAGCTTAATTACAGCTTAACTAGTCATAATCCATCATCAAATCAGAATCAAAACTCATTTTAGTCAACCTAGAAGTAGAAATCAAAAAGTCAAGATTGCAATTTTTGTAGAAAACCAAATATTCAAAGATTTTTCTAGAATTTTGTGGTGATTTTCAGAGCTTGAGCTTTTCACATCTTAAAGTCTCTTTTACACCAGGGCATACTTGTGTTTTTGGTCAAAGTTCCAACCCTCCTCCAGGGTGCAAATCAATTTGTTAGAACTTGTTTTCTAGCTTTTTGAAAAGCTCTACAGTAGTGCTTTTAGGATTAGTAATAAAATTGAATCTCAGTAGTGTTTAGCATAGCTTATTTTACCTTAAAAAAGTGTTCATTTCACTTCTCCATACTGAGTCATCAATATAATCACACCATTTTCAATAGTTCATACCTAGTTCCTTAGTGGGCCCCACTCTCAGCTTATTGGCTTTTTGGAATCCCAAATAAGCCATCTTGCTAGTTCAGGCCTTGTTTTGTCAGTAAGAGGTTATTTCAGACATAGTAATCAGTGCTTATTAGTTGTTCATTTCACTATTAGTGTTCTGAGTTCTCAGGTTTTTGTCAAAATTTATACAAGCTTATCTAGCTTATTTGTGGGATTTAGTGCTTAATTCTTGGCTTATTTTGTAGCCATACTGCTTATCTTCATATTTCATGGTTAAGTTTGGATCCCTGATCCATAGTGTGGTCCCCACACTAGCCTGCAAGTTACCAATTCACCCTGCATATCTGTGAACCCAGGTCTATTTGGCTTATTTCATAAGCTTATTGAGAGCTTATTAATGAGCTTATTGACCTGGTTCTTTGCTTATTTTGTAGACACCCAGTCCAACTTGAGGGTTCAGCCCCAAGTTTTGACCCCTGACCCCCCTTGTGGCCCCCACAGATGGCTGCAAGTAGTTGCATTATTAGTAAAGTTAGCTTAAAAAAGTTAATTCTTAGCTTATAACAACATTTAAGCTAACAGAGATTTCAAATCAACTTTCCAATGTTATTTCCAGTCAGTACTTTACTCTACACATGCAATTGAATTCATCTCAAAATCTGGGTACAAAGTATTTTTGACTTTTAATGTTGTTATAAGCTAAGAATTAACTTTTTTAAGCTAACTTTACTAATAATGCAACTACTTGCAGCCCTCTGTGGGGGCCACAAGGGAGGTCAGGGGTCAAAACTTGGGGTTGAACCCTCAAGTTGGACTGGGTTCAAAACTTGGGGTTGAACCCTCAAGTTACAAATCTACAAAATGAGCCAAGAACCAGGTCAATAAGCTCATTAATAAGCTCTCAATAAGCTTATGAAATAAGCCAAATAGACCTGGGTTCACAGATATGCAGGGTGAATTGGTAACTTTCAGGCTAGTGTGGGGACCACACTATGGATCAGGGATCCAATTTTATTACTAATCCATGCAATTTATACTAATTCTATATACCATCACAACAACAGATTACACACCTTTTCCACAGATCCAGCAAACCAGGGGGTACCATAAGTGATACCGTTAGCAAAGTAACAAGGCATCCTTTTGTTAAGAATCATCGTGCTAAAATAGGGGCCAGCAATCACCCAGTCAGCATTAGCAGGTCTAACGTGCCATAGATATAACACCCATAGATCGATGTGCTGAGATTTAAAAAAAAATACAAATACGCTGAAAGCATTTAAGATTGTAGAAAAAAACTAACATGTTCGCATTTACATACCGTACAAGAGAGCCAACCATCTATCACTTCAAGGATGCCCAATAACCTTTCCCAAAAGACGGGCATTACACATGCATCTTCTGCCCATGGGAAATTAAAACCCGTAACGTCATTCTCATCATCCTTCTTATCATCCTTATTACCTTCCTTCTTATCTTTCTTGTTTGCTCGCAAATAAGCCAGAATATCTTTAGGTACCATCACTCTCTCTTTTGACGCACCTTTAACACGATTTAGATCCTGAAAAATTATGATAAAAAAATGTAAAGTGCAAAGAATTTCACTACAGTTTTAAATAAATAATAAGTAAAATAAATCACCTCCTTCCACGGTGGAATCTCTTCACCATCAGGCCCAGTCAACGGTAGATAAAGAGTTTTACATTTTGTCGTCCTATCACGCAATTTAGGCAGCTGTGGAGTAGAGTCAGGTAGGTTTGTGTATGGTGAAGAAAGATACTTGCTAAGTTTAGTATCTCGTGCAAAAGGTACCCGTATCACTTTAACCTTTTGTTGTTCGTCATCAACAACTAAGACATTATCTTTTTCATTCTCATTGTTGGATCCTTGCTTTGAATCTGAGTTTTTTGAAAGAGTGTCCAGCTCATTATCTTTTTCCTATAATAAAGAAAAACATAAAGGAAAAAAGATTACATTATTTAATTTAAAAATATCACTCAAGTGGTGTTTTTTTTGTAAAAGTATATAGATAAGACTACCTTTTTAGGAATAGAATCAAGCTCATCATCTTTTTCCTATAATAAAGAAAAAACATTAGGAAAAAAAATTACGTTATTTAATTTAAGAAGATCACTGAAGTGGTGTTTTTTTGAAAAAGTATATAGATAAGACTACATTTTTAGGAGTAGAATCAAAAACATATATATTCATAAGAGCATCCACTGCCATAAGTTTTTGTACCTCTAGATCGCTAAACTTCTGTTGTTCCGCTTCTTCTAAAAATAAATCACCCATTGCAACATCTTGTTCATTTACTATCTGTAAAAATACAAATACACGAGCTAAGCAAATAGTGTTCACTGATAGTAGGGGTGTGCACGGTTCGGTTTGGGTCGGTTTTTGGCTAAAACCGAAACCGAACCGAATATTTCGGTTTTTATAAAACCCAAAACCGAAACCGTTTGGTTTTTGGCGGTTCGGTGTTTTCGGTTTATCATCGGTTTCGGTTCGGTTTTTGGTTTTTTCGGTTTCTAACCGTTTATATTTGGGCATGGCAAATTTATACCAAAAAACTTGTATTACATAGAAAATTGGTTATTCTTATTTACTTTTTTCTTGTCAATGTAAGCATAATAATGTTTATTGCATAATTCTATAACTACACATATAGATGAGACACACACATGCAAGTAAACATACACATAGTTTGATCATCATTATATATTTATTGATATATTATCAAGTAAACACACGACACGACAAACACGCATATAAACATAAACGTTATGATAAATATTTTATAAATCTACCCACAAAATGAATATGAGTTTATAAATTTGATTTATTTAGTTATTTATTCATATTATATTAATTATATATTATCGTATTATAAAATCGGTTCGGGTCGGTTTTTGCGGTTCGGTTTTTGGACGAAAACCGAAACCGAACCATATATTTCGGTTTTTGAAAAATTAAAAACCGAACCATCGGTTTTTAGTTTCGGTCGGTCTTTTGGGTTCGGTTTTTTTGGTTTTCGGTTCGGTTTCGGTTTTTTCGGTTTTGTTTGCTCACCCCTAACTGATAGATTATAAAAATAATGATTTAGTACCTGATCATTAACCGGTGAGTCAAATAGAATTTTAACAGTTGATGCCAATATTTTAGGATCAACATTCAGCTTTGCAACATTAATATCTTCCAATACCTCCGCAGTCTTCCCATAATCAAACTTCTCACTTTGTGCCAAAGAGTTCTCAGCTTCAGAATTAAGCTTCTCATTTGATTGTGTTTCCAAAATATCATCCTTCTGTTTCATTGAAAAGTTGGAAAAGCTCATAAGCTGACTATTTTAGGCTTATAAACTAAAGAAGTGGGACTACTCACTAAAATTATAAGCTAATTATTTTAGCCATTGATATGAACATGTATTGACATATAAGCTAACTATTTAGAAGTTTTCCATTGTGACAAAATAGAACATAGAGAAGTAATCAAAGTTAGTACCTTCGAAACAGGAATAACAATTTCAAACATTTGCTTATCATTATCAAGCTTATCACTTTGGGCGGAAAACGGCTCAACATCCGACTTCGGTTTTCTACAAGGACGTGACGCCTGTTTCAGTGAAAATAATTGTTAACTTTTATCAACATATATAATATAAATACCATTCAATATCACACACCTCTTGATCATGATCAACATCCAAAGAGGAATCAACAGTCTTCTTGTCTTTTGGTTCATGATCAGATCCACTAGAGGGCTGCATAACGAAAAAAATTTGTTAACTGTTTAATTAAATGTATAAGGTAGAGTGTATGATAAATGTTAGGTGATAATATGACCTTAAAGTGTTGCTCAATTGCTAGCATACGTCTCTGAAAATCATTGTTCACTTCCTCGAATTTTCTTTCAAGATCAGAAACATTCACTTCATCATCAACTTGCATAGGATTGGCGGATCCACTTGATGGCTGCGTAAAAATATTGTGTTAAGCAAGTAAATAATATTATATGTTAAATAATGATGTATTGATTATAAATATATAACCTTGGGAATTTTCAAATTTTTTTCAATTGCAGCTAAGCGACCACCAATATCCCGTTCCATAGCCACAAGCTTTTCTCCAACAGAAGCTTCACCCAATCCATGACAATCAACCTCACTACGGATTTCAGTACGGACATGTGTGGTACGACGGTGAATCTGTGTGTGAACGTGTGTCTCAGTTTTCACAACTTTTCTCTTCTTTTTTTTTCCCTCGTACATCAGATGATGGAGATCCCGTGTTGGCAGTTTCAAAATACTCTAAACTAGAGCTCCACCATTGTGTCTTCATCTCTTTTGGTGTGGGCTCAAGTTTATTTAGTTGTGTTCTTGAATAAAAGAGACTTTCACGATCAGCTTTTTGAAATTTCATACCGTCACTCCATGCCATACACCTGGGTATGGATTTCTCTTTTGTATGCCACCAATGCTTTGCATTAGGGAAAATTTCCAATACCCATATCTGTGTAAACAACAAGAAAAGCAATATAAATAATTTAATAGGCATTTATTGCAATAAATATTTACTTTACAACACAACCAATAATAGGATGTCTTAAATGTAGTGCAACTATAAGCCCAACAGGAATAAGCCCAAACTTAATTTGTGTTGAAATGTTTTAAATTTCAGTTGTCATAAGTCCAACTATAAGCCCAAAACAGAAGTCAATTGTGAAAATGACCAATTATGACACAAAGAATGGTGCAGGGCACCTTTTTCTCAAAACAGCCCAAAACAAGCTAATTATTGATTAAATTAAGATAGAATTAAAATGATGTAATTATTATTATTAGATTAGCCTACAATTACCACTTATGCATTTAACTCTAAGATTATTTAACTTATATCACTTATCTAAACACTCCATATGTGACTGATATGAATTTTTTATTAAGCATCAATGATTTTTAATCTTACAAACCACCACAAAACCTCATATACTGATCAAATAAGCTAGTAGATGCATAGAAACACAGAACTTAAGCCTATTCTAACTGAAAGTTTATTCTAATTATGCTAGCTTATTCTAATTATCTAACAAGAACAGAAAGGTTACTGACCTTAAGAGGGAAAACAAAGCCATTCAAAGTACATTGAGGCTTGCAACCGTCTGCAATTTTGGTCAAATGAGCTTCACGATTTTTGGAGATTGTATTATATACACTATTGTGAAACCCTTTCCATATACGTTCTCCCCATGGGAAACTATTCCATGCATCAAAATCATCAACTAATACCATCAACTCTTCTTGAATTACATGTCTCAGCTCTACACCCATAAATACATATTCTAATGCAAACAATAAACAAACCCGGACAGCATCTTCATCTGATAGTTTTTTAAATTCATCATCTGTCTCAATAAGGGGTTGTATATCATATCCTTTAACTTTAGCTATCTTGGGAAAAACACGGGCACAGAAACTTGAAACACAATCCTCAAAATGTTTTAAAGAAACATCCCCAAATCTAAAACCAGTTAACAAACAGAACTCCTTCCTACCAAATTCTAAAGTATGATGTCCAATATCAAAATAAAAAGGGACTTTTGTATTGGCGTTCTCGATTCGTCTCTGGTGTAGAAGCAAAAAGTGGAGCATATGATTGTCATGCTCTTCTGTTTTTATATTTAACCAGGGACCAAACACACTCTTCTTGAACAAGTTTAAAGCATTTGGTTTCAATGCCAACTGTTTTGCTATCGTTTTCAAGATGTGTAGCTTGGTTCTCATACTGACCTTCACATCATAAGCCTACATTAACAAGAAAAGAAGACAGGTAAATAATGGATATCATAGTGATGCTACAAAGCAAAATCAAAATATAGGATTGTGTGAAGCTACAAATAACAAGAAAATAAGCCAAATTATAACCACAACACAGATAGAATAAGCCAGTAGTGACAAAACCATATACAACACTTAAAAGCTTCACTACACAACTGAGTAACTAAATTCACTAAAAGCCCTATCTGAATTGATCAATCACTAACCTAATTGTATTCAAGTTCAGCAGCAAGTGAAACTACAAAGCACAACACAGACAGAATAAGCCAGTAGTGACAGTTGACAATGGCAATGATCCACACTTTTTACCAAATCCAAATTGTACTACTCCAATCTACTCCTAATTGTTATATTAAACTAATTATATACTATATTAAACTAATCCAAATTGTACAGCAAGTGAAACTACAAAGCTGAGACAGCTACTAAACCAATTTCACTAGATAAAAACCTAGCTTTGACTACTATTTTTATGCAATATTAACCTATTACTAACCTATATGAACTATTGATGCAATAATATCCATATAACTAACACTTAATCTCAGCAAATCAAATTAATCCAAACACTCCTTTATTAAAACAATAGAAACTCTGAATCTCAAATATACTATAGAAAACAGATTCCAATGAATCAAACTGTCAGCTAACACTAAACTAGCATTTCAAAAATCCAATTCACACAATTGAACTCAGATTAAACAAACTACACTAATGAAATAGTAGCTAATTATATAACTCAAAGTTATCACACAAACTGCTAGTAACTTGGAATTCAGATTCAGAACATACAAAATTCAATTCCCCTCAGCTCAAATACAGGGGATTCACTATGCAAGCTTGCATATGGCAATAAGAAGATAAACACATCAATCCAAACACTCTATATCCTATTTTCTATTCAAAACCATTTACTACCTTTATATATTTGTTGTTCAACAATTTGCTTCACAAAAAAATAACCTTTTCGTCAAAACAAAATGGTGCATTTATTTGTTTCACAAAAAAAATATTCAATCAAACACAGACAAATACTCTATATGGCATTTGGATATTTTTAATACTAATTTTGAACATGAAACCTAACAGATATAATAATAATAATAATAATAATAATAATAATAATAATAATAATAATAATAATAATAAACTTACATCAACACGGTGAAAACTGGGAGCCATTGGACGTAACCCCAAATCAGATCTACTTATTGTTGGAGAAAGATGAGTATAACCGCAGGATAATAGAGGCTCTATGATCGGAGAAGATGATGTGATCGGAATAAAGGAAGGTGAACGGAGAAGATGAAGTGATCAAAAAGATTAATGGAAGTGATCGGTGTTTATTTTTTTTGATATGAAGATTAAGCTTGGAAGATTAATGGATCTATGATCGGAACTAAGATGATGTGATCGGTGTTTATTTTTTTGATAGGAAGAGAGGAGGCTCTATGATCGGAGAAGATTAATGGATCAAAAAATTGTTTTTGGATATTATAAAAAAAGTTTTATAAAAAAGTAGGTACAAATGAAAAGACTAAACATATGTACTTTTGCTCTTTCCCAATGTACTTTTTAGTACACTTTTGCACGTGGATCAATAGCCGCCGGTTGAGTAGCACTAAGGTTGAGTATTTTTGTTAGTTATAGTAGTTGGTGTGGGCCACATAAAATGTACACGTGTCATGTTCTGAGATAGGTTGCGGAGTTGCGTAGATGCGCATGACCATTTGTGGAATTTACTCAAAAAGTGACCAAGATGGGGAAAAAAAAAGATTTTGTCCTAGATTAGTACTTAGTTCTAGATATTTTTGTGGGTAAATAAGTAATTTATTCTTAAAAATACCCGGCTTAAGTTTTTAGCCTCTTTTATGGGGCTAAAGTTTTTAGCCGGCTTATTTTATAAACACTTCCACAAGCCCAATAACAAACGAGACTTATTTAATTAACCGGCTTATTTTAAAAGCCCGAGCCCCATAAGCCCCGTAAAAGCCCTCCCCAAACATACCAAACCTGTCAAAAGCTAGAAGACTCTAGAGAACAACACAACACAAATATGAGACCAACTGTTTTATGTCATTCTTAAATAATAGACTTCTATAAAGCACTCTAGTGATTGTCGCCTTGTCGACAGGTGTGAAAATGGCGTCATTTGAAGAAGCACCACCAGGAGATGCGAAAGCAGGGGAAAAGATTTTCAAAACAAAGTGTGCTCAGTGTCATACTGTCGATAAAGGGGCTGGCCACAAGCAAGGTTAATTTCTTTTATACATACCTTTATATTCTGTTTTGAATTGTTAATGTTATGGATTCTGTAGTAACTTTTTAAGTATTGTTTGCAAACCAAAAAGAAAAAACAAATTTAGCGGATGTGTTGGATGCTTATTCATTTTTATCAATTTGGATATTTACTTGATGCGTTTTTTTTAGAAGTAGATAAGCAATTTCAAGTGAATGACTGAGTGTTTAAAATAAGAAAGTATAGGTTTAAGGAGGTTTTCATGATAGAAAAATAAATCGCAACGATAAACAAGTACTGTATAATTATACCTCGTTTGGCAAAACTTTCCCAATTTGTATGAACATTTGAGAATGCGGACATATAAGGTACACCAAATGCCAATCAGCCCAAAGAGTATAGCAGCATTTATCACTCACAAAAAATTCAAAAATGATATACGAAACTTTTAGTGTGGAAAACCTCTTGAGACAAAAGTAAAAAAAACCACAGTACCCTTGGGCCGCATAAGATTCACTACCACCGATCAAAGAGCAATAGCATAAGTCTTTTCTAGATAAAACTGGTACTGTTCAGCAGCTAAAATCCGACCTCCGGACCTCAAAAAACTATCATAACGGTTCAAAACCTTTAAACATATGTTGTGAAGATGGTTTCTAAAAATTATGATGATGTGACGGTTCAATCTCCGATACAAGAGTATAAATGCTTGGGCCTATTTGCCGGCCCTTATCATTTCCTTCTTATTGGAAACCCATTAATGAACCCAAATATAACTTTTTTCATAAGTAGATTGAGATTGGTTTATTTTAAATTGTTTGTTAGTTTTTTCCTAGGGCGGAGTATGTTTTCTCAATAAGTTGATTTTATGCTTTAAAACATAACCAGAAGCTATTTAGATAAGAGTCATATATGAACACCGCACTCCTAAATATATTTTAAACATTTTTCTTCCCCCAGTTCTCTTAACTTCATTTTTGTGATGGTGATCATTTTTAAAATTGAACTTCCATTACAATTCTTGTATCCTTAGTGTGGCTTTGTACTTATTCAAGTAATGTAATATATTATTAAAATTATAAAATATATGTGCATTTTTGTTTTGTATACTCATAATATTGGTAGCCAGTTATATTGCTGAAATTGTGCTTTTTATTATATTTGCTATTCTGTCTTCAGAGTGTATTTAAAGTTCAATCACACATTTTGAATAAACCTTCGTATCATATCCTGTCTGAGTTGATTTATGCCTAGCCGGGAGGTGCCGAGGTGTCATATACTACCGCTGATTCAGGGGATGATATCTGAGTCATGAAATTTTGCCCAGGTCTTCCAGATTGTACCCGTGATCTTTTGATCAATTTTTAAGTTGCATATTATGTTTGTATTTCCTTTTAGGGTAAAGTTCATTTATGCTTCATGTACTTTTTCTCTAGTCTTATTATGCAGGATGAAAAACTCATTATGCATAACCTACTTAAACTTTTGATTCATTATGCATAATATTTTAAATTTTTTAGTTATGCAGAATGAGTATACATGAAAAAGTATATTATGCATAATGAGTCTGGAGGTTATGCACAGTGGCGGAGCTTGAGCATATCCATTGGGGGGCCGAGACATTCTAGCGTAACATGTATATTTTTATATAAAAAAGATTACATTGTATAGTTTATTTCAAGCAAACATTTTCTTAGATATTGTCATTGAGAATTCAAGAAATGTTATATATCATTCGTTCAAGACAAAATTCTTAAGGGCTTTTATGTTTTGTAATCATATTTTGAGGGGATATAATGTAAACCATGTTCTCAAAATTCCATTTTCACTAGATATGGTAACTGCTAGCTACTGCAAATGAGAATCTTGGGGGTCCCACCACCCCTCCCTGCCCTCACTATCCTCCGCCAATGGTTATGCATAATGAGCTTTCATCGGTACATACTGCATAATGAAACTGGAGAAAAAGTACATGAAGCACAAATTAACTTTACCCTTCCTTATATTATATAATCGCAAATTAACATCTAAGTGTATTATTATACTTTTTTGATAGATAATATCCAGATAATTAAGTTGTATCATTTCAGGAAATGTTCTTTCTAAGTCATGCATCCAAACTTGTTATGATTTTTTATATAAAGAAAAAAACGATGCATGTATAACATTTTTTTTAGAACGGCTAGTTAGTAGTTAGTGGTTCGAGTCGTGCAGTGACATCCAAGCGGGCAGTATGCCTTCCTCGAACCTTTGCATCTGGGGAATAAACCCCACTCCATGTTCGTTGTGGTTTATCTTAGTTCGTTGTCGCGTGTTAAACCTCTGTCATTAATTATGGTGATCATTCTCATTGACATAAGTAGGGCCAAATTTGAATGGGCTCTTTGGAAGGCAATCTGGTACTACTGCAGGGCATTCTTATTCTACTGCAAATAAGAACATGGCTGTGATATGGGAAGAGATGACACTGTATGACTACTTGCTAAATCCTAAAAAGGTACCCGCAAGCTGCTTTGTAATATAGCATGTTAATCTGAAATTTGTGCTGACTGGTTATTTTGGCTGAGGATCTAAAGTATGCCATGTTGTTAATTATGCCACTTTAAGAGTTAAGATAATAAATCTTTCAGTTTCGTATTTGCTTTTGTAGTTTACTCGACAGCATTAGCTAGTTATTTGAAAATTTTGTATTTTTCATGTGAATTAAATTAGGCCATAATCTTGGCTATAGTATGATTTTGATCCGAGTGTTTTATATTCGACCAATGTTACATATATGTATTCTGGATGATGCAGTACATCCCTGGAACAAAGATGGTTTTTCCTGGACTAAAGAAGCCAAAGGAACGAGCAGATCTAATCGCTTATCTGAAGCAGTCAACCACTTAATTTGACTTAGGGGGCAGTGACCAGGTTACTTGCTACTTGTGAGTAACATATAATGCAGCATTTACATGAACAAAAATGTATGTGGTGTGCTGTCTGGCTGCATTTATGTGACGATTCACTACCTAGGTTGGAACGTGAAATATTTGTTGTACATAACTCTGGATATGATCTTTAGCATTCAAATAAAGTATTGATCTGAAATTTGGATCATAAAATTTCTGTCTTTATTAAAGGTGATGTAGGCATTCAACGAGTGATCATATATCAGATAAAATACTGTGAAACTTCGTGATGTAAACAAAGTGCCATATACTTGCAACATTATATGTTCAAAAAAAATATATACTTGCAACGTTACAATGTGATTATATTGATGAAGAGCCTACAAGTTGACATTTAATTAGGATAAAATGTCGAAATGAAAAATGAATAGTGCATGTTACGGAGATGAACATTGTTTAGTGCAATGAAAAGTATTTTCGTATTCCATTATGTTAGTGAAAATTGATGACTAATATTCGACACGCTGAAATTGTTGAGGCTTGGTGCTAAAATAGATGTGATTTCTTTTACTCTTGAACTGTTTTTATGTAGAATATACATTAACATTGCATATGCTGTAAAGTGAATTGTTCAAGTACTCCGTTGCCATCAAATCTTTACAGTT
Source organism: Artemisia argyi (assembly GCA_030686995.1). Taxonomy (NCBI): domain Eukaryota; kingdom Viridiplantae; phylum Streptophyta; class Magnoliopsida; order Asterales; family Asteraceae; genus Artemisia; species Artemisia argyi. The sequence continues at coordinate 117,859,339 of CM060705.1, read as the reverse complement.
TGAAATTTGCGAGCAATGTTATGAATGAATCTTTACAGTTTGACATTTGGGAGCAGTGTGTTGAACATGATAGCGAGTTAGCGACCATTTATAACCTATGGGCTATTCTTTCCAAACATTTCATATCTTAGTAACATGGCCAACTAGGTATCAAACGGAGTCTTTTAGTTTTAGGCCCGTATACTTTGATAAAAACACTGCACATTGAATAAGTTTTGTAAGAACGAAACATGATAAAATCATCTATGTGATTCTAGTGAAAAATGGGTCATTATGGGTTGCAAGTTGGGTTTAAAGGAATCGTGTATGTTGGCTTCACTTAGCTTGTCCTGGTCGGATTTAGACCTCTCATTAGGAAGAAACAGCTTGTGATCCAGCTCATTTACATTCCATTTTTAGTTACAATGTATATCCATATCATCAAGTTCAAAATAACTATGATGCAAGGAGTAGACCCTTTAACTGATGGGTTGAGTTGTCAAAGCAAAGTTGACTTGTTAAGTCATTTATAGGTAACTTGCCTAAACTGTAACCTTTAAGTTCAACGGTTCAACCATGCTTTAATAACTTGTCCTACTTTTGAGTCTGAAGGTTAATTTTTTGGGCTCTACCATATGCAATCACCTATCTAAGCTTCCAATGCTCTTAGCTATTTTGTTGCTTTGATTATTCAGTTCGAGTTTTCCAGGAATAGAGTGTTGTTGCGAAATGCGTTTTTAGTTGTCAAACGACGTTAGATTTGTTCCCTGGACTCAACTTGTTTAATTGTATGAGAAAATACTCCTTTCAACTCAGTAACTCACTACTCAATCTTGTCTTGCCATTTCAAAGGTACGTAGGGCCTAAACCAATTTGGGTTCTTGTGAATTATAATTGCTCTATGGCCTACTATGACATTCAGTAACATGTTCTCTTTTTATGTCTCAAAACTCTTCACAGCATTGCCTGCCATTACCCTACAGGTATCATGTCCTCATCGAACAGACTGCACATATTGAACACCAACAGTGTTTTTGTTTAATTGTGTGGAATCATGAGGCATGTGATGTAGCAGATTAACAAGTCCTCAAAAATGACAACAAATCACTCAACTATGCACACAAGTAAAGTAAACTCTACTCCAGGATGGCAGTTAAAAATAGTCACAATCTTCAACAAATAGGAAAATGAAAGAAGATGCTAATAATGATTAATTTGAAAGCAAAGAGATAAAAGCTAAATACAAATGTCGTTGAACCAAAAAAAAAAAAAAAAAGTTGAATACAAATTTATCTGTTAAATGGCTAGGGCCTGCAACTTAAATGTTGAAAGTGATTTTCCACCCGAATAGAACCGACCCAGATGAACCCTAACCTGACCTATCCCGCCCCAAATAACACCCTAATTACATATGTTGAGCATTTGCAATCGGTATTTTCCATTTTCTAATTATGGGTATGGTAGGATCGAGGAGAGTGACTCCATTTGACGGGTTTTCAATATTCCTACATTCATGGGTGTGAAATCTATATCCACTAACCGCACATTTTTGGTTGGAATAATACTTATTTCCTCATACCCATACTAATATAACAAACACTACCTAATATAAAAAAACACTACCTAAGATCAGAGTTCTGCAACTCAAACAAAGACTATGGGAAAGGAAACCTGGAAACACACAACTCATGCAGCCATATGCATATAACCAACAAAAGTAATACCAGCAAGAACTGAAGCTCACACAAAAGTACACAAAGCAATTTATTTCAATTGTAGCAAATTATGAACAGTGAAAGTCAATAAACAATCAATCAATCAACCATCTTGCCTTAAACATGGAACAAAAATGCACTAAACTCGAATTGCAAACATAGACGAAATTGTACAGGTTATAAAAGTAAAATAGGACGAGATACACATCAGTTCCACCAAAAAAAAACAAGGCGGGTGGTGGCAAACCAACACATCTCCAACATTAAAAATACAGAACCAAAAAATAGCAATCCTTATTAAAACCTAAGACCTATACAAACTGTAGTTTACCACAAAAATGAGTTGGCATATGTTGATTCACCATCATTGTTCATTAGCTTGCCCTCAAAGGGAGCATAGGCCAGCCATTAAGCTGTGGGGAACCTATAGGGGTCGAGTGTTGACTAGGAGAAAAAAGACTCAACTCCACAAAGAGAGACTGATCCCTGTTTTGTTCATCTCTTTCCATTGTCCGAAAAGAAATCGATCCTCGTTTTGTTGAAGTAATTGAGTTTCTCCCACTGCTCGCCATAAAATCTTCAAGCGGGCTATGGTTAGCAATTAGTGACAAAGTATCATTATTTTCCCCAATAATCCTTCTTATAGCTTCCATATCTTGCAAATTCTTTAATGCTAAAGAGTCAGCAATCGGGAAGTAAACAAGGACACAAATCCCAACCCCGATACAAAATACAAGTGAAAGAAAAGCCAGGAACGCAAGAACTTCAAATGTGGCATCTCCTGGCTTGAATAGAACAGATAGACCAAGTAGCAGAATCCGTAACGGGAAAAAGCTGGAAACAAAAAATATCAGTGTGTACACTCTCTTCTGCAGACCCTTATTAATGACCAGAATTAGTATTCGCCTTCCAAGCCAGAACAAATAAAGTGTTAGCATGGTGGCAAAAAGACCAAGAAATATGGTACTTAATAAAGGGTAACAGCATCGAGTAACATCAGTTTGGTTGTCAGTTGTAACTTTGAAAAAGTAGGCTTTTTTGTTTAGGTGCAGATCCGTCTCGTACTGAGGTTCAAATAAAACCACGGTCATTTGAAGGGCAAAAATGGGTAAAATGCATAGAAGAATGTAAATTGTTGTTTTGATGTTCCATTTCTGGCTCAACGGGCCAGATGATGTGTTCTGTAAGGAAGCACGAAGAAGAAAAACGAGTGTGAGGAACAGACACGGTTCTGAAAATCCTAGGTTTGACACTATGTAGGATTTGCATACGGTTCCATGCCATTTAGAGTCAAGATTATGAAATACCCGGCCGTCACGTCTCAAGAATTCTAACCTTAAAATTTCTCCAAAACCCCACCAGAATGCAAAAAGTATAAAGACAATCCGAACGACCCACGGGCCACTGAAGTATCCAAGCTGGGTTTGACTTTGACTACGAATGTGGTCTCGAAAATATAACGAGTACAAGATGCAGAGTAAGCCAATGAGACCTAATACAGCAACTAGAGAAATTGTAACCACACCGAGTGCATCAGCAACAACGCTCGTCAGGGGCATTACCCAAAAAATGGATTCCACGCATGCTTTGACAGCATGGATACAAAAAAGCCCCTGGTACCTTCAATTTTCAGTCACATATGTAAAGCGAGAACAATTTCTGGACACCAGCTAGCAATTTTTGAAACTTCAATGCCCCATAAACCAATCAATAATTCTGCGTGTATTAATTTGGTGCGGAAGATTACCACATTCCAGTCTGAGTGACTATTATATGTATCCAGGAAGCTACCCAACTAGACCACCTAAGGCAGAAAATGAAAACACATATCAGTGAAGACACAAGCGGAAAAGAAAAGCAATTGTATGTCAAAATTCAAATTCTATCACAAATTTATACAGAAATGCAGCAGATAAAATGTCTAAAATGAGAACTTCCAACAATAACAAGTATAAAGCAGGTCACTATGTTTAGTAGCTTAACAAGTCATACTTATCAGACTGCTCTAAAGACATACAGGAAAGAATGCTCAATAATCGCAAGGAATTTAAAGGGTGGCAATAAAAAAACTTAAAAAGAATGATCAAAATAAGATTTGCTATCGCGGTGTGAACAAACAAGTGAACAAGGCAGGGCACTCCGCATTTGAACCTACGGATTGCTATTCTGTAGCAAATCTAACATTGACACTATATTTTATTCTTAAAACAACTAAAAGAGCACAATCTGTTTTTGGGTAGGATTATTTCCTAGACATCAAAAAAGTCACCCATGAACACACACCTATTACAACCGCAATAAATCTAAGTAATACATAAATCTAAAAATTTACCAACAAAAATCCATCTAACAAATTTCAAATTAAAAAACGAAAGAAAGATGAGGAGAGATTACTTACAAAGAAAGAAAGGTGAAAATGGGGATCTCATGAAAAACTAGAGATTGAATTGGAAAATATAATAAAAATGAAAGAAATAATAATTTTTGGGGAAATATGAGAGAAGAAGAAGAAGAGAGAGAATTGTTGTTGTTGTTGTTGATGACAGCCTGTCTCCAGCTATGCATTTGCATTTGCATTTGCATTACATCAGACCAACCAACCAATTTTATTTTTTTTTTATTTTTTTATTTTTTTATTTTTTTTTCAGGGTGGTGCATCGTTGTTATTATTACTGGAACGGTGCATGTGCAATGCGGCGGCGGATACAGAGTGATTACATTTTGCGTTATTTTGTTAAATATTTAGTTGTCTTCATGTTTTATAAGTAAAAATATTAGAGATGATTAAGCCAAATAATTTTAGTTTGAACAATCAACAATTTCTTAACAAACTTCTTAACCAACTTATTTCCTATCAAATTAATTTTGAAATATTTTATAATAAGTAAGAAAAAAAATCTGAATTTTAAGCATTCTAATTATATACTACTAAATGCATTATGGTAAAACTTAGGGGTGTGCACAGTTCGGTTTGGGTCGGTTTTTGGCTAAAACCGAAACGGAACCGAAATGTTCGGTTTTTATAGAATCCAAAACCGAAATCGTTCGGTTTTTTACGGTTTGATTTTTTCGGTTTATTATCGGTTTCGGTTCGGTTTTTCGGTTTCTAACCGTTTATATTTGGGCATGGCAAAATTATACCAACAAACTTGTATTACATAGAAATTTGGTTATTCTTATTTACTTTTTGTTTGTCAATCTAAGCATAGTAATAAATTAATAATGTTTATTGCACATTTTATAATTACACACATATAGATGAGAAACACATGCAATTTAATATACACATAGTATAATCATCGTCATATATTTATTGATATATATATATATATATATTCAAGTAAAATCACGACACGGTAAACACGCAAAGAAACATAAACCTTAAAATAAATATATTATAAATCTACCCACAAAATGAATATGAATTTATAAATTTGATTTATTTAGTTATTTATTTATATTATATTAATTATATATTTTTATATAATAAAATCGGTTCGGTTCGGTTTGGTTTCTACGGTTTGGTTTTTGGACGAAAACCGAAACCGAACCGTATTTTTCGGTTTTTGAAAAATTAAAAACCGAACCATCGGTTTTTAATTTCAATCGGTTTTTTTGGTTCGGTTTTTTGGGATTTCGGTTCGTTTTCGGTTTTGTTTGCACACCCCTAGTAAAACTTATGGGTCGTCTCTGTTAACTTGTACAAAATCTTGGTCTTCAAATACACCTAACGCCGTCAGGTTATAAGGTCTTCAAATTTGACAAAGGCATCGCTTGTTAATTCAGAGCCAAGAATCCACCTTCGTTTGCATGTGACGGCGTGATGTTGTAGCTTGTGACGCCGTCAGACTCCCATATCTGACAGAATTCGGGACTTCGTCGTTTTTTTCACTTTTTTGTCGTTTCGAGCCCAAAACATGCCATTTTCTAGATTTCTCGTCCCAAGTACCTAAATGCAAAAAGAAACAATTTAGGGCAATATTTGATCATATAATACGATTTCGACCTTAAATGAACCTTTAAAAAGGTACCAAATAATTCCTCATCAGTGTTTTTTTATTTTATTTTTTTTGATAACCATGATTTTCGACTTTTTGGCGGACTAACCTATGGGGTTTGAACCCACCGCCACACAAACTCAAACCAGGTAAAGCCCTCCCTTTTCAGGAGATTGGCGTGGCCACTTAAGGTTGTTTGCACCAAGTAGAAATTGAACTTGAGACCTTAAAGTGTTGTCCCATAATAATTGTCCAGTTTGACTTTTTTAAGTCTTCATTTTTCAACTTTGATGTTAAATATCTTAATTGTCCAGTTTGACTTTTTTAAGTCTTCATTTTTCAACTTTGATGTTAAATATCTTTCTTTGTGTTATATAATATTTGATGAAAATTATACCAATGAAAATACATCTAAATCCCAATCTATTCATATATTTTTCATTAAGTGTTATATAACGTAAACAAAAATATTTACGGTCAAAGTTGAAAAGGTTAAAAAAGTCAAAGTAGACAGTTTTTATGGGACGAAGATAAGATATTTTGTGTTAAATTTTCTTATCCATCACACAAAGTATAGACATGTAGAATCTAGGATATTATCAATCATTGTTTGAATAATGCATTGATACATATCTTTCCTCTTGGAAAACATTTGTTTGAATTTCCTTCCATGCCTTCACATAAATCTTAGTCACATAAGCACATAAGCTCTAAGAGCACCTAAGAAGGACCTTGAAAATAACTCCTAGATATCTCATTCTAGCTTAAAAGATTGTTCTCCTAAGATGCATGTCAACCATGATCATCTTAACCTATCCCAAAAACAAGTTGGATTTGTGAAAAATGTCATGCCAAAACCTAGTCTTGTTTATTTTGTGACCTAAGTGTTCTTTTATTCAAGTCACCAATGACTTGTTCAATAGGATGACACCTCGCTTCTCTCACTTTCTTAGGATTGCCTTCATCCGAAACATTAACTTGTAATGACGGCGACCTTTCTTGATCTTGAACTATGTGTTCATTGATCACATCATCTTCTACCGAAGGAGATGATTTAGGCTCGGGCATGCTCTCATCAAAGGTCACATTGAGATATCCACAATCCTCATTGTTTCCTTGTTAAGCACTATGCATGCTTTACTAGTTTGAGAGTATCCTAAGAACACACCTTCATATGACTTTGAGTCGAATTTGGTGAGATATTAATTGATGTTAAGTATGAATACTTTACAAGCAAGCACCCTAAAGTATTCTAAGGAATGCTTCCTATTTCTAAGTATCTCGTAAGGTGTTTTATTAATGACCTTCCTAATGTAGACCCTTTTAAAAATATAACACGCGGTATCTAAGGCATGAAACCAAAACTTTTATGGAATAGATTGCTCGTCAAGCATTGCACAACTCATCTTTCTTAACTTACAATGTGTTCTTTCAACAATCTCAAGCGATTGAGAAGTGAACAGGCCCGATAAGTTATATGATATTCCATGTTGTTCACAAAAGCTACCTAATTGTAATTTATCAAATTCATTACTATGATTTGTTTTATTGAAACAAAAGAACAATCAAGTAGGTTTTCAAGCTTTTTCCTTAATATATCAAATTTTCCTAAAGCTCCATCCTTAGATGTTAAAAATAATATCCAAGTGTAATTTGAATAGTCATCAACAATAACCAAAGTGTAGAAGTTTCCTCCATAGCTTTAGATTAGGGATAGACCATACAAATCCAATTGTAACAACTCTAAACCCCTATTAGTTGACACCTCATTCCTATTCCTATTGTTTGCATGTCCTTGACTCCCTAGACAAGTATCACAATAGTGTTTTTCATAACTCAACTTTGGTAAATTCCTTACTAGCTCGTTGGAAGCTAGACTTTGGACTAACCTCATTTCGGCGTGACCTGATCTCCTATGCCAAAGCGTTGAGTTATCCACCATGGATGTAAGACATATGTGTTTTTTGGAGTTATCTCCTAACTTGCATGTATACAAGTTATTTCTCCTAAGACCTCTAGCTAATACTATGCCATTTTTACTAATAGTACAATCTACTTTAGTAAACTTGACCTCACAATCATCATCACTTAATTGACTAACACTGATCAAGTTAAAGTTTAAACCACTAACATGCTCAACATTGGTAATTTATATGGAGTCATGAAGGACTTTACCTTTACCAACTGTTTTGCCTTTAAGTTTGCTTCTAAAAATGACTTGATTGTTGTTATACGCCTTGTATGAAGTGAACAATCTCCTATTCCTGGTCATGTGTTTAGTGCAACCGCTATCCATTATCCACTCATCCGGTTGTAGATCACTTTTGAGACAAACCTACAACCATTTTGGTTAGCATTTAAAGTGTCCAAGTTAAACATTCTTGGGTCTTGAAGCAAGACACATAATTTTTCAATATCAATTCTAGAAAAAGCGGACCAAGGATTGTTTTGAAAATTATTTTGATTTTGAAAACTTGGTCTATAGCTTTGATCTGTTTGAGGTCTAAAAAATCTTTGGTTTGGGTAAGAGTTGTCTCTCCATTGATATGAATTTTATTGATAATGTGAGGACCTTTGATTATTGTTATAAAAATTTCTTCTTGGAAATGATTGATTATATTGAAAAGAAGATCTTTGATTGTATGTTGATGAAGGTCTCTGATTGAGGCAAAAGCAGTCAACTAAACTCAACCACGGATGTGGTCAAGATAGTCAAACACCTTAGGCTCAATGCTTCGCGGAATATAGTGTTTCCCCGGGTCGTTATGTCCCGACGAGGTGTGAATTGTTATCAAACGGGTTGTGATCGGGTGAATCTGGACGGGAAAGGGTTTGTAAATTATTTGAACTAAGGAATATACGAAGAAATAGCTTAAACAAGCTATATAGATAATTACATGAAAGTTAGATATCTAAAAACGTTTAATAACTAAAAACGTGTACGTTCAATTTAAATTTACGCGAATGTACAAAATAAAACGCGAGTTTTAAAGAAATAAAATACTTACGGGTATGAAAATTACATTTTTACAATCCTAATAATAAAAGAATTTTTTTGGAAAATTAAAATTAATTTTTACACTATTTATATAATTATTATTAATTAAATACTATTTTCCTATTTACTTTTAATTATTTAAATTAACCTAAATTATAACTAATTATGAAATTACACTAAAAATATGAAAAATAAATTTGGAAAAATATAAAATATTATAAAACTAATTTTCAAACTGAAAATATATTTTTCCTACTTTTTTAATAATTATTATTAATTAAAAACTAATTTAAACTATTTAAAAATACACTAAATAATAAGAAAATGTAAAATAAGCCTAGAAAAATAAATTTAAAACTTAGAAAAATCTAAGGTAATATAAAACTAATTTTAAAACATAAAAAATATTTTTTAAGACTTTTTAATTAATTATTACTAATTATTAACTAATAAAAACTAATATTAATTATTAAAAATACTAAATGAAAAGAGAAAAATATGAAAAAAATTACTGAAATTATTTTATAACTACAGGAACCTAGAAAAATTATAAAAATGAGATTAGCTTATTGAATAAGCTGAAAATAAGCCAAATGGCTTAAATAGAAGCTATCACTATTTCTATTTTTGGCTTTTTCTGATTTTTAATTTTGAAAACTATTTAAATACTCAAAATATGAAACTTTAATGAAGGGACATGGAAAGAAGCTCAGAAATAAGCACTATAACCCCTGATAAGCTTAACAGGAAGTTATAAAAGCTTATTAAGACTTAAGAATTTTGAATAAGCTACACAACAAGCAACCACATGGAAAAATAAGCTAACACAAACTTATAAGAACTTGATTTAAGCAAAAGGAATAGATTAGCACAAGTAAATAAGCTAGGAACAAGCAATAAGCAATCCCACAAACACCTCAGACCGCACAGGCCAACTACAAGGTTCTGTGGGGCCCACATATGAGCTTGGGAGTCCAAACTTAAGAATGAACCAATAAGCTGAGCTTATTGGATTTTCAAAAAGCCAACTATTAAGCTGTGGATCCCATTATTGAACACTGGAGGGGGCATGGAAGTGAGGCACATAAGCTGAGTGCTCAGCTTACTTGTGGAATGGGACAGATTACAAGGAGCATGCAGCCCTATGTAATAAGCCAGAAAACTGAAAATAAGCTATGGTCTATGAAGTTGGGCTATATGGCTTTCTAATAATCTAGAAACCTCAATGTGGGCCCACTTATGAGTCCTGGGGAGGGCTTGAAATATGGGTGTTTGGAACAAGGTCTGTGAAGCAGGGCATAGGCTTGCCCTGCAACCCTCTTTGAGCACCAATTAAGCAATAAGGAAAAAAAATACAAAAATACAAACTAAGCTAATTCCTAAAGATTAACTGAGGTACTAGAACATGTAAAAAGTTTGAACCCTAAAACTCAATACAAAAATCAAAACAACTCTTGCAATTTTTGACTTTCTACACAAAACACAATTTTGACTTTTCAATTTTGAACATACCTTTGACTAAAATGAGTTTGAATTTGATTCCAATGACTGAATAAGATGCTATAAGCTAAGATTAGATTATATTAAGCTTTCTTAACAACTTATGTACTGGAATGAATGATTATCAGTTAAATATCCTAGGCAGTGAACTCAAACAAGAAAATCAAAGGTTCATTTGACTTTTTACTAAACACCTACCAAATTTTATGCATTCACTACTCTAACAGGACCTATTTCAGCAAATAACAAACAACAAAAGCCCAAGGAACTCACTCAGACTCAGTGATTCACACTGAGCCAAACACCCCTATAAGTAACTGAAATGATTATTTGAGGAAGAAACTTACAGATTAACCATGAATTTGAACAAGAACCCAACTTAATGTCCCCCATGGGACTCTAAACCAGGACCTATCACCATCACTGCCACTGCTTCTTTTCTTTTTCTTTTTATATTTTTGTGATTTTTCTTCTTTGTTTTTGTTTTTGGTAATTTGAAAAAGTACTAAGCCTGATGCACAGATAGCTTATACTACTCTGTAAATAAGCTAAAATAGATTCAAAGAGACAGAAAGCAAAAGCTTTTACACCATAAAAATTGAATTGGAGTTTCAAATAAAGATAATATACCAAAATGAAAATGGAACTACAATTACTTAGGATTGAAATTAAGGATTACTTGTATTACACAAAAAGTACTGAATGAAATATGGTTTACTAAGAATTACAATGGAAATTGAAAGTTTTCACTAGTTCGACATCAAACTATACAAATTATCTAATTCTATTCTAACTACTACAACTTTCTTCTTTTTTCATGATTTTTATAAGCCCTGGAGATACTCTCTTTCTTTCCCACCTCTTCTGAGCCGTTGGATAAGCTCAAATCGATCCAAGCCCTTGAAAATTGTTTTTGGCGGGAAAGGTTGTTTGATAGTTTTTGAGTGGGGGTTGGTGTTACAGGTGGGAATAATAAATGATGGGGGAGTAGGAGGGGACATGAGAGGTGGGAAGGTGAGTGATTTGTGGAAAAGGTGAGGAGGGAGCATGGAGCAGGAAAACGGGGGAGGGAGATGGTGGTGAGTTTGACTGTTTGTTTGACCTTGGTGTGTTGACTCGTTGACCCTGGGGTTATATTAAACAGGTTGGGGTGGTTTTGGGCCAGAGGTGATTGGGCCTTGGGTATTACATGGATCAGGTATTGGTTTGGATTTGGTTTGGTAATGTTTATTTAAGCTTAGATATCACAAGGACCATTCATGTATTTTTCTGAAATTTCAGGGGCTGAAATTGCCATATTTCCCAAAGTTACTCATAAGGGTGATTTTATGCCAAGTATGAATAATTCAAGGTCCCATTTGATAATTTTTCCAAATTTTGTATCCGGGGACCTTTTCTGCCAAACTTTCAAACTCCAGGGACCAAACATATAATTTTCCAAAACTTTCAATCCAAGGATTAAACTTGCCAAAATAAGTAACCACAAAACCTAAATTGATTTTTCTTCCAAAAATTTCCCACCAGGGACCAATTCCGCCATTTTCTGAAACTCTAGGGACTAAACTTGTAAATTTCCAAAACTTTTGAGATTTTTCACCAAAGGATTAAATATGACAACTTATGATTTTAAAAGGACCTTTGGTGATAATTTTCCATATTTTGAATGACTAGGGACTAGTTTTGACATTTTATGAAACTTGAGGGACTGAAACTGCCAATTTTGCAAACTTTGTACATTTTTCATTTGTTTTTACTCTTTTTGCATCTAAAACATATAAAACACAATTTTGAAATATTTTCAGTATTTTGATGCATTTCTGAGTGTTTTTGTATGTTTTGCAGTTCAGATTTGACCAAAAATGATGAGTGTTTGAGCAATTATCAATCCCCCACACTAAAATATTGCTAGTCCCTAGCAATAAACTGTTTTGAAAATTTAATGGATTTTAATCTCTTTACCAAAAGCCATTACTTCTGGAGTAGCCAAATGTATCAGTTCAAGTAAGAACTATGGTCCACTTGATAACCATGTGATTTTGAGCAAACCACCAGCTGTCAACGGATTTGATTTGTCTTTACCAAAAGCCGTTTGCTTCTGGACTAGCCAACTCTTGATTGAATAGTCAACATCTTGGTGAGCTGATTACCAATTATGGTTTTTCCACTCCCTTTACCACAAGACATAATCTTGCGGGCTAGCCAACTCATTCACTTTTTAGGATATGGCGAGTTGATATACCATAAAATTTTGGGCAAATTGAAAGCCGTCAACGGATTTGATATATCTTTACCAAGAGTCGTTTGCTCCTGGATTAGCCAATCCTTTTGTCGTTTAGACATGGCGGACTGATAACCACAAAAATTTTGAAGCACAAGTGAAAAATTTTTAAAATTTTTGAGATTTTGGCAAAAAACGAGGGTGCTAGATGGTAAAATGTGATAAAATTCGCTAGAATACCCCCCCCCCCCTCCTCCCCCCACACTTAGAATGAATATTGTCCTCAATATTCAAAGTCCCGGCTATTATGCCGACTCTTTGAACGTAAAAGGGCAACATTACAATCTAAATGTGGAAACACCATTTTCTTTTCACTGTATTTGTAACCACAGCAGGGGTAACTCCCCCACACTTAGGGTGAAAACCCTATAAGCATGCTACTGTTTTTGTTTACCGAGTCGCTAGCTTGACTCGACCCCAAATTCATTTGTCCTTGGGGAAGCATGATGTGGAAGAAGTAATCTCCATCGGACTTTCATTCAAGATGTTTGGACAAACATTTGAAGCACGTGAAAGTTTCACACCGATGAGATATAATCCCGGCTCAAGATAATGGTAAATGAAAATGCCGGGATCAAAGATGGTATCTTCATTCCCGAAGGAGTGAAGAAGAGAGGAAGGCACCGAGAATGTCATGAGAATAATCATGAAAGTACGCTCATCCTCAAGATCATGTTTAGTTTCCTGAATTTGGATTTTGTCGGTTAAGCTCTTAGGGCTAGAAAACATCCCGGGAGGGAGGGTGGGATAATTTGTCATAGAAATACAAATTCTCATGATTGAGAATCTTTCCCCCCGATCATGATGTTTCTTGCCATCATACTCCGTAGGAGTCATGATAAGGTGATCAATGATGGGCTCAGAAGATATTTCATCAACATCACTGATGTCTCCATAAGATAAAGAATTTTCATCAGTGTTTGAATCACTAAGCCCGGTGTTGAGATAGGAATTGAGTGATGGATCATCATTCAATAAGATTTCAAGGAAAAGAATATCCCCCTCAGAATCAAGATAGTTATCATCAACTTCATACGACGTTGAACTATCTAGTGCAAGGAATGCTTCGACTTCTTCCATATCTTCTTTGAGATCAAAGAGATCATCATCACATCCCGATGGAAGTGGATTGGTGTGAGTGAGTTCATCGGCGAACTCCTGGAGAAGAAAGTCAACATTAGAGTGGGGAAGGGATGCATCAACATATTCAATGTCACCATAAAATAAACAATCATCACTGGAATCAGAGACAGTCTCAATTTGATCATTTGGATTATCAGGGGGGAAGGAATATCACACACTTGATCAAAAGTTCCCTGTGACTCTCTCGGGATTAGGACAAGGATCTCAACACTAGACTTTATTAATTCGTCTGATTCCTTATTAGGAACAGTGCTAAGATGCTCATCCCCCATGTTTAGAGAGTGAGTGTGAACTTCGGGTGTGACAACAACAGACTGAGGGAGATGAGAGGAGCTAGCATTCATGGATTGTACAAGTTCTATTTGATCTTCTGCTAGTAATTTCTCCGTCTCATTATTTTCTCCCTGATTTTCAATGGGAGGAATCACAAATGATGAATCTGACGAACCCTTATAAAATTGAAGGATATCAAGGGTGTCTTCATTATCACTATCATCATCACGGTCTAGAAGAGCAGCTTTACGAAATTTGGCACGTGTTATAGCTGCTTGTTCTAAGACTAGCAATTCTTCCATGCTCAATTCGTTTCTAGCATCTCGTTCCTCAGCAAGTAATTCTGCCATAGATTTCTCACGAGAGTCTTGAAACGATGTAGTAATCAACTCCTCCTTAAGTTCTTTCAATATATCAAGAGCCTTTAGTAAAAGGTCTTGCTCAGTATCATGAGGAGTTGTGTGAATCATATGGTACTGTGGAGGTGGGTCTGAAAACAAATAGTCGTAATTGTTACAAGGAAATGGATTCCTTGTTTGACAATCCGAGCTAGAGTGTGGACCTCCACAGTAATCACAACAGTAAAACTGATGTGGTTGTGGGTTGTATGTGCTAGAGTCATAATTGTTATCAGGAAACTGCTCATAGACAAGCGTGTTTCCCGATCGACAATCAGAGCTGTAGTGTGAACCACCACAGTACTCACAACAGTAAAATTGTCGGGTCTCATGGTGTGGTAGCTGATGGAATAAATCAGTCGTGTCATGGTAAGAATAGGGATCTTGGTTATAGACAGACCCGTTTCCTGACTCTACTATGCCACAGCTGGGGCAATTGCTACCCTTATATGAACTACCACACCACTGGCAAACCAGAAGGTGTGGATGAGACATAGAAAGAATCAAAAGGGTTGGGAGGGTAAGGAATGAAGAATCAAAAGGGTAGGAGGGTAAAGATGAATATTTTTGGGTTTTTGGAAGTACATTTTATACAAATTAGAAAGAAAATCTTTTTGGGTTTTTTGTGTTCGTTGAAAACTGATTTTAAAATGTTTTCTTGAACCGTTTTGTCTTTATAATAAGAAAATATGAACAAAGGATGGTAAATATACAATGAGTGTATATCCAGATTCACTAATCTGCAAAACCGTTTAGAATACGCGCACGACCTCCCCGACAGCGGCGCGAAAATTTGATTGAGGCAAAAGCAGTCAACTAAAGTCAACCACGGATGTGGTCAAGATAGTCAAACTCCTTAGGCTCAATGCTCCGTGGAATACAGTGTTTCCCCGGGTCGTTATGTCCCGACGAGGTGTGAATTGTTATTAAACGGGTTGTGATCGGGTGAATCTGGACGGAAAAGGGTTTGTGAATTATTTGAACTAAGGAATATACGAAGAAATAGCTAAAACAAGCTATATAGATGATTACGTGAAAGTTAGATACCTAAAAACGTTTAATAACTAAAAACGTGTACGTTCAATTTAAATTTACGCGAACGTACAAAATAAAACGCGAGTTTTAAAGAAATAAAATACTTACGGGTATGAAAATTACATTTTTACAATCCTAATAATAAAAGAATTTTTTTGGAAAATTAAAATTAATTTTTACACTATTTATATAATTATTATTAATTAAATACTATTTTCCTATTTACTTTTAATTATTTAAATTAACCTAAATTATAACTAATTATGAAATTACACTAAAAATATGAAAAATAAATTTGGAAAAATCTAAAATATTATAAAACTAATTTTCAAACTGAAAATATATTTTTCCTACTTTTTTAATAATTATTATTAATTAAAAACTAATTTAAACTATTTAAAAATACACTAAATAATAAGAAAATGTAAAATAAGCCAAGAAAAATAAATTTAAAACTTAGAAAAATCTAAGGTAATAAAAAACTAATTTTAAAACATAAAAAATATTTTTTAAGACTTTTTAATTAATTATTACTAATTATTAACTAATTATTAATTAATAAAAACTAATATTAATTAAAAATACTAAATGAAAAGAGAAAAATATGAAAATGTTACTGAAATTATTTTATAACTACAGGAACCTAGGAAAATTATAAAAATGAGATTAGCTTATTGAATAACCTGAAAATAAGCCAAATGGCTTAAATAGAAGCTATCACTATTTGTATTTTTGGATTTTTCTGATTTTTATTTTTGAAAACTATTTAAATACTCAAAATATGAAACTTTAGTGAAGGGACATGGAAAGAAGCTCAGAAATAAGCACTATAACCCCTGATAAGCTTAACAGGAAGTTATAAAAGCTTATTAAGACTTAAGAATTTTGAATAAGCTACATAACAAGCAACCACATGGAAAAATAAACTAACACGGACTTATAAGAACTTGATTTAAGCAAAAGGAACAGATTGGCACAAGTAAATAAGTTAGAACAAGCAATAAGCAATCCCACAAACACCTGAGACCACACAGGCCACACAGGCCAACTACAAGGTTCTGTGGGCCCCACAGATGAGCTTGGGAATCCAAACTTAAGAATGAACCAATAAGCTGAGCTTATTGGCTTTTCAAAAAGCCAACTATTAAGCTGTGGGTCCCATTATTGAACACTGGAGGGGGCATGGAAGTGAGGCACATAAGCTGAGTGCTCAGCTTACTTGTGGAATGGGACAGATTACAAGGAGCATGCAGCCCTATGTAATAAGCCAGAAAACTGAAAATAAGCTATGGTCTATGAAGTTGGGCTATATGGCTTTCTAATAAGCTAGAAACCTCAGTGTGGGGCCCACTTATGAGTCCTGGGGAGGGCTTGAAAGATGGGTGTTTGGAACAAGGTCTGTGAAGCAGGGCATAGGCTTGCCCTGCAACCCTCTTTGAGCACCAATTAAGCAATAAGGAAAAAAATACAAAAATACAAACTAAGCTAATTCCTAAAGATTAACTGAGGTACTAGAACATGTAAAAAGTTTGAACCCTAAAACTCAATACAAAAATCAAAACAAATCTTGCAATTTTTGACTTTCTGCACAAAACACAATTTTGACTTTTCAATTTTGAACCTACCTTTGACTAAAATGAGTTTGAATTTGATTCCAATGACTGAATAAGGTGTTATAAGCTAAGATGAGATTATATTAAGCTTTCTTAACAACTTGTGTAGTGGAATGAATGGTTATCAGTTAAATATCCTAGGCAGTGAACTCAAACAAGAAAATCAAAGGTTCATTTGACTTTTTACTAAACACCTACCAAATTTTATGCATTCACTACTCTAACAGGACCTATTTCAGCAAATAACAAACAACAAAAGCCCAAGGAACTCACTCAGACTCAGTGATTCATACTGAGCCAAACACCCCTATAAGTAAATGAAATGATTATTTGAGGAAGAAACTTACAGATTAACCATGAATTTAAACAAGAACCCAACTTAATGTCCCCCATGGGACTCTAAACCAGGACCTATCACCATCACTGCCAATGCTTCTTTTCTTTTTCTTTTTATATTTTTGTGATTTTTCTTATTTGTTTTTGTTTTTGGTAATTTGAAAAAGTACTAAGCCTGATGCACAGATAGCTTATACTACTCTGTAAATAAGCTAAAATAGATTCAAAGAGACAGAAAGCAAAAGCGTTTACACCCTAAAAATTGAATTGGAGTTTCAAATAAAGATAATATACCAAAATGAAAATGGAACTACAATTACTTAGGATTGAAATTAAGGATTACTTGTAATACATAAAAAGTACTGAATGAAATATGGTTTACTAAGAATTACAATGGAAATTGAAAGTTTTCACTAGTTCGACATCAAACTATACTAATTATCTAATTCTATTCTAACTACTACAACTTTCTTCTTTTTTCATGACTTTTATAAGCCCTGGAAATACTCTCTTTCTTTCCCACCTCTTCTGAGCCGTTAGATAAGCTCAAATCGATCCAAGCCCTTCAAAATTGTTTTTGGAAAGGGTGTTTGATAGTTTTTGAGTGGGGGTTGGTGTTACAGGTGGGAATAATAAATGATGGGGGAGTAGGAGGGGACATGAGAGGTGGGAAGGTGAGTGATTTGTGGAAAATGTGAGGAGGGGGCATGGAGCAGGAAAACGGGGGAGGGAGATGGTGGTGAGTTTGACTGTTTGTTTGACCCTGGTGTGTTGACTCGTTGACCCTGGGGTTATATTAAACAGGCTGGGGTGGTTTTGGGCCAGAGGTGATTGGGCCTTGGGTATTACATGGATCAGGTATTGGTTTGGATTTGGTTTGGTAATGTTTATTTAAGCTTAGATATCACAAGGACCATTCATGTATTTTTCTGAAATTCCAGGGGCTGAAATTGCCATCTTTCTCAAAGTTACTCATAAGGGTGATTTTTGCCAAGTATGAATAATTCAAGGTCCTATTTGATAATTTTTCCAAATTTTGTATCCGGGGACCTTTTCTGCCAAACTTTCAAACTCCAGGGACCAAACATGTAATTTTCCAAAACTTTCAATCCAAGGACTAAACTTGCCAAAATAAGTAACCACAAAACCAAAATTGATTTTTCTTCCAAAAATTTCCCACCAGGGACCAATTCTGCCATTTTCTGAAATTCTAGGGACTAAACTTGTAAATTTCCAAAACTTTTGTGATTTTTCACCAAAGGATTAAATATGACAACTTATGATTTAAAAGGACCTTTGGTGATAATTTTCCATATTTTGAATGACCAGGGACTAGTTTTGACATTTTATGAAACTTGAGGGACTGAAACTGCCAATTTTGCAAACTTTGTACATTTTTCATTTGTTTTTACTCTTTTTGCATCTAAAACATATAAAACACAATTTTGAAATATTTTCAGTATTTTGATGCATTTCTGAGTGTTTTTGTATGTTTTGCAGTTCAGATTTGACCAAAAATGATGAGTGTTTGAGCATTCATCAGTCTCACATTAGGTGTAGATAAGAGTGGTATATGATTGACTCGAGGTTGTGTGTATCCAAGACTAAGGGTGAGCAAACGGACCGGATGGACCGGACCGACCGACAAAACTGAGCAGACCGGACCGGACCGACCACATTCGGTCCAGCCTCGGTATAGGGTTTTTCATAATTTCGGTCTTGGCCCGGTTCGGTCTGATCCGGTCTGGCTTAAAAACCGAACATTTAGCCTATTTAGACCGAGACCAAACCAGACCAGACCGGACCAAACCGAACAGGACCGACCACATTCGATCCAGTCTCGGTCTAGGTTTTTTTTCTGAATTCGGTCTCGATCCGGTCTGGTTTTTCTCGGTCCGGTCCGGTTTTGGACCGATGAGCAGCCTTATCCAAGACCTTTACGAGAACCCGAGTTATGAAATTGTTTTTGGCTTTCTCTTCTTGTAATGGGCGCTTGATTACCTTGAGTGTTTGCAAAAGGATTTTGAGGAATGATTGGTTTAGCAACTTACTCAATGAGGCTCCATAATTCCTCAGAGACCTGGCACGTTGGCGCGTCGGCCGTCACCCAGCTCGTCATGCTCGGAATTTTTCTGAGTTTCATTTTGACTTGCTTTTACAAAAACTATTGGTTTCGATAGACTCTTGGAAGTGGCTTTCCCATGTTTTGGAAATCCAAGACCTTCCTTATCTTGGGATACTTTTTTACGGCTTATCATATCGGCTAAATCATTACTACTCTTTTTATATTTTGAAAAACTTAGAAACTCTTTTTAAAGTTTAGATACTTTATCATTCAAAGAGTTAACCTCAAGTGTGAGTGCCTCACATCTTTTACAAGGTTCAACCACCTCTTTGCGATGATTTAATATCTTTACTTTGCTTTTGAGTTCATAAACCCTTTTATTGAATTTAACATGCTCTTGTTCAAGATGGAGTTTTTCCTTTACAATTTTCTCATAGGTTTTTCTAAAATCCTCATTAAATTTATCTAGATCCTCATTCTCCTTTTACAATTTATTAACATTTAAATTATTATTAGAAGTAGAAGGATTTTGAGGTACCTCTAGTTTTTCTAGCGTCATAAGACAAGTAGCTTCCTTGTTTGGTTGGTCTTCGTCTTTACTATCGCTCCAAGCTCCACCAACAAATGCCTTGTTCTCTCTAGGCTTCGAACACTCACTTATGAAGTAACCTTTTTCTCCACAATTATAGCATCCATGATTACATCTTGAGCTTTCACCGACATAGTTATCAATGCCTCGACTTCTACCAAAGTTGTTCCTTCCATCATTACCTCGGTTATCAAACCTATTACCACTCCTAAAGTTACCGCCTATTCTAAAGAACTTTCTAAATTTCTTTGCCATCAAGTTGTAGTCTTCGTCACTCTCATCATCTTCACTTCCTCCTTGAC
Organism: Artemisia argyi; assembly: GCA_030686995.1. Lineage (NCBI taxonomy): Eukaryota > Viridiplantae > Streptophyta > Magnoliopsida > Asterales > Asteraceae > Artemisia > Artemisia argyi. The sequence continues at coordinate 117,839,117 of CM060705.1, read as the reverse complement.
TATCACTATCGTCACTAACTTGACTCTTAGTGACTTTAGCTTTGAGGGCCAAAGACTTCACCTTCTCCTTCTTGTCTTTGAAAGAAACCTTGTCATTTTCGAGTATCATTTCATATATCTTGAGGTTACCATTAAGCTTGTCAAGAGGAAGTTCTACCAAATTCTTGGCTTCTTCAATGGCTGTTACCTTCGGCCGCCATTTCACCGCAAGAGCTCGAAGAAACTTTCTTATATTGTTGAATGAGTCGTTAGGCTTGTTACAAAAGCTAGGATCTAGAGCCGTTAGGCTTTTGATAATAGCATTGAACCGTGTATAACCATTATCAATAGTTTCTTCATCGGAGATCGAGAAGTTCTCATATTGTTGAATGAGTAAGTCGATCTTGCAATCCTTGACTTGCGAGTTGCCTCGATGAGTGATAATGATTGTATGCCAATGTCCTTGGCGGTCTTGCAAATGTGAACTCTCTCGAACTCCCTTCTAGGTAGAGCATTGTAGATCATCATCTTGGCTTCATGATTCTGGCCAAGTCTTCTCTTCTCATCATCTTTTAGTTCCAAGTATGGCTTTTCCACCATCAACTTGGTTTCGGGATCTTGCATCATGAACACAAAATCACCATTTTGGATGATCTCCCATAAGTCAAGATCCTTAGACCTAGCATAGGTCTCAAATCGAGTTTTCCAAAAGCAAAACCCATCGGATTCTAGCAAATGTGGTCTTGGCATAGAACACCACTCAACATAGTTCTCTTGAGCCATAAATCTATACTCAACTTTTCCAAATTTTTTGTTAGGTATTTTAAATTTCTGAAAAAGAAGTTTTTGACTTAAAACGACTTCTCGAGAAGGTTTTAATGCTAAAAAAATGAGTATACCGCTCTGATACCAATTGTAGAACCATATAGGGGGTGTGAATACGGTCTCTTCGGCTTTTTAAATGTTTAAAAACTTTAAGCCTCAAAGAGGACCAAGTGGTTTATACAACACCAACCACTAACACAAACACAATCCAAAGTATATAAAGCGAGTAAATGACACCACAATATATACTGGTACGGGATGAGGGGTTTATACCATTCGTAGATACAGTTGCGAATCCACAACACTATACTATTCACTAAGAATAATCCTTTCGGTGGACTATAAACCATTATAACTTCACTCCACCGATATCCACAAAGATCGTTGCTCACTAAGAAAGAGCTACTCCCAACGGTATTCCGCCCTTGGAAACTACCCAAAAGAATCTCGTGATTCGACTTCCCACAAGGGTCACTAAGACTACCAAGACTTCCCACCGGAAGTATCAAACCCCAACTTGATTCCCAATGATCTAGGCTTAGTCACCAAGTTACAAGACTTCAAACTATATCCCCAATAATCTAGGCTTGGTCACCAAGACACAAGACTTCCCTTACAACCAAATTGAATTAATAATATGTTTGATGGTTAATCAAGCCCTAACCTAACCTAGAGACTCGATTGTAATAGAAGGTTATAGAGAAGAAGACTCTCGATACAATCACAAGAGTGGATTAGGTTCTTGTGACTCTTCCCTTGCAAAGAGAGGTGTTCTTTCAAAGATGTTAGTGTGAAAGATTAAGAACACAAGATAGAATTAGAGGATTAGAGAGAAAGAATAATGGCAATGGGTGAGGAATACAAGAGGCAGGGTAGGTATTTATAGGCTAAGATCCAAAAGTGGGAATAATTTACCAAGACTGGCGTGTCGCTGACGCGTCGAAGTGCCAATAGCGTGCCAGACTAACTGGTAAATTATTCCTTGTGGACCTTGGTCTTGTAAAAGTCTGGGAAAAATGTTTTAGACCTAGGTCATGCCAAACTGCACCATGGTTGGTGTTATTCTTCCTCTTCACGGGGCAATTAACGAGCGATTTTTTTTATTTTTTATTTTATTTTTTTAAGTGAGTGGGGTATTTTTGGTTTTATGTTATTTGACTCACATGCGCCTATAAAAGTCTGGGAAAAATGTTTTAGACCAGTTATTGTGATGTTATTGGATATGTGATAAAGTGTCAATCTAATAACATTTATATTGTGTTCAAAAAAGAAATAATAATATTTATTGGTGTCAAACTGCACCTAGCTCTCTTAAATGCACAATATTAGTTTATCGGAAAAAAAAAGAAAAAAAATATGGTCCTCATATATCTATGAGAGCAAAAGGTAACATAACGCAACCCTCACGTTAAGTTATAACGCACTAGGGTTAACCCACGTTAACCGTTACCGGTGGTGAAAGTCATTCGCACGTTAACGCAGCTCGGCAAAAGCTTTAACGCTCCGTTAAAGCTGCGTCGATTAAAAAAAAAATTCACTTTGCCCCCTTACACATATACATGACCGTTGGATTCAAAAAAAATTGCAATTTGCCCCCTAACGTTTATATTACCGTTTTAAACGGCTATTTTTCCTTAAAAAAAAAAAAAAAAAAAAAAAAAAAAAAAAAAAAAAAAAAAAGACCTATTCAAACCCATTTTATCACAACTATAAATACCCATTCACACTCACAATTTTTTTCACACTTCCACTACTTTATATACAGTACTCTACAATATACTTGTATTAGCAAAAAAAAAAAAAAAAAAATGTCGGGCGGCAACAACAACAACACTGACTCGTTCACGAATTTCTTCGGTGGGTGGAATAACCCATACGTGGGTTTTTCCTCAACTCCGAATCAAAATAACCAGAAAAAAGGAGTTTCTCTGATGTAGATGATGAAATTGACATGAAGTTTATGATAGCCGCGTACGAATATCATCAACACTTGGAACAAGCAGAAGCAGCAGCTCCACCACGCATCCCGCGTACGTGCATCCGCTGTGAATTTGAGAATGCCGAAGAACGTTTCCGTAGCGACTACTTTTATCAATGGTGTAAGTATACGCACCGGAATTTTCGAATAAGGTTTCGTATGAGTCGGAAACTATTTCTAGAAATAGTCGAAGGTATTGAATCTTATTATTCCGATCCTCTTCCAGATCATTTTAAATTCTTTAACAAAGGAATCGATGCTACGGGTCGCAAGCCTATTAGTACAATTATGAGGTGTACATCTGCAATACGCCAATTGGCGTACGACAACGCACCCGATGCGTTTGATGAGTATTTGTAAATGGGTGAGCATACTTCACATGATTGTCTTGATTATTTTAACAAGTGCGTTATGGATTTGTTTATGCCGGAGTTTTTAAGAAAACTAACATGGTCCGGCGTTCAAAAAATTTACGAAAAACATGAGCGTGAACATAGTTTTTCAGGAATACTTGGTAGCATTGATTGCGTGCATTGGGAGTGGAAAAATTGTCTGGTTGCGTGGCAAGGGCAATATGGTAGCGGTTATAAAAAATACCCAACCATAATGCTTGAAGCTGTTGCTTCGCAAGATTTATGGATTTGGCATGCATTTTTTGGGATGGCGAGGGCGAATAACGATATTAATGTTTTAGATAACTCTCCGTTATTCGATGACATTCTTGCTAACGAAGCCACAAGAGCACCTTATATGATAAATGAACAAGGTTATTACTTAGCTGACGGAATTTACCCACGGTGGTCAACTTTCGTCAAATTCTTCTCGGCAACAACTTACGAAAAATGGTTATTTTAAAAGGAAGCAAGAAAGTGCACGAAAGAATGTCGAATGTGCTTTTGGTGTGCTTAAAGGACATTGGGTTATACTACAACAACCGGCACGTGCACTGAAAGTTGTCATGTTACAAAGAATAATGTATACTTGCATTATTTTGCATAACATGATTTTAAAAGATCAAAAATTTGCATTACATGAGTATAGGGAAATGTGGGTGGATCCGACACCACATTTTAACCGAGACATGTGGGTCGACAGATGTGAGGCCCAACGTCACATAAATAGAGAAATACACGACGTAGATATGCATACTCAACTCCAACAAGACCTTATGGACCATGTTTGGCAAAAACGTCTTCAACGTCAACATGAAGAAGAAGATTCCGAGGACGATGAATAAGTATTTGTAATTTTAATGTTTTTAAAGTATTCGTATATATATATATATATATATATATATATATATATATATATATATATATATAGGGGAAGGTTAATGTGAGATCAAACTTAAAGTTGTAAAAATAAGATCCAGTCTAAACAATCACTAAAACCATTTTATAAATAACCATATTAGCAATAATACACAAAAAATAAAGTATTAATACGAATTAACATTTTAGCAACTAATAAACAACTGATACATGAGTTTGAATTAGTGATACACAACTATAAATTTACATGTCGAATCAAAGTGTATCACCTTAACCTGATACATTGCATGTCGAATATAAGTGTATCATCTTGGTTTCGTCAAATTAAAAAAGAAAACAATCGAAACTTTAACAATATTTGTTGTAATCAATAAAAAATTTAATTTTATTCTAACTAGAGTGTCACTTATAAGATTTTAGTTGGATCTTATTTTTACAACTTTAAGATTGATCTTATTTGATATAAGATTTTAGTTGGATCTTACAATATATATTAATTCTGTATTGTAATATGTTTAATAATTAATGTTATGGTTTTAAATAAATGAAGTATTTATTAAAGTTTGGGGTTGAAATTGAAAATAATAAGGTGAAGGTGAGTTAATGTGAGTTATTTGTGAATTATGGTACCATGGGGTTTTTTTTTTTTTTTTTTTTTTTTTTTTTTTTGTGAGTTAATGGTTAAAAGGTTAAAGCTGATGTAGCGCTGACGTGTCACTGAGTTATAAGATAACTTGCAGTCATGTTACCTTATGCTTGATGACACGATGTCAAGTGTTGAATACCCCCACTTTACCATTTCATCCTACGAAGTGGTCCATGTATGCATGATTTGGACGATCATCACAAATGTTTATGAGCTTACTTTAATACAATACGTTTAATTATTTGAGCCAGTTTATCATACTATATTATAAAGCATGAAGATCTACTGTTAATAGAAATATTTAAAATTAAGAAATACAAATTCTAAAGTTATAAGTACAACAACAAATGCTACTTATAAAAATTCTCCTCATATTTAATTCTAACATACAATTAATAGTAACATTAAATACAATAAATAAATTATTCTGTACATTAAATACAATTAATGCACTTATTAAAACACCCTTTACATAAGAAATACAAATTATCAAGCATATTGTACAACCAACTTAAATACAATTTATGCATTAAATGTCACTAATAGAAATAATAAAGCATATTATACACATATTTAAGCACGAACGGGTAATGGGCCAAATGGGCTCGAGCCCGAACGGGAACGGGTCAAACGGGCTCGAGCCCGAACAAACACGAGCTAAACGAAATTTTTGATATCCATAAATTTATTGTCAAAAATAACATAATAAACTAAAATATGTTCACATATTGTACAAACCAAGCAAACTACTAAATTAAAAAAAAAAAAAAATAGTACAAACTAAGCAAAATTTCATCAAACTTTTGCCGTAAAAAACTAATCAGCAAAGCTATTGCCAAAAAATGTACAAATAAAATAAATTATTAGCCCAAAAAACTAAATTACATGATGCCCGCAGCTGTATCGCGCGGGGAGCGTGCTAGTATTCATAATGAATAATACTAAAAGAATTTTTATCTTGTTTTTAGAACCTTAAGTGATCACTAAATATCTCAAGACATAACGGGTCTCTATTGTATACCTGATTTGATGGTTAAACAACCAGTGAGACACGACGGACCACCGGAACAACGAGGGAAAGTGACAACATAGATGGGCTCCTTAAATAAAAAACGGTTTACTTGATATATAGATTCGTCTGCATTCAATTTGAGAAAACTGAAAAGCGACAATCACTCATGATATGTTCGTATGCACAAGACCAAGACCTGTTCATACAGCATTGTTTATTTAACTTCTTTTATTTTTCGGTGCTTTGATCGAGCTACGCCTGACATTATTTATGTGTTTATATTGTTATAACATGAGCTTGAAATATATTACACGTACAAGGTATCTAGGTAAAGTCAAAAGTCAAAACACTCTGTTTATGATAAGCTTCACTCTCTGGTCTAACTTTGACAATAGTGACATTATGTTCCATTATAAATGTCCTAAAATGTTGGATACTTAATTTAACATGTAATCATATTAACTTTGACCAAATTCATAAGGTTAAAAGATATGTAAACAATGTTAATATGGCGGTCGTAACATTATTGTAGTCTTGTAGAAGGGTTTTCACTTTTCATCAGGTTTATGCTCAGTTTTTAGAGTATATACAATACAGCCATATATCTCCAAACATGATGTAAGCATTATGGAATGAAAATGATAATGATATATAATGTTTGTAAACATGGTTCTAGACAATGTGCTATGAGAATGAGCTGCCAAACATAATCTAATGGAAAAATTGGTCAAATGGATGGTATTTTAATAAGTATATAGATTAATGCGAAAAAAAGGTGGACTATTCTGTCAACATGGCTGGATTTTGGTGTTTATGTCATTACGTGGCTTTTAAGTTAAAGTAAGTCTCACAAATACGTGCGCGTGTGTGGAAAGATGTGGCGGCAGCCTACTTTTATTTTACATGTATTGTTTGAATGTTTGATTGAAAGTGGGTTAAAGAGTCTAAGAATGCTGGGGATCATGGCTTTGGTATTCAAGCGATCCAAAGTGGTATCAAATCAAACTTAAGTCATGACATCGCCTCTCATGCGCAAAGCCATTCGTCAATTCCTTGGCTCGAGCCAAGTGACGGTTTTTTATTTTTTGTTTCTATTTCATTTGAATTTTTTGTGTTGAGTTTAACAAAAATAATTTGGCTTGAGTTATGAGGAAGGATTTTTTTAAGTGTGTTTGAATGAGAAAATGATGTTTTGATGAGTTAGCATTGTTAGCATAGTAGCTCATAAGAGGCTCACGGCCCATTTAACTTTTAGGATTTTACCCGTTCTATGTATTATATATACTCGTTGCCTCTACCTAGTTTATTATCAATTCAATAAGAGGCTCATAGATCATTTAGCTTTTTTGACATCCAAGTGAGATATTTTTCATTTATGACTAGAAGCAACTGCAATCAACGTTCTTACAGTTGTCATTTTTGCAACAGGGGTAAACGTCTCCTCATAATCCATACCATACTCTTGAGCATAACCTTTGGCAACAAGGCATTTTGTTTCCTTCTACGTCTATTGTGGACTTGTGTGCTTATTGTGATTCTGATTGGGATGGGGATTCTGTTTCTCGCAAGTCAACTACAAGGTTTTTTTTTTTTGGTGATTCCTTGGTTTCGTAGAAGAGTAAGAAACAAGATTTTATTTCTAAATCTTCTACTAAAGCCGAGTACCAAGCCATGGCAATGACTACTAGTGAGATTGTTTGGTTATGTTGGTTGCTTGCAAAAATTGATGTTCGTCAACTACTGGGTTTTGTATTTTCTTGGTGATTCCTTGATTTCGGGGAAGAGTAAGAAACAAGGTGTTATTTCTAAATCTTCTACTGAAGCTGAGTACCAAGCCATGACAGTGACTACTAGTGAGATTGTTTGGTTACGTTAGTTGCTTGCAGTTATGAGTGTTCGTATCAGCAAGTCTACTCTGTTACATTTTGATAATCGTAGTGCTATTCAAATTACGTGTAACTCGGTATTTCATGAGCGCACCAAACATAATGAGATAGGTTGTCATTTCACTCGTCATCATCTTCAGGCTAGGATTATCTCTCTGCCGTTTGTTCCTTTTGCTTTACAGATTGCCAGATACATTTACCAAGCCACACTCTGGACCACGTTTTCGTTTTCTGACTGACAAACTCTCAATGTTTCTCGCTGCAACATTGTGAGTTTGAGAGGAAATGTTAGCATAATAGCTCAAATGAGGCCCACGACCCATTTAGCTTTTAGGGTTTGACACTTTTTATGTATTATATATACTCATTGATTGCACCTAATTTATTATTAACGAGGTTTGTAACCCGCACGTTGCCGCGGGGTGTTTTTATACAACTAATCCTAATACACATGTAAAGATCCTAATATATTTTACCATTACCGTATAACGTCTTTGGATAAAAAATGATTATTAATTACATTCGTAGCAAGTCGTTTGCATACAATGATAATAATTGATTGTTTCACTGTAATAAACCATTAGTGAAAAAAAGCAAGAACGTTTATTGCAATACTGAAATATATGTAATTTATTACCGCTGTTTAGCACCTGACATTAAGTTGTTGGAACAGAACCACCAATGATGTTAGGTTTAAACTGTTGCTTTTGGATTTCTCCATTTCAAACCTACGCTTCGTAATCTGGAATTTTACCCAATCAGACGTCCCGCAATTATATTTGATTGATGAATTAGGCAAGACCCTGAAATTCAATTTGGAAAATCTTAGAAGCCAACTTAAGATGTTCTCACAAATTAGTTTAGGTGTTTATGAATTTCTTATATGGCTAAAACATTTTGTAAACGCATATTTATTTCGTCATCAATAATAACAAAAACTATGATCAAAATGGTACCTTGTCGCGGCAAGTGTTGGCACCATTAGATTAGCAGAAACAATAAGCAATCCTAAACCAACCCAGTCATTTTAATATCAAATTTCTTTGCATGTAGCGATTATGCCTGCACACAAATAACCATCCATACAATGTATATATTAAAAATGACAAAAACCTATAATAGATCTCAAAGTAGTGCCATGAACCAATATCAGAAAAGGACCTTAACTGGATTTTTAACATGAATGATAGTTAACTAATGGGGTGTTTGGGTTACCTTATAGTATAGCTGCATGGGTCTATTTGAAATTAGAAAAGGTAATAACCTCTATTAATATTAAAGCTTATTAGCTTAAGCTAATATTTATTAGCTTTTCTAGTTTCGGATAAGCCCATAAACAAAAAAAAAATGAGGTATTCAAAATACATATAAGTGTATACCCTAAAACAATCTCTAAGCAAAAATCGCATTGGATGTGTGAGGTGGATAACGGGTCAAAATAGGTTACTGTCAAATGAGTGGTTGCTTTTAATTTTGCCATGTCGGGTTGGTCATCAAAGGAAAGTTTTGTGCCCATTTAGAAATTAGATGTGAATTCATTACAAAGTTATATACATTTGAAACATTTTGGCCAACTTTTGACCTGATTGATTTGTTCATCCATTGATTTAAATAGTATACCTGTTGGGTCTCTGTAATGGATGTAGGTTAATGTTAAATTTTTTGAAAGAGACTGGAGACACCCGTCTACTTGGTTCGTATCGTCTTTGATGATTCCATAATATCTCCTGGGTGCTGACAATAACCTTATAAAAAACAAACAAAAATTCTGATTAAAATGAGGAGCTAATATTCAATTTCGAAATGTAACTTTATTAACGAATGCAGATGATGGCTGGGCGGTTAAGATGTATTAGGTGTGCACAAAATTAAGTGTTCCAATAGCATGTTTAGTTCAGTTTAGTACTGCATCAGTTTGGTAGAATCACTATTTTTTTTGTTTTTGTAGTGTCATTGTGCAATTTTGAGGATTATGTGGTCGTTAGTAGGATAGTAGAAGTATCCGATGTGTTTGCAATTCAGTTGTTTCATACATAGCTTATGCTAATTATCATTAGAAACTATCCACGAACTAATAATTTGTTAACGACAGTTAGAAACATTAAATGTAAAGCTTAAATCGCAAGATACATGATAATATTGTGAAACTGGCAAATTAAGCTACATATGATAATAAAAAAGCAAGTAAATTCATATATATCTTTCTCTCGTCATCAACAGGATGAAATATAGGTTTGGTTGATCCTGTTGCTTACAGGACCAAATCCCGCTCCAAGGCTGAAGAAGCTAAAGCAGCCCACCTACAATGCATAACCTAGTTTAGAAAACCATCTAACAAATAAGTGAGCGAATTTTGTAGCAAAAACACAATCTAACATAGTTTTTTAATTTTCTTAAACTCCTAACTTAACTGATTCCACTTTCCGCCACAGAACCCAAATCAATGGAAACATTCATAGGAACATCCTTTTCATACACCATAGTAGCACCAATCTCATCTACTAAATTTGCAATTGCATCCACATGCATATTTCCATTCCTACACTGACCCAATTAGTTAAGTTATATTAAATATGCTGAGATTTAAATATTTTATTTATAAAATATGATATGCATATTTAATTATCATATCGTTTGAATCATAGCATGCTCAATCTATGGCTACAGGGTGTTTGGGATAACTCACTATAACTGTATATGTGTTTCAGTTTCGTTGCGTATATGCATCCCTGTAAAAAAACACCAACAAAAACCAATAAGGCAATATTCAAATACATATTAACAACGGTAGAAGAGTAACTGCCATGTAAAATCGAATTCTGAAATTGGTGGGTAAAAAAAAAAAAGATGTTAGCAACCTGAATTGCTATTCAAAGTTTTGCCTGTTTCAACTGGCTCTAAACCTTGATTTTTATCAGTTTGTGGAAAAGACGGTCCTGCTTCAGCGGGATGAATGCCATTGTCTGCATCAGTATGTGAAATAACCGAGGAAACACGCGTTCGGGCATTACTTCCACCAACTCGAAGAGAAGTCTCCATTTCTGCTTGGATTGGGTGGGGCCGTCGTTTATGGTAATGCATACCTGTATATACATGAGAAAGGAAAAAAAATTTCTTACAATACTATAAGAAGATCTTATATGTCTATACAACAAATCTGAAAATGTTTTGAGCCATACCCGTTGCTGTGGATCTCTCAGCTTCTGTCGCATTCATTGCGTTTTCCCTAAACGTTCTTTTCACTTCAGCTAATAGTCCCAGCTTATCGAGGTTAAAAATGAAACAAACTTACTTTACCAATATCTACGACGGTGTTTACCTTGCTATGTTGAAACTATTGAAGTATGGAAGGTTTCAGCACCAGTTCTGCACGGGTGAGCACACATTATTCAATTGCGACTGAACCTCATCCCTCTATGACATTGCTGATGTGACTGTGAAAATTAAACAAAATTAGGCTATAAGTCTGAAAGGCCAAAATAATCAAACTTAAACAACAATTGGATCATTTCTACCTGTATGCAAACATAAAGTAAATCCTCTTATACTTCAAAGCATCACCAACTATATAATTTAACAAAAAAAAGGAAATCACACCTCATTCACATTCGTCACTTTAATGTATCCTTCAATTTCAGGTTTATAAGTACAATAGTACTGATATTAGTTCATAAATATGTTAACAAACGTAACATATCAGATCTATTGTGGTTGACTATCACATTTCACATTGCACTATTTCTAAAGAACATTGTTTTATTAGAATATAAGCCCTTATTGTGCATGTCCTCTAATTTCCCATAGGGTAAAAAGGTCCAGAACATGCAATTTAATCTCAAGTTGCATGTATAACTAACCTTTCAATATGATGACCCAAGTTTTTAACACCTCAGGTTTCAAGGAAGAACCTGATGTGGTTCCTTGTCCGTTGCAGTCACAAACTCCCACGACACGTTATCATATCCATGACATATTAGGTAAATGGTTGCCTAAAATGGAACTCGGTTTACCTATGGCTGAAACCCTCTCCAAAGTCCGATTGCCACCGATGAATCTCTTACCAACATTATCACTGCCACTAGGGGTGTCATATGGGTCGGCCCGACCCGACCCGAACCCGATAAGGCCTTATAGGGTCGGGTTGATTCGGGTCCAATATACCTTATCGGGTTTATCGGGTCAACCCGATAAACCCGATAGCCTTATAGGGTCGGGTTAGGGTATTAATTATTTCGTTATCGGGTTATCGGGTTGAACCGATAAACCCGATTAGCTATAATAACCCATTAAAAGTTTTATAATTTTTGAACTAAATCTCTTTTTGGCCTAGTATATTATAGTCACTGTTCTTAGTAACTAAACTTGCCACACACAAAATATGATAATAGTGCATCATCAAATTTGGTTATGATATTTAGCAAGTTGCATCAGTAGGTTACTCTTCATGTTTTATTTTTGTTTTACATCAGCGAGTGTTATCACTTTTCGTTTGTTTTGCATACTGCCCAAAAATCCAATGTGTTATCACTTTTCGTTTGTTTTGTATATAAAGTAAATTTTGAGATGAGATTAGCACGTAACCCGATAACCCGATAGACCTAACCCGATAACCCGCAACCCGATAGACCAATAGCTTATCGGGTCGGGTTACGGGTTAATTTTTATTTTTCAAAAACCCGATAGACCCGACCCGATAGAGGCTTATCGGGTTGGGTCGACCCGAATGACACCCCTAACTGCCACAACTGGGCCAATTATTACCCCTGTAAATCAAAGGTTTTCAAGCGCTCATAAGCCGGGAAAATAAGCTATTCCAAACATAAGAACAACAATCAAATTATTTCAGACCCATAGAAAGGTACTCTATTCTACTTTTTAGTGAAACTGAAGTATCGATAGTTTTATTATGAAAAACAATTAACCAAAATGTAAAACAATAAATTTTCATTTTCATTCTAGTTGAAACCAAATGAAAATTTACTGTTTTACATGTAAAGTATCGATACTTCTTTTCATTGTAGTTGAACCATTAAAACAATAGGATTTGAAATTTGAAACATGTAAAATGATCAGCATGTTTCAAATTTCAAAGTATCCAAACCCTGAAATTTAAAAAAACAATTTTCCGATATAAAACTAAGACCATAATCCTGACAAATAAGCGAATGCAAACATCCTCAATAATTAAATAATGACCTCCAAATCCTGATAAATAAGCTTATTTGTCAAATTCAATTTGATCACTTATCTTGTCCACCGGCCTAAGAGTCTAATTTCAAAACATGTATTAATATAGTGTATAAGCACATGTAAGTGATCAAGGTTACTGGCTTGTCCAAACGTAGGAGTACGTGGCTGCAGTTACAATATTGCACTATTGCCTCCTTCTAGGATACGTTGAACATCGATGCAACTGCAATTGTAGTAACGTGCCTTGCCAAGATATTGGCCATCTAACCTTTGTCTACTCCACCTAATGGCATTCCAACATCACATGTATGAATTAACATATCTGCATAAAACCAAAGAATTTCGCCATTGAAAACCAAAATCACAAAACTTGTATCTAAGAATGATACTCTAACCCATAAGATTGCCTCACGGCATACTCCAGAGCTGCAATGACACCCTGGTTACTTGTCACGACATTGCCAAACTCTTTCGGCATGTTAACAACCTCATCATCATGACTCATTCAAAGAACCTGAAAAAAAGTGTAGCGTAAATCGAGCTATTTTTTTAAAGGAAAATCTTCTTAAGATAAATTGAACCAACAAACTTATGTGCCCTCAGAGAAACCCATCAAGAACAAAGTGACACCCTCTTGCTTCATCATCCTGGTCAGACCAACTGCTGTATATTTGTAATTCCTACGTTCATCCATACTCACATCATTTATTTTGTTGAGCAAAGAAAGGCGCGAGCTATCTTTTTCTGTGACCAACACTTCCAGTTGTGCCAAATCTGTTATAAGGACCTGCAACATTAATAAAAGCATTGTACGTGTAATATCCGAACTGAGGGGAGCAGATAACCAATCCTAATAAGCATTGTAAGTGCCAAATCGTCATTTACAGAACAACAAATATTTACACAAAAAACCTCAATAATGCTTCTAGGTTGTATTAAAAAGCAATAACCAATCTTAATAAGCAATCTCATCAAAACCTAAAGTTAACCAAAAGATTAATTAACAGAAAACAACCAAAACCCCCTAAATATCTAAATTACACCTAACCAAAAAAAAAAAAATAAATAAAAAAAAAATAATAATCGATAACTTACACTGTCAACAGGCGCGACGATTTCCCCAATTACTTCAACATTCTGTGCTGTCGCATCTCACCAATCGCACGTGTAGCAGCGTTCATTTTGCAAGATCATTACATTCACAATTTTTTTTAACCCAAATCATGAATTCAGCATAAACCGATTACAAATTAACCTACAAAACGTAGTAATTCAAAGAAAAACACTTACGGAACCCATAAAAATCAAAACTTTTTACACAAATCAGCAATTAACCTTAAACCCAATACAAATTAAGCCCAAAAAAACTTAAAATAACTAGATTATCATTGTTGTGCTTTTCTTAATCACTAGTCCGGTATATAGAAATGTCAAAACATCTGGCGCTTTATATGTAAATAAAGATTATTACTATATCCTGACAACACCTATCAAAATATCATGTAACATAAATTGTGCCACATTAGCACTTAAGAAGTTGCCGCATCATAATCTTAACTAATTAAATTGTATCTTTATTTGTAAAGAATGTATTTTAGGTTATTTTATTTTGTTTTCTTACAAAACTAAGATATCTTTATGTATAAGTATTTCATTACTTTTCAAAGTGTAAAAGCTATGATTAACACTCGGAAAAATTTTTAAACTGCGTTAATCGGTTTAAAAAACATAGTTTGAATTCATTTTACCTTTTATGCCAATCAAATGCTACTTTTTTATTTCTCATTTATTAAACACCATTTCATTTCGTATTACTGTTTGACTATTTAAAAGAAAAACAACCCTAGTGTCTAAGGCTGCTGACAATAATAAGGGTCAATCCCCCTTACTTTCTCTGTCACGCCGCTTTCTCTCTCCAGCGACCTGCAAGCAATTCAGTGCCACAGTAAGGGCGACCAGGTTCATTTTTTTTTAAACATTTTAAACACAAACTAAAATTTCATTTATAATTAAAACGTTACATATTAATTCAACTAAAATAAAAACATTGCAACACTTATTAAAACAATACAATATAAAAACTAATCATCTAGGTTGTATTGTTCCTTGATCGAGTATTTGAGTTCTTGCATTTTTTGTCGTTGAAATGCGGGCAAAGATGGGTCGATTGGTTTGAAATAGAAGATGAGGTATTTTTTATATTTCTTTTGACGCTCTAGTTTAAGCCTTTCTGCTTCCATTGCCAATCTTTTGTCTTCTTGCTCCGCTTTCTTTTGCTGCAGCCTTGGTTTAAAATTGCGTTTTGCGATCCGATGTGCTAAAGGTCCCAAAAGCCAATGCGTGATGCGCGATGCGAATGCGAGCGCAATTCAGACGCATTGCGTTTAGTAATAAAAAAAATACGAAATTATTTATACGTAGTATATTCTTTCAAGTACCAAGTAAATGTAATAAATTTACGAAATAAGTTACTAGTATATTGAAATTAGGTCAATAATTCATTTGTAAAATAAATAATTTGAAAATGCACGATACTATATTTTCGTTATTATGTTTTATTTGTACGCCTTTTAACAAGTTCCATCTTTAAAATCCCATTTAAATACTTGGATCTCTTTTATATGATTTATTTGTTACAAAAATGACCTAAATTCTAGATTGCAACAATTGCGGCCATTGCTAGCATTAGACAAATGCGGTAAATTGCGGTCTAATGCGAATGCAATTTAGGATGCCCTTGCATTAGACCCCATAATGCGAAATTTCAAATGCAATGCAACGATGCGCGCAATTTGCACAATGATGCGTGCATTTTTAAACCAAGGCTGCAGCGCCAACTCCTTATCCCTTTGCTCCAGCTCTTTTTCCTTCAATTTGTAGTATTCGTTTGCAAGCTCCTGCTTCTTACCCCATGCCTTTGACGTAATGGCTTGCCATTTTTCGGCTACCCCATCCAAACTAAACCCCGACGATTTCTTCTTAGTAGCCTTATTTTTCTTAGCTGCATCACGCCCAACCAGTCGCTCATTTCGAGGCTCTTCATTACTAGGCACATCCGAGCCCGTGTCAGAAGTCCTTGGTTTTTTTTCGAGCCTCATTTTGGTTTAAAAAAACCGGCATCTCATTTTTTTTCCAAATCTGATGGTCCTTCAAAATCTCCCAATAATGATCCAAATGAAACGTGTGCCTCATCATTATTGCATATTCGTCACACGCTATTTGGTAAATAGTGAGATCATTCGCACCACTTCTATAATTCTCATAACAATTGTCGTAAATGGCACTAAATGCATCAACTCTAGAACGAATCCTATTTTTCCACTTGCTAGTAATTGAGTTGTACGATCTCCTTTCACCGACCTCCTTTTCAAAGCATCTAATCACTTTTGCCCAAAATCCCTTAGAATTTTGGTTGGTTCCAACTATGCTATCCTCCGACGAATCACACCAAGCTATGCACAACGCGATCTCTTCCTTTTTTTGACCAATTCGAGCTGTCTTTGTCAACCTCTTTCTCAACCGCCTTCTTTTTAGCCTTTGTAGCACGCTTTTTTGGTTTGACCGGTGACATCTCTTCAGAAATAGTGTTGTCGTCGTCATCACCAACAAGATCATCATTTGGAACCGAATCGTGATACGATCCGTGACCCGAACCTGGATTACCCGGTGACATTTGTTGACTCGGATAACCCGAACCGGTTCCAACATAAAAATCCTGATTGTTTTGTAATTGTTCCATAAAATCACAAGCATCAAGATTGATATTGTTTACCGGATAATAATTTTGATAATTAGAGTAGGAAGACATTGATGAGTCCATTGTTGGACGATAGCATGATTCGGGGGAGCCATACATAGATTGTTGGCTTCGACGAGAGTTGCTTTGTTGTGGTTGTTGGAGGTTTTGTTGTGGTTGTTGGAGGTTTTGTTGTGGTTGTTGGAAGTTTTGTTGTGGTTGTTGGTTGTTTTGATACGGGGGAACAAATGGACGATTAATATTACGATGCATAGCAAATGGATTGAATGTTTGTTGTTGTGGAGGTCGTTGAGATTCGTAATCAAGAGAACGAGGTCGGAAATTGATGGTTGGTGACACACCGGTTAACCGGAAAGTCGAATACGGTGATACTTGCGGGATGTTTTGTTGTGGTAAACGGGATTTCCGGCCTTTTGCTTGTTGTTGTGGTGTTTTCTTAGACATTTTTAATAGAGAGAAGTGTGAGATTGTGTGAATTGAAGTGTTGTTTAGTTGTTGTTTTTTTTTTTTTTTTTTTTTTTTTTTTTTTTTTTTTTTTTTTTACTCACAAACGGCTATAAACATAAATATGTGGATGTGTGAATTGAAGTGTTGTTTAGTTGTTTTTTTTTTTTTTTTTTTTTTTTTTTTTTTTTACTCACAAACGGCTATAAACATAAATATGTGGAACGTTTGGATCAAAATTCAAAAAAAAAAAAGTGTAAAGTACTCGGTCGAGCTTGAGACCGAGTGGGGTGTTTTTTTGCGTGTTTCTAGGTCGCGACCGAGTATCCACATAAAGACCGACCGAGTCGACCGACTACGACCAAGTCGGTCTCGGTCATTACTGCATGTAGCCTAATACAACATAACATGCATGTTGTTTTACAAAAGAAAAGTTAGCTTTATCAAATTTCAACTTTGAATGTAAATAAGAACACCACTCCTTTTTACTAAATGGATAATATGGTATATTTTTAATCGGGTTTTGGTTATGATTATTTATGATATACTAATAAGATTTTCGGCATCAGTACTTCATGCTTAATGTCACAGGCAATTTGGGCCCCTCAGTTGGTGTTGGCCTGCCATAGGCACCAATCGGTCTTGATATTCTCAAGCCCAAGATGACTTGATACCTATCGTGGAATTTCAAGTTATCGGCAAGTGAGTAGGTTTCGTTGCTTGTTGATCTTGCTTATATCTGTTGACATTACCAAAGACTTACATGCGGCAAGAGAAAATGAAAATCTAAACGGGTTAGGTATATATGAAGTATTGGAATGTGCAAAGATGTGGCGTTTCGTTCAGTTCTCAAGGGTGACATGAAAAAAAAAAAAAAAAAAAAAAAAAACATATTTAAGCAAAGTACCTGAGTAAGAGCATACGTGAGGTAGCCCTTTACCTGTCAATCAAATTTTGTTGGCCTATGAGGCTACTACATCGTTGGTGTTGTCGAAGTTGATTTTGTGTTGGCAAATTACATTGCTTTTGGAAAAGAAAATTTTCGTATCTAACTATCTTATAATGCATAAAGAACTACTATAATTAGAATACTTAAAATTAAGCCTTACAAGTTTAGAAACTTAAAGTACAAATGATTCAAATACAATTAGACAATCAATATTATAAATGAAATATAATTAGACATTTACAAGTTTAGAAGTTTAAAGTACACACCACTTTGTTTTTGCCATTAAAGTTTAAAATTAATGATTTAAAATTGAAAATTAATGACTTAAAATTGATCATTATGTATACTAGACGAGTACCCGTGCATAGCAACGAGATTTTATAGCGACATTTAATTATAATGATTATTTTGGTTAAGTGATTTGTGTAACGTTTTGTGTAACCAAAATATCACTATAACTATCTGCCGCTATAAAATTCCGTTTCTATGGATAAGTCTATTATTTAAAAGTTTGTTTTTATATACGTGTGTATTCATTCTTAAGTTGACAAAACAGTTTTACATTTCTATGTTTTCATTTATTATCTTCGATTGACTTATAATCTTATACTGTATAATAATATAACATCACTCGAATGTTATATTGATACGGATCTCATGATCCAATTGATAATACATTGAAGGTTGTTAGCAACAACCTATTAAGATACATTGACCATAACAACAATTGAATTACTATTGACTTTTAACCTTGAAAAGTAAACATCACTCATATTTATAGATAGACGAGTACCCGTGCATAACAACGGGATTTTATAGTGACAAATAGTTTATTGATAAAAAACAGTTTATAGGTTATAAACGAAAAATAATAAAAGTTTGAAGATTTGAGAATTAAACATAATGTTTTGAAACCCAGTTCGACCATGGGGGTTCAACCGGTTGAACCATTCCGGTCGAAAAATAGGTCGATTTAAACCGGGTCAACTTGCTAGGTTGGGTCAAAAACGGGTCAAATTAAACTGGGTCAACCCGCCGGGTTTGAAGCGTCCCGGGTCAACCCGGTTTGTGTTTTAATTGGTTGTATTTAATTTGGTAGATATGCTTTAATTTGGTTGTACAATGTGAATAAATAATTGTACTTCTAAGTATTGAGGTGTTTTAATAAGAGTATTAATTACATTTCACTTTCTCTCATTTGACCATTGTTGAAAACTCAACATTTCACTTTTGACTATTTTTCCATTATAGATAGTATAGATTAAATACAATTAATTAAATAGTAAATAAATACAATTAATACACTTATTAAAACACCCCTTACATAAGAAATACAAATTATCAAGCATATTGTACAACCAACTTAAACACAATTCCTGCATTAAATGCCACTAATACAAATAATAAAGCACATTATACAAATTTTTAAGCCCGAACGGGTAATGGGCCAAATGGGCTCGAGCCCGAACGGGCACGGGTCAAACGGGCTCGAGCCCGAATGGACACGAGCTAAACGAAATTTTTGATATCCGTAAATTGATTGTTAAAAAGAACATAATAAACTAAAATATGTTCACATACTATACAAACCAAGCAAACTACTAAACAAAACATAAAATAAATAATAAATAAAATAATACAAAAAAAGCAAAATTTCATCAAACTTGTGCCATAAAAAACTAATCAGTGAAGCTATTGCCAAAAGTTTTGAATATATGATATGTAATATAGTTACAGGGTGCTCGCAGCTATATCAGTGAAGCTATTGCCAAAAGAATAAAAGTTTTGATAAAAAAACTTTTGACATAATAAAATAAATTATTAATCGAAAAAATTAAATTACAGGGTGCTCGCAGCTATATCGCACGGGGACTCTGCTAGTATATATCTAATCTAAACAGCAAAATACCACATACATCTAACGTATAAGTTTTGAATATATGATATGTAATATAGTTAAAACATGTTTTTAGGAAATATAACATTTTCATATTTAAGATGGCATAAAAAAAAAGTTGGCTATTATTTGATGAAAGTCCTCCCGTAACACAATTTTGCCAAAGTGATATGCGTTTTTTTATTTGGGCCGCCGATTGGTTAATGTAATGCTTTTTGGGCTTGTTATATATGCTTTTCTTTTACTACAACTTCAAGCCCTATGGCTAATCAGTGTGTGTCCACGACTCCACGTGAATGCCTAACATATGGACACTAGAAAACTACTACTCTGAAGTCTGAAGTATGGAGTTATAATTATTAAAACTAAAATTAAAGAGCAAGGTGTGTTAAAGGATCATGGATGCAGGCAAGTTGAAAGATAAGAGATAAGAAATGCGGAATAAGAGATAAGATAATAATAATGTACATTTATTTCTCGATAAAAAGGTATGTATCATCATCTAGGTAATAAAGGAAAATACTCATGAGGCAAGTTGATATAGATCATCCTGTAAGTAACAATAATAATTATTTCTAGGTAAATCGATGCTATTTGTAAAGATGCCGGCTTATTTTCGTGCTCGGTTTAGTGATTGTTTGTAACCAAATTGGCTAGTCGCTTGCTAGCATTTTTCAAAAGCAGTGTTGTTAATGAGATCCGCTTCGTAATTCCTATACTAAGAAAACGAAAGAAGTATCGTATCATATCTTATCTATCTACGTATTAATAATACGTAGATAGATAAGATATGATACGATACTTAATACGTAGATAGATAAGATATGATACGATACTTCTTTCGTTTTTATTCTTTTCTGACAGGTATGAAATAAAATATTTTTTTAAGCATGTGAAAGGACTATTTAAAGCAATTATAAGGTCAGTAGAATAAAGCCAAAGAGTAACATGGTAGGAAGAAACATTCTACACATGAAAGATGGTAATGGAGAATTTAGCTATGCCAACAATTCGTATGTTCAGGTATCTCTTTCACTCAATGTCTATCTCAATATTACATATCCCATATGTTATGATACTAGTATAAGTGTATTCTGTACAAATGAACTCGTGGCTTTTGAATTTAACACAGTATATATCTTATCTCTTCAGGAAACTGGATTACGAAAAACGCTACATATTTTGGAGCATACAATAAGAGGTATTGCTTATCACGATGTTGTCTCGGGCCAATGTTTTAAGATAGCAGACCTGGGATGCTCTTCAAGCAAAAACACATTATTGGTCGCATCTAGCGTTATTGATATAGTCGTTGAGATATGCAAAGAAAATAATTCTAAACTACCACAATTTCAAGTATGCTTAAATGACCTCTTTGAAAATGATTTTAATAATCTTCTCAAAATGTTACCGGAATTTTATGCAACACTTGAAAAGGAGAAGGGAGAAAATATGGGCCATTGTTTTGTTTCGGCCGTTCCTGGTTCCTTTTATGGCAGACTTTTTCCGGATCAAAGTATGCACTTTGTTCACTCCTCTTATAGTCTTCATTGGCTTTCTCAGGTTTCTATTACATTTAGCTTATTAGCTTATATCTTGAATATTTATATACCATGGACTATTTTTGTTAACTACAGTCCTTGCTTTAATAGGTACCCAAAGGCCTTGGAAACAACAAATTAAATATATATATGGCGAAAACAAGTCCCCCAGATGTTTTTCGGGCATATGCAAGACAATTCTATAAAGACTTCACAATGTTTTTACAAATGCGTGCTAAGGAAATAGTACGTGGTGGATGCATGGTTTTAACAATTGCTGGTCGGAGTATTGTTGATCCAACTAGTGATGATTGTTGCAGTTTTTGGGAGCTACTAGCACAAGCACTTCTCGACTTGGTTAAAGAGGTATAAGCTAGATTCAAATACAACCAAATGTGATCTTAAAATAGTTTGTTTTTTCATATTTGACCATTTATATATACTTTAATTAATAAATACCGCAGGGGCTTGTCCGGGAATCAGATATCAATTCTTTCAATATTCCAATCTATACTCCATGCAAGGAAGAACTAAGAAATGTTATTCAAAACGAAGGATCATTTGCTCTCGATAACTTAAATATTTTCGAAATTAATTGGGATCCAAATGACATAGATTACACGAGCACATATGATCTTGACGAGCTTAGCCAAGGCCACGGGATAAACACAGGAAAGATGATGAGAGGAATTACAGAGCCATTGCTGACTTCTCATTTTGGAGATTGCATAATTGAGAGGCTATTTAAAATGTATGGGAAGCATGTTGCCAAACATCTATCCAAGAAAAAAACAAAACACGTTAACATCGTCATTTCATTGACCAAAAGATGAACAAACAAGGTTCCCACCATCATTTTAGTAGATGGAAAATGCAGGGGTTTTTTTTTTTTATTTTTTTTTTTTTTTATTTTTTATTTTTTATTTTTTTTTTATTTTATTTTTTAAGATTTAGTTATGGTGAATTAGTATGAGATAATAATAAGATTTTGTCCATCAGTAGTGGCAGCAGCGACGTTGTATGTGGCATGTGCGACATGCTTTACAAAAAAGTCACCTGTGGCAAGAGATTTTGAAGTTATGGAAATGCAGACGGGTAAGGAGACACAAGTATTGGGATGTGCAAAGGTGTTCGTGGCATCGTCAGTCTCATTCAGTTCTCAAGGGTGATAAGAAGAGGAAATGCACTTACGCAAAGTCTTCGAGTAAGACCATACGTCAATCTTTGTTTGGCTAATGCTGTTGCCGGAGTTGTATTTTTTGTATGCTTATCTGAAAAATTATAGGAAAATTATGTGTTTGGTTTTAATGAAAAAGTTGCATTTAACAACTACTTATAAATGGATCGAATAAGCCACATATGTTAATGTTTATATCTAGTTATGGTTAAACGTGTCAAATTCTTTCTAAAGAACAATGGTATACGTAAATGATACCGCAGTAGTATATACTAATTTGTTTGTCAAAGATACACAAGTGATATAAACCTCCAGCTATAGAATACATGATTAATGTACTTCATTGGTTTGATACTACAACAACCTGAGATTATTATTTTCTTACAACATACATTTGTTTGTCTAACATACACAAACTAGGTATTTAGTTTTATAATGGTGTGCTCTTTGTGTTCTAGTGTATGACTAGTTGTTACTGAAAGTATTCAAATCTCCACCATCTAGAAAGAATGTAACTATCAGCATCATCAAACTTGTTTCAAATTCATCTTAATTAGTTGGTTCAACTTTATTTGATTATGAAGAAACAATCGCCAATCATATGAAGTAATCCGTTATGTATTTAAGACGTCCAGAACCACGTAATATGAAATCAGCACAGGAATGTATACAATGGTGCCAAAGATGACCCTGAAAGAAAAGATTAAACAATGGTGAGAATACAATCTTCGTCACAATTAGGTTAAATATATATGAAGAAAAGAATTTAGGTCTAATCGATAAGAACGTCAAATTCTAGTTGTGATAATTGATATATACTTGTGTCTGTACATGTCAAATAATTTATAAAACCAAAATATGAAACATACGCTGTGCTAAGGACACTTGTATGGAGTTCATATTCCTTTGCAAACACGAAAGACGCAATGGCTTGAGGTAGCGCAGCCTGTCAACCAAAGTTATGTTCCGTTGATACGTATAATTATGATTAAAATGATAAAAGTAATGATGAAGATCAAATATTTTCTGGTTTAAATTACCTGAATGATGGCGATACAAAGGACATCACCTCGCAAACCTACCATAAGAGAGCCAACAGCCATAGCAGCCGGTGCAACAACAAACCTCAAAAGCATTCCAAATGCAGTTAAGGTTGCACCACAATCAATTATTTTTGGTTGTAATGCCATAAACAGTCCTGAATCAATGTCGAAACTTAGAACATTCTTTAGAATATTTTTGTTACAAGTTTGTAAGCATAGAAAAGAAAGTAGGCTTCAAACTTCACAAGTGAGCATCTAAATTCATACCAAGAATCGTATATCCAATCCCTATTCATGCATGTAAGAAATTTAGAAGAAATGGACTGAAAATTCTCACCCATGCAAAACATGGCAACACCTGAACCAGCTCTGGACATGATCAATACTGATCCTTGCACGATACTAGGCATCTTCAAATCCCACCTAAAGGCAATATTTTGCAAATTATTTACTGTTCAAAATTCTTTTTCAATGATATCATGCGAACTATATACGGATATATGAAATTATGAATCACAAAGAAACTATATCTACATCTTATGAAATTAATAACTTACCTATTCGATATAAGTGACCACGTAAGCCCAAGAATGCAAGCGTAAGCATTAGGGTTTTTAGCAAGCTTTAGGCCAACAATCTTCATTAAAATTGACAGAGATGGTCTTGTAGTTGTCTCATCTTCAGAATTTCCTTCTAAATCTATTGCTGATTCACTAGGTGCGACTGCCAAATCAAGTGATTTGTTTACACTCTGAAACTCATACATCATCAATAAGAGTATAATCCAAACAGTGAATTGTAAAATTGAGGATTGTATTTGTATTACAATGTTCTCTCCAAAAGGTCCGTACATTGCTCCGATAAGGGGCACACCTACAACAAGTGTATTATTTAAACTAGACAAGGAAAAGCTTGTGATTGACCATGGATAGTTTCCTTTAGTAGTCAGCTTAGCCCATAAAGATATTACTACGAGGATTATGGCTTTGGATATTGCATCCGCGGCAAGGAAATGGAAGTTCATTTTGTATGGATTGACTCGGGTTGTGAAGTCAAATGTGAAGAGAGGCATGATGAAGTAGCAATTCAGCTGATTTATTGCATCACAATGGTCAGGCTTGAACATGTGCCACCACTTAACCGAACCATAGCCTAACATTAATGCAACGTACAGCGGAAACATTGACGCTACTACCTTGTAAATGTCATCCAACCCTATCATTTTCAAACAGTTTGTGTTGCTTCTCCTCTTGGAGTTTTTTTTTTATTGATATGATGCAAAATGATTCTGTACGCTTGTTTATATATAATGCACTAACTTGTTTATATATATATAATGCACGTAGAGATGACAAAGAATACACTAAACTTAGGTTGGTGGATAGGAAAGAACTTGGAGTTTACATAAACTTTTTATGATCAATTGATAACCCACTAACTATTTATTCTGAAACCCTTTGCTGGTTTTGAGCCCTTGCATCAGTGGGTTAGTAAAAAGTTTAAAAATATTGCTAATCCACCAATATGTTTCCAAGTTTTCTTTCTCTCCCTGCTAGCTTCACTATTGCCAAAAAAGTACACATTACAATATTATTCTTAAGTTTAAAAAAAATATATTACTCGAGTCATGAAACCAACTCACAACATATTTAATATAAGCATGAAAAGTGAAAAGAGCTTAGTAGGCAGAAAATGAAGATGCATCAACGAATGTGGAGGCATAAAAGTACTTCCGGGTTATGAGCTGTATTGTTTTGGGCTCATAGATATCTTGGGTCTGCCATGAAAATTAATATTTATAAGTTACCTAGTTTTTAGTAATGTTTTAAATCCTGGTCTGACCCGGCCAGTTAAACCATTTTTGGGCCAAAACAAGGCTAATTTGAACCAGCCGGTTCAACTGGTTGAACCGTTACTAAATGCAATGTGATCTTAGTTTAAAACTTTTATTCTCATTGAATTATATGTATTTTGTATTGTAATATAGGTATATTATTATTAATTGTGTGATTGATATTGAATTTTTCAT